>ML675745.1:8719100-8848008 GCA_007922155.1 Mesoclemmys tuberculata
TGAGTCTATGAGTCCTTAATACATATTTGTCCACACAACAAAATAGCCACACAATTTGAAATGGCAGATGTTGCAAATCAATGAATGAGGTAGCTGTGTGGCCATCAACATTTGAGCGCATTAACAGAGCTTGTGACTAGAGGAAGGACTAGATAACAGGAATGGTTGAAGGACAGGGACTGAAGTAATTGATGGCTAATGGATTTTATTTTCTCCTCCAACTGTTCTGTATACTTGTCATTCCAGTCCTGGCAAATAGGACCTAATGCACAATACGCACTGCTGTTCCAGTCCTGTGTGCCACCGTCCTTCCCTACTTCGTTGATAGGGTGGGAAAGGGGGAAAGTCTCTGAAAAGCTTGGGTAAGACGGGTCTAAAACTGAAGTGATTTGTCAAAGGTGTGGTAGGTGGGGCAAAAAGAACCCAAAGAGGAATAGTTGTGGTATTATGGTCCAACATGAAGGTGCATTGCAGAGCTATTTGGGGGCTCAGGACAAGACAAGCAGCCAGTGGTGTATGTCTGAGCTGAATGACTCACAGGTTAGAGGACAAAACTGGAATGTCAGGGATTGTGGCAGGTCATGACTGAGGTGCACTGGCAGAACTGAAGGCCCAGCACTGGAATAAAGGGGAGGTGGGGATACACATCACGACTTCAATTCTATTACATTATATAGAACTTAAGGTTTGTTTCTGTTTCTGTTTTCTTATTTGAGTTCTGCTCTGTTCAGGTCACCACAGTAACTAATGGTTCTTAAGACTAGGGCTTGGGTTATCCATTGCATTGCACCTTGCCACCCTTTACATCTGTGCAAAGTGGACATAAAGTACTACCAAGTCACAATGGTAACACTCTGCACGGGTGTTCAATGATGACACAATGTGCAGGAAAACAGAATTGGGCCCTACGTTTTTCAAGAGGATGTAGGTATCACGCATAAAACAACTCCTTGATAGGGGATGTAAGAGTGGCTGAAGTGGTATAGTCACTGCTTTGGAGAGGCAAAGTATTTGCCAGTCTGAATGGGAAATGCCAGGTTTCTGAGGATTAATTCCACCCATTATAATTTTAGGTATTTATTTAGTACTAGGAAAAGAAATACGAATAATGAATTTAATGGCTTTGAGATTAGAAGTAGATCAACTCAGCAGCTTTTAACTAGATTGTTGATAAATGAAAATGGCTGTAGAAAATAATCATCATCATAATAAAAAAATTATATGAGTATTAAATATGCACTGACTCCCCAAAGACATCTTTGAAAAACAGTCTCGTTAAACACAGTACTGCCTATATAGTGATTTTTTTTCTCCCCCTTCCCTCATGTTCCCTAGAAACAATAACATGAAAACAAGATCCTTATTGCTGTGTAATTTTTGCCCTTGAGGCTCCTGTTGTCAAAAAGTCCTCTCCGTGACATCACAACTGTTTCACATGGTGATATCTTAAAAAGCGAAGATCCTGGACCCTATCCTGCAGTCCTTGCACATCCTCCAACTCCTGTTGACATGAGCAGTGGATGCCCAAGGATTGGTGGCTAGAGTCCCGTAATGTTAGGTGAAAGAATGATTTGGAATCCAAATCTCATTGAGAATGAGCTTGTGAATTGGGCAGTGGATTGGACCTCAGGAGGTCTTTGGCAAACTCCCTGAGTGACCTTTAACAATCAGTTGATCTCTCTGTACATCAGTTCCCTGTTTCAATGAAGCTTTACTCCAGGTTTACACTAGTGAGATTGGTCTGCTATAGTGCATTAATGTGGACACTACCTATGCAGATGGGAAGGGTTCTCTCATGGGGGGGGGGGGAGAAGAGAGAATTCTCCTCCCCAAGAGGAGGAGGTACCTAGGTTGATTGAAGGATTCCTCTGTCCTAGTGCTATCTACACAGGGTCAAATTGGCATAATGACATTGACTCAGCTGTGTTTCCCCAGAGATGTGAAAAACCCACACCCCTGAGCAATCTAAATTCTTAGTGTGGATCAGGTCTGAGAGCAGAGTTTCTCTGCCTATTTTTCCATGCATATGTTCAGAGCAGTCACAATGGGGCATTATGAGAGACCTCCCAGAGGCCAATGGCATTGATTTTACATTGCACTCTGCCTACACTGACACAAATTCAACCCATGGTATTCAAATTCAGCACTATGCCACTTGCAGAGGTGATTTTATTAGGGTGACCTTTACCATGCTTTAAATCAATGGAACTTACATGCCAGTGGAGGTGCATACTTTAGGGGGTCAACATAAGCAGCATTATGTCGACCTCCATTGCCAGTGTAGACCGGGCCTAAGTGACTTGCCCAAGGTCACATAGTTAATCAGTAGCAGCTCCAGGAACTGAAACCACATTTCCTGAGTCTCAGCCCACACATTGCACCAGTCTTCCTCTCAATTATTTATTTCAATTATTTCTTCAGAGAACTCTATCAGCAGGGGTTCTTTCTTAATTAGTAGCCCCATACTTTTGTGTACGCTAGCTTTTTCTCTAGCTAGCATTAATGCATACTTACTGACTACAACACAATAATATTCAGGCTTTAAATCTGTAAATGAAACATTTCCATATTAGTGGGGATGGGGAGGTGCATAAGTAAAACAAAGTAATGAATTAAGCAGTACAAAACCTGACAACTGTTTCTTGCATTAATGTGCAATGTAGGGGACTCCCAGAGCATATCAAGTGAAACTCTTCAGGGAAATTCTGCCAAGCCTGGAGTCCTCAAATCTCAGAGAGATTATTTTGTGTAAGCTATCTGAATGGTATTGTAACATAATTAGACTTGTTCAGAGTTCCAGGATGTTGCCTGTCAATTCTTCATGGATTTCATTTTTAATTTGCCTCGGGAGTGCAGAAGCTGCTGCAGAGCCAGTTTAGAGAGAGAGAGTGTCTTGTACAGGTAAGACTGTAAATATCCCTCTAAGGTTAAGCAGCTTTCACTGGGATGAGCTGTTGCACCACTGCTGGTTGGCCAAAACTGCAAACACAAGGCAGTGCTCCTCCAGTATGATGATTTGAAGTCCCAGTAATTGCTGGGAGTCTCTGAACCTGGTATTGGTAGCGATTATCATGGTTTGAGAGGCTATTAAGTTTGCATCAAAGCTGCCTCTTCGTAGTTTAACTTTTAACAGGTCTACCTAATTCCACTGCATTCATCATAAAATGCACCCAACAAGTCTTCTAATTATTACATAATCCCTCTTATTAAATACATTTTTCTTAAAAGTTAAAACAGGCAATGGTAAAAAAAGCAGAGGAAAGGAGCTGATCTGAGCTCAGTAGTAGACTTTCAACTGACTTTAATGAATTTGGGATTTGACCCATGAAGTAAAAATAGTGCAAATGTTAATCCCTGCAATTGTCCCGGTTTGTATGAGTGGGATTGTGTGTATGTGTGTGTGTGTCTATATATGTATATATAAGATGGATAGGCATCACATCAGTGCTGTGCCTCTATTCAACAAAATGTATGGCACATAAGTGTTTTGCATTGTTCTAGCAACTCTCCTCCTCCCTCCAAGTATTTTGCACACTATGGCCCTTATTTTGCATTAAGATCTGTGTGGATTAGACCTTTGTGCCTCCCAGGAGCTCCATGGAACTGCAAGCGTTTGCCTGTGCAGATGTGATTGCAGTATCAAAGCCTCTATAATTCCAAAGAAAATTTTACTTTCTATTTGGATGCAGCCACCTGTAAGATGGAGGTTGGCAGTCAGTGGTTACACAGCAAGCTGCATAGTGGTGATGGGGAGGGGAATTTTGGCTAAAGATCATGCAGGAAAAATCCCTCTTACAAAAATGGCCATGCAATATTTAATCCTACTGCACAGCAGGTAGGATTTTTTTTTTTGAAGGTGCCTAAGTGATAGAAGAATACAAGCCCTATTGAAAATCAGAGCCGCTTGTGTTCCTAAGTGTCCCAGTTTTTATAGTCCTATATGAAAGGCTTGGGGTGGGGTAGCACCCTGAACTGGAGGACAGGAGAGAACTGAGTTCTATTCCTAGCTCTCTGCTAACCTTCTGTGGGGCTTTTTTCGGGGGAAGCAGCAAGTCCCTTCTTACATTTTTATTGGGCAAGTTCAAGGCATTTCTTGTTCAAGTCACTGGGCAAGCCATCTCTCTGCACCTGTTTACCCTTCAACCTTATGTCTGGCTTGTCTGTTTAGATGATAGATTCTTCAGGGCATGGAAACACTGAATTTGTACAGGCCCCTGCACAATGGAGCCACAGTTTTGATTGGGACCACTGAAAATAAATAATCCATTTATTTACCTGTTTGGATGAGGAAGGGGTGAGTCTTTGTTGTGGAGATTTAAACACGCTCTAAATTGGCAAGGGGTGAGATCCTGGTCCTAGTGTAGTCAACTGGAGTCTTGGAATTGCTTTCGGTGAAGGTCAGGATTTCAGCCCAGATGTATCAAAGCTGGTACTAATGACACTCAGCATGGTAGCATTGGTTCTTGCTAGTCAAAGGGCTCTAGGAAGTTCCTGTCCATTGTATTGCTGCTATGGATGCTTGTTGGTTTAACAAATTTTAAAATATCTTTAATGTTGTTTGCTTTGTATTTTTTGCACTGAGCCACTCAATTTCCACTGTGCCCAATTTGGCAAATATATTTCCAACTATTTAACTTTTTTAATGTAACTTTTAAAGGTTTTGCTGCCTTTATTATATTTTTTTTTTCATCCACCAGGGTTGGGCAGGTAGTTCAGTGCATACAGTCTGCCCTTGACAGCAACTGCACCATTGGTGGTAATCTGTACATACTGAAAAGAATTTCATTGAGCAGATTTATTGTTATTAGGTTGAATTACAACAAAAATAATTTCTTTGTTGGCTTCTGTTATTAATGGGATCATTAGCTGCAAGGCAACTGGAAAAAAATAGCAAGACTTTGATCTCTACGAAGTAAAAACATCTACCAGTCTGCTATTATTTTTATAAATTAGACTGAACTTGATAAACTTGCTGTCTTGCTAATGAGGAAAGAAATGAAACCAAGTATTAGATAATGCCTTTGGATTTGTAACAATGATTCCCAGATATAAGCAATGTGGAGAAATGAAGAAGAGTAACCTGAATTAGGGGGAGAGCATGGGAAAAGCAGGCCTTTGATAGTATGCTGTGGATCATCCTTTATTTTTTTATTAACTTCAGTGAAAGAGCAGGTAAGCTCTCACTTTCAGAATCTCATTTTTTCAATCACTCCTGTTTGCTGGCTTAAACTATCTCTTCTCTTAACTGAAGAGCAGGGCATATTAATGACCTGAGTCATAAAGCATCTAACTTGCAACAGAGGTGCAAAGAAGACCATTCAAGGTTGGGTGGGGAAACCGATTGAAAGGGGTGGCTGGTGGAGTAGTTGTCTGAAGGACTCATTGAGGATAACGTGCCTGTTTGGTTTGAAGAGTACTAGGTTACAGGCTGCTCTTCCTGGAAGATAGCCTTTGCTATATTTCAGCAGCAGATTAGTCCTCGATATATTGTATCCTTCTATGGGCAATGACTTTTTTGAAATTTCTGAGCGCTGCTCTTGACCAGGAGCCCTGTTCCCATGTTACACTCTTGCTCATCTCCCTTTCTCCGCTCCGCTTTTTGCGAAGCGTGTAACTGATTACAAAGCACAGCAAATGTTTCAATTTGCACTGGAAATGGGGAAAGTTATGAAGTGGACAATGAGAATTTGAGGTACAGTTTTTAAAGAATTTTGTTGTGGTTTCTTTGAAGTATTTGGCATGGGAAAGCCCTATTAAGTCTGATACACCAAACCTAACCCGTAGTGTGCATCATTACTTTGTGTGTGTGGTATCTGGGGGAGGTGGTGCCTAGGTAAGTGGGCATGAGTTCAAATCCTTCACCTTTTACCCTCAGGAAGCTGGAGATGATTTGAGATTTTTCAAAGCAGCTGAAGTTATTTGGGTCCCTGAACCTCTGAGGAAGCATTGACAACCTCAGTCATTGTGCCTATTTCCCTGAGGCATGAGGTTTCCTCCTGGTTTGGGCCAACTTGACGCACACCTGCATTCGATCTCTCTTTATAAAGGAACGGCATATGTCAGCTATGCTGCTATTATACCGTTATAATGCAATTAACACATCTCTGGTGATATTTTTGGGGAAGGGAAAATAGACTGTGTTTAAAGCTATGTCAAAGGAGATACCTTGAATGCTTAAGCTTGGCAGCCTTTCACTTAGACTTGTTTTGTGAGACACAAGCATTGCGCGCTCTGTAATGTGGCTCCTTCTAGAGGCTTACCCACAGAGGAGTGGGTCTAATACAGCTTGCAGCTAAAGGGGAGGGGTCGTTTCCTTAGCACAAATACAGTGGAGGCTTATGCTTTTAGTGCTGGAAGACCTCTTAAGTTCAGTTCTTGGTGATCTGTGGTGTACGCTGTACATGGTACTGTGAGTGCAGTGAGACTGTGCCTGTGATAATGATTGTCAGATACAGCTGTATATCCCTGCCGGTTTACCCAGAGAGACAATACTGCAAAATTCACTCAGTTGTTTTCATGGCAGCTTTGTAAAATCGTTCAAGAATTCAGGATGACACTTGAGTAATTCACAGCCACACACAGAGCTCTGGGACTTCTCCTTCTCTTCCATCCCATTCTTGAAGCAACTGTGCCCCCCACTCGTTCCCACCTCTTTTGTTTTAATTAACAAACCCCCTTTTTTAATCTAAATCATTAAACACTAGGAGATGTCCTTTTTTTATCTCCCCTGGATCGGGATACCAACAAAGTTTCTAAATGAGATTTAATAATATAGTAGAGCATTTAGTGTGTATTAATTAAATATCCGCAGATGCTAAGGAGAGCTCTTGCTGAGTGTGAATAAGTGCAGAGAGAAATCTAACTGCCATGTAATTAAGCCAAACCTGCTGAAACAATCAAGGTGTGAGTATTTTTTTATTAATGCATTACACTTCTAGGTAATGCCGAGGAAGTTAATTACTACCTGACTTCTGTTGTTACTTCACTCTGGATATAGCACAAGTAGCAAAATTTGGATGTGGGTTTTGAAGAACTGCAAAATTCAGGGGTGTTTAGATCAATCATTCTACCCATCATATAGATAAGGGAGGGGAACTTTCCCTTCTTCCTGTGCCTTAACTGAATAGTGATCTTCCACAGGTCCCCTGTCTCCGTCTGCAGAGTGAGAGGTCCTCCTGTAACTACAGATACAGGCCGCATGTGTGTAATTTTGGACTGGCTCCAGGTGCAGCCTTAGAATACCCCTGAAACTTCACGAGTGGTAGTTTAGTTCTGACCCATCTTTGCTTGACTGACCTAGTTCTGTGCATTTTTATTAGCAGCGCTACAAATCCATTCACCAGCATCTGGCTGCACAGTGATAGCTGAGGAAAATGAGGGCAACAAAATCAAGCTGAACACGCTTGACTCCACGTTCAGTGTGGGACCGACTCGTTCGGAGGTTCTATGATACATGTGCACCTCGCCTCCAAATTCCCTAAGGTTCACAGGTGACTGAGCAGACGAGTGCCCAGGTTAATGCTTTTATATCTGAACCAGGTAGAACTTGTGGTCCTGCCTCATAGATCCTGTCTGTATAGGGGGCAGGGGGGGCTGCATCAGTGTAGCTACACCATTGTAAGCCTTCAGGGCAAATGGCCTGCTTTAGTAAGAGAAGAGGTTTGCACTCTTGCAGATCTCCTTAGAGTAAGTAGGGAAATAGCAATGGTGCAAACCCAGCTTTGCCTTGTCGCAATGTGTCTATTCCAGGGCTTATGCCAATGTAACTACAGTACCGTACAACAGGCCTTGCATAATGTCATCATGAAACAAGGTGGAGTTTGGTATTTCTGAAGTTTTGCTATGAATGTTTGCTTTTGTTCTAGAAATTGCCCACAGGTAAAACCCCAGATCCAAACATCTCCTAATCATAATGAACAGGCTTGCTGGATACAGACAGCAGGAAGTGTATATCTGATTGATCTCTCCCTAGATTTTTTCAAATCCCAAAGTTAAAAACTTTAGGACAAAACTAAACATGGGCAAAACTAAACAAAATATTAATTGTACTATTTGAAGCAAACCTTTGATATGTAGCTAATGACTAAGAGAAGTGTGCAACTTTTCCTCCCAATAAAGGCCGTTTTGGGTCCTTTGCTAGGTAATACAGCCACGTATTGAACATGGGTCATTAACACAGCCTTAAAAAATTAATTGGTTTCATGTCTCACAAGTTTCTGTGAACCATTTTTTTTCTAGTTTAATTCCTCCTACCTCCCTATCCCCTATAAAAAAACCACCAAGTTAAACCTATGCACCCAAAGATGTCAGTCAAATCCACAAAGGAATATCCGCGTGGTTTGCACTCCAAATTGTGTGCAGGATCCCTGCACAGTTTGTGAGCATAAGCAACCTCGGCCTAAGTTTTTGTCTTGTGAGGAATCTGAACCAGGCAAGTTTGACAAATGAACCTAGGGCTTGATGTAAAGCCCATTGAAGCCAATGTGAGACTTTCTATTGATTGGGGTTTGTTTTTCTCCAATAGGCTTTGGATCAGACCCCTAGTGAGTAAATGCCACTGAGAAAATGCCACTCTGTGGTAAATTAATCCTTCCTGTAGCTCCACTGCAAGTGATTGAGTTTCACCAGGGACAGAGTTGAACTCCAGCATTTTTCTCTTCTAATAAAAAAAAATCCCTTTGCAGGAACTTCAGGCCTAATTGCTTCCTTTTCAAACCACTAACGAAAGCATAATCTCTCCTCTAACTACGCTCACTCCTGATGTGATATGCTTACATACAATGACTCAGCTGGTCATCCCAAACAGGGCCTGTGAGATAGAGGGGAAATTATTTGTATATTTGAGCCATAACTATTATGGCTCCAAACTGAGTCTTTTGAAAAATAAACACCATGTGAGTCATCCCATGAAATATTAAAATATAAACCTGCAATTAAGAATTCATTTTTATTAATTCAGGTAATTCCTTGGGAACATTGAAAATGAACACAGCATGATAAAGATGAAACAAAGCAGAAGGTGAATTACCATCTTCTGGATGGTCTTTCTATACCATTTCTAGGTAAGCAAGATAGGACATGTGAACATGGTCTTCAAAATCATCGTCATGCTGGACTGAAAAGTACATTTAATGACCTCCAGATGAGGGCAACAAGGGAAATTCTTACAGAGGTTCTGGTTTTAGGCTGGGCTTTTCAAAGCTGCCTAATGGGGTTAGGAACTCAAATCACATTGAAATTCAGCAGGAGAGAGAGACCAAATTCCCTTTAGGCTCTTTAGAAAATTCCAGCCCTTTAGTTTAATTCTTCATGTTTTGTCTACAATAGAAATGAGAACGAAAAGGATGATTTTGTAGATTGTGGCTTTGCATGAAAGTAAAGTTGACTAAGACATTACTTATCCCCCTGCTTGATGAAGACCTTATCTGGGACAGCTCCTGCTTTTCAGATGCATTCCCCTTGAAGGAAATGCATGGGGATGGGATGGAAATCGGGCAGGGTCTTGGCTCCACCTTCTAGAACTTGCCAGTATAGCTCCCTAGAAAAGGGGTGCAGGTGAGGAATTGTGGTTCACTGAGGCAGTGCAGCAACACACTGCTACATAAAGCAGAAGCTAGCACCTAATGAATAAAGACACAAACAGGACAAAGACTGATGTAGGCAGATAAACATGTATGTAACTTGTGTCAGCAGGGATAACGCTCCTATGCTTGCAGAAAGTGCCATGAGATACTTAATCCTGGGTGGTAAAGACCTCATTCTAAAGACGTGTGTGTGCGCGTGCATGCTTGGAGGCAGCTATGCACGAGCATGTGCATGCAGAAGCTCTACTTGTGTAGTAAGGGTGGTATGTAAGGGTATTTGGGTGGGATGTATGTGTATATCTGTCTCAGTCAGGCTGTTTGGCCACAATGGCAAGTGCATTGAAGCTGGCTGAGATCCACACACAAAACATAAATAACTATATTAAAATAACACCTTAATCCTGTGGCTGTTTCAGCAAACCTGTGTGCATTTCCACATCATTCCTGGGAAATTGGTATTTAGCTACAGAATCAGCACTGTTGGCTCCTACTATTAGTTCCTGTTACAGTCAACATAACATAAACCTCCCAGAAACAGACAAGAATGACATTTAAATGCATGGAATTGACAGACCTACCTTTTAATTCTTTTTCTAAATAATAATGTAGAGCTACGTTCTCCAGCAAATTCTACTGCCTTAAGGTACCTTGTTTGACGTTTTACTGCAACAAATGAACCTCTGGTAGGGTCATTAGCTTTGGAGGATTTTCTCCAGGGAGTGAGGAAAGCAGTTGCCTGTTCTAACCAGCCAAGGGAGGAGAAATAAATATAAATAAATAAAAACAACTGTAAAGTAATTGCGAGAGGCTTTGTTTGAAAAGAATAAAAGGTGGAAAATGTCTCTGGTTTCTACAAAGAAAACCAGACCCTTGACAACATATAAACAATCTAGTGGCATCAGCAGAATATTTAGGGAAAAGGAAGGGGGGGAGGGGAAAGGATTGAAACTTGGTGTTCCTGGTGAACCAGCAGGGACATAGTCCTTGCACTCAGGAGATGATACCTGAAGTATTGCACTCAGTCGAAGCAACTCAGTACCAGTATGTCAGGAAGGAATGCAGAGAGAAGCAACGATCGTGTTTAAGAGGCTGTTCAGAATGAGCCAGAGGATAAGCTTAAAGAATTTCAATAACTAGATTTATGCTTGATGTTCCCCCACTACAGCGAACGGAGTTGCATGAGGTAGTGCTCTCATTGGGGGTGTAGTGAAGTAGTGAGAGTAGGATTAGTTGGGTTACCCAGATTGTTATGAAGTGCAGCCATTTCTTTCCCCTTCATGTCCTGTTAACCAGTGGGAATTTTCCCTCCTGTGCTGTTGTGATGCAGTTGTATAAATCAGCACATCCCCAGCCTGCAGTCCTGTGAAGAGAGCTGAGCCATCCCTTTACAAAAGGGTGAAATGTGCCCCCTGTAGAAAGCCTTCCAGACTCCACCTAAGTCCTACCCAGATAGGGCTATGTGTTAGTGGCTTAGGTAGTGCAAAGATCTTGGGCAGGACCTGTTCACAGTAGTGAGTGTCACCCATTATGATTGGGTTTGAACATTTACCTCAGCAGAGACAGGAAGCATTTTTGCTTCAGTGTCACTTCAGGCAGCATAAATTTATTCTTCAAATTCATTATCCCAGCCAAAACTATTGGGCACAATGTACTGCCATTTCCTGGCAGTTTAACCAGCTTGCTAGCTCTGTGTGCTGTTTGTTGCTGCTTTTTTAGTAACAGGTAAGACTAATGGTGTTTGATGCATAAAAGGGTTCAGGCTACAAGTAGCTTCTGCCTGTTACATGCTGATCTAGCAAACTGGAACAGACTGGAGATAGAGGGCTAGCAGCAGGGGTTATCCTATTAAAGGTAGCATGGAAATGGGTTGGAGATCTGCTAGAAAAAGGTGGTAAGGATAAATCCGTTCCATTACATTAAAAGCCGAGAGTTACGCAAGTTGAAACCCACCAGGTCTGGACAGATAGCAGGGAAGCAAGAGGTTCACCTTTTTTTATTTTTTTTCCCCCCCACACCCACACCTTTTCTTTAGTAACTTTCATACTGATGCCGGAGAAATGGTCCTAGAGACTGAAGTCCCCTCCTTAACTGCAAGACAAATACAAGTCCAAAGTGGTATGACTACAGAGACGGTAAGGCTACATTTCAATGTGTTTCAAACATGTGCTTCAGGAACAAGCCCTGTGTATGAGATGGGAATTCAGGCTGACGTTTTCAAAACTGGATGCTCAAAATTGGACTCCTAAATCCCTATTTAAGCAACCTGACCCCACCCCCAAAGAGATGCTAAGCACTCTCCGGCTCCCATTGACTTGGGTAGGCTTTCTGGGTTCTCAACTCTTTTTTTTTTTTTAAATCAGGATTTTTGTTTTATATTTGTGCCTAAAAATGGATTTAAGCCTCCAGATTTGACAATGTTTGCTTTAGTTTCCATGGTCCATTGAACGTCTGGACTCTTGGATCCAGCTGGCAGCCATGGTAGGGGAGAGAATAGACTCTCACAACAAGTACCATATCTCATGGTATACTTGCTCCATGGATAAACATAGGGACTGGTTTTCAAGGAACAACCAAGCACGATTCTCCAGCACTAAAATTGGCTTAGAATTTTTCTATCATTTTAAAATAAATTTGCATATAAATTTATCCCAACATATCCAAGTTCAGTAGCATTTGTTTTCATGCGATCTCAACTGGGTAGAGAAGGTTATCTACCTAGCATTTTCATTCCTTTCCCGGTTCAGCAAAGCACTAGAGCATATGCCTAACTTTAAGTTTATTATTAAGGACATGCTCAAGCACTTTGCTGAAGTGGGATGGACTCTAGACCTTGTTTAAATACTCTGCTGCACTGGAGCCAGAGAGCTTGTCCACGTGGAAGTTGCACTGGTATAAGAGGTGTTGAGACCATGCAATCAAAAAAATTATTTCGGTGAAGTGCATTCACACTGTACTGCTTGTGCCAGTGCATCTCACCATGCTTGTGTCTACACAAGTGAAGGGTGAGTAGGTAACCAGTGTCCTCCACATCACCTGCAGGCTCATTGCATTATGGGATATTTTTGGTATGTATTGTGGGAGTTGTGAAATCTGAGATTTTGACCCACCCCTGTGCACAGGACCAGCTACAGGCCTATGTGACTTCTTAGGCCCTATTTTGAAGGCTTAATTGGGAGTTAAATGGTGTGTAGGCCTTGTGCTAGATCTGTTCACAGGGGGTGCATTTTACCCTTCAATTTAGTGGTTGTTGGCTATTCCTCTCTAACTTGTCAGTGAAATCTCAACTCCTCATAATCAAGTCTTTCAGCAGCTGTATGAACTGATCAATTAAGGCTTTAATGCTATCAGTGCAACATTTTCTCTTTATCTCTTGTTCCTCTCAAAACCCCCAGTCGAAACACTTAACCATCCAATTTCCAAGGGAAGATAGGAGCTTGGCTGTTGCTGTTTTTCAGCGTTTGGTTTCACAAGTGTGAAATTGAAAGCCTTTGATTTCCCATTCCATAAGGCTCGTCTGAGTCCTTTTGCCCGGGTGAGTGCACAAGGCCCTGTGGCAAACCCAGATCGAAGGACCAGCTATTTCATAACTGGAGACTGGCAGAGATTGGAATGTTGCAACACAGCCCTCCAGAATACCCAAAATAATAGGATAATGAGACCTGCTTAGTACTCTGGAAAAATGATCATAAAGGCATTAACACCTCCCTACTGAACACATGGATTTGTTGTATAGTAGATGAAAGTGCAGCCCCCTTTGGGTTTCCTAAGGCTTTTTATTTTTGTTCTTTTTGTTCTTAAAAAAACAAAAATGAAAATTCTGAGTACATGAAGATTAAAGCAGCTATCTAACCAATTTCCTGAAGCTGCTGTCTCCAGCAACTCAGTGCTTTGCCTGTAAAACTAAGTGGGCCAAATCCATCCATTGCTGGAATAACTATTGACTACATTGGAGTCCCACCAGAGATAAGTTTAGCCTGCTAATTCAACACATGTGCCATGTAGAATACTTGTTGAAATGAGTTAACCTTTTCTTCCCTCCCACTCCGTCCTAAGTTTTCTAGCCAATAGGAATTCAGCATGTTGCGTAGATTCCAACGTAAACTATTTATTTACGTAGACTTTATACAGATTCAAATACAACACTTTTTTCAAAGCAAGAGAGTATCTAAGGAAGACTCTACCTGGAATCTCACATGTTCTTCCATCATAGCCCCCATCTGAGAAAGCAATAATGCGGTTCTTCTTATACTCATATGTCTGTCCCCATCCCCCTCCAACCACTATCTAACATCCATCACTGCTTTGGAGATGCTCGTCTCAGTCTGAAATGGATGAGCCAGATGGTCTGATACAGAGAAACCACATGCTGTATGGGGAGATGCAAGAATGAAATAGAAGAATGGTCTATGTATATCTGTGCCGCAATCAAAGATGTGATTGCCGCAGGTGTAGACATATGCAAGTGAGCTTTGTTCTAGCTTGCTCAAATAATAAGAGCACTGATAATGGCAATGCTGCCATCAGAACAGACCTGGTGTCCCAGATGGGGTTATACAGCCCGTGCTGCTGCCTCGTTGCTCTTGCTTGAGCTAGGTTTAACAAAACTAACTTGCGCTTGTCTACACGTGCTCTGTGTAGATCTAGCCTCTGACAGCAGCCAATGCTGGGTGCTTCACAAAAAGGGGTAATCGTTCTTCTCTCCCTGCTGCCCCTAATGCCCCTCCTGCCATTTTATACCATGAGAAGGATACCGCGGCTTGATCTCAGTAATTGGCAATGATTCCGAAGCATGATGAATTATTATAATAGCATTTTTAGTTACATCCCACACTCTGAATGATGCATTTTTAAAAAAATGACTAATCTCCATCACGAGATCAATCAGTGGTCTCACTTCTAAAGATGGAGAAGTTGAGGCACAGTGACATGCGCAGGCTTGTTCAGAGTATACATAGTAGATCTGGGAACAGAAGTGCCCCAGATTCCTGGCTCTGTCCATTGTACTGAACTGCGGACTGCTCTCTCTCCTTCAGTTTAAATGTGCAAACTTCCATCGATATTGACACCCATGGGGAAAACAGAACCTATTTGACAAAGCCTTTCTTAAATTCTCCAGCACCAGAGGCCTTCAACCTCTGTAAATTAAGTCAAATAAAATACAATTGTCCTCCTATCTGTATTGGTCAAGTTTGCGCAGACCAAGACAAAATCCTTATGTTGATGTGCTGCACAGATGTAAAGCAAATTTCACAGCACTGCAGTTTAATCTGGTAAATTAACAGAGTAAGCCACGGTGGTGTGAGTCCCATTTTAAACTACTTTAATGTCTACATTATAGGTTTATAGTTACACCACTGAAAATTTCTCTATTAATATAAGCAGGGCCCAAGACTGATAGATGCTGATAGCAACTTCTTAGAGTCTGAGATCAGGTAAAGGCACTGGAGATATGGCGTTTGAAACATCTTTGTCAACTCATCATCAACATAATTGTAAGCTACTGCAAATATTTGTTTCAGGCTAACTGGCTGGAGAATGTATTAATTGCACTAGTTAGTAAGTAATTATCAAAGCACACCAGGAAAAATTCTTTTTTTAGGTACACATGGTATGGGAAACAAATTTTCAATTTAATATACGAATAGATTGCTTCTTATCTCTTGTTTCACTGGGGATTTGTTTAACCGAGACTCCGGTTGATATGAGCAGTCACTTAAATTGAAAAATTACAATTCCTTCCTCCGCAGCCTTGATACAAGTCTTATCGGCTAGAGGAAGTGACAAAAACATATCTCTTTGCCAAGACAGTGTAAGGATTAGCCAAGCAACAAAACAGGCTTTATTTTATATCTCATAAATGAAAAGAAATAGGTAAAAAGCTTTGTCCTTTATCAGAAGCTCAGTTGCAGGCATGGGGTTGATGCTATGTTCAGGTTTGGCCACACTTATCAGCATGCCATCTCTGCTCTAACTTGAATTACTGCAGTGGTTCTCAAGGCACATTAGACCATGTGAAGGGAGAGGGAGAAATAGCTACTTCAAAGGTAAGGAGAAACCTATAACTGTGTGTATTCACAGCAATGCATGTGTCATAATACAGTATTCTAGCTCCATTCTGGATTGGAAAGTAATCTTAAGACTTTGACCCGAGTCTTGGCGGTATTGGTGGTATTTTTTCTTCATGCATACTGTTGTCATGCTTAGAAGCTCCAGTTATGGACCAATAATCCATTGTTCTAGGTGCTGTACAAACACACAATAAAAACCTGCTCCAAAGAACTTAAAATCAAAGGGTAAGACGAGACAACAGCTGGGGGCAGACAGACTGGGCAGTGCATGTAAACAATGAGACAATACTAGTCAGCACAACCTGCTCGGTGTACCAGCTACCTAACTTGGGGGTTTTCTTGGAGGGTTGGGGGTGAAAGGACATTTTAAGAAGGGATTTAAAGAAGGAAAATGATGTTGCTTTTTTCCTTCTCTAATTAGATTATCTGTTCCTTTGTTATGTATCTTGATCAGTTAACCCTCAGAACACCCCTGTGAGGTCAGGAAGTAGCATTACACTTTGTGCCTCAGTTCCCCCATCGTATGTCTACACTGCAATTAAGCACTTCTGGCTGGCCGGCCGGCACCAGCTGACCTGGGCTCGGGTTGCAGGGCTGTTTAATTTCAGTGTTGACTTCTAGGCAATTAAACAGCTCAAGCTCTGCGATCCCTGAGTTCAGCTGGCACTACTGTCTAATTGCAGGGTGGGCACACCCAGAGAGTTAGGCCCTGATTTCTTTTTTTAGAGGTATTTAAGCATCTAAGCGGCTTGCCCAAGTTCCCACCAAATGTCTGTGGGCCATCAGGGATTGAACCCAACTCTCAGTATTAAACTGGGGCCTCAGCTACAGGAGCAGGAGTGCAGTGGAAAACAGTCTAGCCCTAGGAAGAACAGGGTTAGAGGGACTTCTTTTGTTGAGTTGTCAAGGGGCCACCCTAGTGAAAGTTAAACAATATTGGCTTCCTTGTGAAGAATTGTCCTGCTCACTGTTCAGCCCCTAACTAAAAACAGGCTTTAATATCCCGGACTTGGTGCAGAACTATTGATGACCACAGGCTGCTTTGCCCTATTGCTTGTACATTCAGTATGCTGCTGACTTGAGTTTTATTATTATGAAGTTCATAGGGGTACCTTTAGTATGAAAGGTGTGGTATAAATTCAAATTTTATTCTCTATCTCACTCTAGCAGCAAACTCTCTCAAGAGGATGAGCATATATATGAAATATACTCAGAATTTATCTGGGGATAAGAGACTATAGTCACTGACCTTTACAAGAGATGAAAAGATGCAACCATATGAAATCTCTCTCCTTAATCACTTACTTCTGAGCTACTCGAGCAGCCAAAGATGCATCCTTAAACCTCCTGTGATTCTCTGAATATTCCCAGTAAATAAAAAGGAGGAGAATTGGAAAATGATCATGTAAACATGGATGATTTGAAAAACAGGTTTTTGACTATCCATTTGGTTTCTGAAGGTTGTATGGGGTAGTGGACCATCAGAAAACCTATAATGATGGCATCTATGAGGCAGTGCGACCCAGTGGATGTAGGCCTAGAGCTGTGGGCCAAAAAACTTAGGTTCCTTTCTGTCTCTGTCATTGACCTACTGAGTGACATTGGTCAAGTTCCTTCACTTCTCGGTGAATCAGGGTTCTCCTCACCCCCCATTATTATAAAGTTCATAGGGATATCTGGAGTATGAAACACATGGTGTAAATTCAAATTTATCCTATCCAAAAAGGAGGGATGGCCCAGTGGTTAAGTTGTTAGTCTGGGACTTTGGAGACCCAAATTTAGTTCCCTGGTCTGCCACAGAGTAAGTCTATACTGTGAGCTAGAGTTGTAAATTCCAGCTTGAGGGTATATACCTGAGCAAACTTGCTTAAAAATAGCGTAGCTGTGGTGGTGAAAGGGGCTAGCTGCCTTGAGTACATGCTTAGCATCTTGGATGGAGAAGGCTAGGCTCTTAACTTTGTTGAGAACTGATGAAGGTACATCTTCTCACGCTGGAAATTACACTCCAGTTCCAGTGTAGGTATACCCACAGATTGCCTCTGTGACCTTGGGCAACTCATTTAGTCTTTGCCTCTGTTCTTCCTCTGCAAAACTGGGAGAAAAGCACTTCCCAATTCAAAGGGGTATTGTGAGGATGAATACATAAGAGACTGAGGTGACAGATGCTACAGTACTGGGGGTCACAAAGATAGATGTAGAGCTGTAAAATGGGAATAATGATTCCCAGCTTTCTTTTTGAAATGCTTTTCTACAGCCCTTTTCTCTTGAAGAGAACTATTTAATATAATATACAGTGTAAACATGCACCGATCCAGCAGTTTACCCTGGAACGCTTTTATATACCTGTATCTCTTATGTTGTCTTTTAAAAATCTTCTTCTACAACTGCTTCCCCCCCCACCCGCTTTTAAGAACAATCCCATCCTAGCGATCATTTACTACCAACAGTTATATGAATTTAAACATAGCTAGTTGTTTTTAGCTAGTTACTTTAACAAGATGGATTAGGGCATAGGTTACCAATGTGTGATGTGGGGGGATAGGGAGAGGTTGTTTTTGCTTTTGTAATAAGAAAACTGAGGGAAAATACCATAATGATGGTGGTTCATCGCTTGTACATTTTTTTATAGCACTGGGGACGCAGCCCTGCCTAAGCCGTGTACCCTTTGTTTTTCATCATCTTTACTCTAGTTCTGTAGGTACAGAAGTTGGTGGTTTAATTAAGGGAGGGGTATCTGCTGAGAATGTCTCTCTCTGCTGTGTTCGACCCTCGCCTGATTTTCAGGACTGTTTAATAATCAATATTTAATGGGATGCTGTGCTGAGAAGTTCAAGGCTCACCAGGTCAGCAGAGAAACAGCTGAATTTTTACCAGCTCTTCAAATGCAAGACAGTAGATATTTTTTCAAAATATTTTGAACAAACAAGCTGGTGGCTAAGATCCATCATCCTGAAAGATTTTTACATCATTTAAACTTCAAATTTATTTTCAGCTAAAATATACAACTTTAGTTTAGGTTGGAGGAAAGGGAAAAAGTGCAGTGTCGATATACATAAACACCAGACTCCACAATGGAGACACTTAGTTTTGTTTTCACAAAGGCACCTGGTTCTGTATATGCTACTCAGTTATTCTAGCAAGGATGGAACAAATCAAAGTCATCTGAACCCATGCTGCTTTATGCAGTGATCCTTTCAGATTTTTCAACTAAACCAGGTCAGTCCAAGAAAGACTTCCATGGAAGGCCACGGTGCTGCAGATCTTATTGTTGGCAGTTCAGTAGAAGGCACTCTTCCCACTGAGTTGGCATGGAACCAATGCCTCAGGGTGATGTCAGGGAGTTTTGTGCTTTTGAAGGTGCAGTCTGGTTGATGAGATATAACACACTGGTCCTTGCTGCTTGTGATGACTATAAAGATAGAACTGGTTTAAAAAAATGAGGGAAGCTTTTCCGGAAAAGCTGTCACGGAAACTTTTTGAAATAATAATAAAAAAAAAAATTCTATGAGCTCTAAGTTTTCCTGTCACTTGTTGAAAGAATAAGTGTTCACTGCGATATTCTAAAAATAAAATCCCCGCACAGGCAATTGTGTTGTGGCTCCCTAAAATTCTTCCTGAATTTTCAGTTGGATGCCTTAGTGCCTTTAGGATTATTCCTGCTTTCTGCTATCAGGTTTGTGCCTAACCTCAATTTCAAGCAGCTGTTAGCTCAACCAAGCAAATCACGGCTTTTCCTTCCTATATGAGGCATTTGCATCAGTGTTGCTCCATAGCACTGGCCCCCAGGGGTTGAAATCACCACTAGGCTCCAGTGTTAACAAGGCCGTAATCATCAGCTGTTCTACGCTGCTTTGCTCTTTTAGGAATTCAATTCAGGAAAGCATGTAAGCATATGCTTAAGTCCCAGTGAAATCAGTAGGATGTAAGCATGTGTTTAGGTGCTATCCTGAATCAGGACATTAAGATCTCTTCCACCATCTGTTGAATCCAAATGAAAGACATCCATTGAATTCAATGGACTTTTTTAAATTAGGCCTTTAAATAGCTGCTTTGATTGCTACCCGGAAGAGGCTGCATTTCATTTCTGAATCAATCTCTCTATTTTTAATCTTTCAGTTTATAAGGAATTTGTGATTTGTCTGGTTGAAAGCTACTATATAAGACTTGGTTACTATTGTGTATTAACAATAGAAAATATCCAAACTTAAAAATGATCCAAACTGGCTGGCTAACTTTGGAATTCCAGGAAAAATTCCAAAGCCCAATCCTCTTAATTTCCTTTTTCTTTTGAAGAGAAATGGCAAGGACCATGTCTCCAAACTTCTGGGACCTAATTATCTAACTCAGGCTGTGACTATAGAGTGGGAAGACTTATGTAAGGCTTCCTCTTACAATTCCTAAACTGCATGTATATTTGAGTGGGGTTATTCTTGCAGAATGGAATTGCTTCAATTCATTCAAATTGGGAGTGCGCTCGTCAGAGGAAAAAGTCATTCAATTAAAGTGACATTTTACTAATGGTGGATTATGTCAGCAAGTGAATAGTCACTTTTTTACATAGCACGTGGTCTGGGGTAGACATCCTGAGCAATAAATCAGATGTGGAAATCCGCATAGAATTTAGGAAATAAAAGGAGATTGTAAAGCTCATTTCCGACAGATGGCTGGCTGAAAAATATGACACTTAGCATGCAGGGGTGAGCTTTGAATGGCATGCTGCATGGATCATCAGCCTCGAAGTGGGGTGGAAATTAATTTGAATTTACCTCCATAAACCAATTTCCTCCAATTCCCCTTCCCCCTCCCTTCGTTATTTATTATTATTGCTGTTAAATCAGCTCCATGGAGGAAGAACATTTTTCTTTTGCATTCTTTCACAGTTACCCAGATTTCATTCATTCTTTTTCTTATAATTATACAATTCAGTAATAATAGTATTTCATATTTTTATATAGGGCTCTTCAGCCCATAGGATGCACAAGTGCTGTACAAATTTACGTCCTTGATCCTGCCAAGATCTACCCATGTGCTTCAGTGAATAGTAATAAACATTTATATTATGATAATGCCCCTCATCTTGCGTGGGCTCTATGCTATGGCACCTGCTGCTGGATTATGTTCTCTAAAGCCCTGATCCTTCAACTACATCTGTCCAAGAGGAACCCTGTTGA
The DNA here is from genome assembly GCA_007922155.1 of Mesoclemmys tuberculata. Lineage (NCBI taxonomy): Eukaryota > Metazoa > Chordata > Testudines > Chelidae > Mesoclemmys > Mesoclemmys tuberculata. The sequence goes on from ML675745.1 coordinate 8,739,924, forward strand.
CCCAATTGACTTAAGGGTTAATATCTTCCCACACAGAGCAGCTTGTGAGATCAAGGCCTAACAGGACCAATACAATTAAAATCAGTGGAAACTTTCCCCAAATAAGATCTCTGTCATGACCTCTGAATTCAGTCCTTTTGGCCCCTATCTTGCAAGCTGTTCCAAGTTTGTGCTGGTGCCAGGATCCATTATCGAGCATTGTTACACTCAGAGCCTCTGTGGAGCTTAAGAATCTGTCTGGCCTTTTAGGTCATCTTGAAGGAACAGACCCTGATTCAGGAAAGCACTAAGCATCTGCTTAAATCCATTCTTCCTGTTCAGCAAAGCACATAATTGTGCTGAAGGTCCCTATCAACGTCACTGGATTTTAAGTGCACTTTTGCATGCTTTCCAGGTTTGGGGCCCTAATTAGCAAAGCACTGTGTAAGCTCAAGAGATGAAAGACATTTTATAAAGCTGACTTGGTACTGTCTAAGAGAGGATAGAACCTTCAGCTTTAAGAATATTAAAAAGACAACCCAGATTTTTCTCCTACATCTAGCTTGTTGTCTTTGTCAGTTCTCAACCCACTGAAGCAGCAAGTTAAGTGCACTTTAGTTCAGTGGCTTGGGCTGTTTATTCTTCTTGTGGATTCTTCATTCTCCTCCAAAGGGCAAGCACGTTGTGTATATTTCATTATCTAAAGATTACCCAAGCAAGTAGAATTGTAGAGACAGCAGGGAGCATTTGTCACTAACCTGGACTCTAAACCAGCAAGTACTTACCTGCTGGAACCTACATTTGGTGGTTAATGGAATATATTTGATGTCTCCTGCTTACTTCCAGTTTTTCAGCAGAGATTCTTCTGAGAGCTGAGTTATGTTATTACACCAGAGTTAAAAAGACTGATATCTTCAAGCAAACCAGTTTATTTATCAAGCACTCCTGCCACAGCCCCCATTCATGAATGTCCTCTCAGACCGATCATCAGATCTGCTTAGTCTTTTCCTATCACCCCTGATCATAATGGGTTGATGATGCTCAGTTGATGATGCTCTGGCTGCATAAAACTGCCTGAGCTGGAAATAGATTTCTGATGATTCCCCTAGCACAGGCGTCCTACTAGTCTGTTGCTAACTGGTGTAAGGGCTCTCTACCAGCCCTGCTGTCAGTCCCTAACATAGAGGGGGGGTATCAAAAGCAGGTGGGTGGGAGCTGGATATGGATGATACGCACTATGCTATGACTGTTTGCTGAATTCTGGAGCCCATGGGTAATAGGGTAAGTTAGAGGAGCTCTGAGGTTGCTCTTACTTACACCATGGATCAGGTGGGGCCTAGAATATGATTAGCAGTTTACTTTAGCTGCTTTAAATTTCCCTGACCCCATGCCATTTTTGCCTCAATCACAGGAATTAGAAGTCAGATTTTTCTTGTACAAAGCTGGTGCCTGTAATTCATGGGAGATTCAAGTAAACCTTTGTGTTTGGGAGTGAAAGTATCTGATTTCAGCTTGAATTTGAGTCTTGGGGGAAGGGAAATCTTAAAACTCAGCCTAGACTGCTGTCCTGCCCAGTTTGAGGGGTCAAAAATCATGCAGCATCACTGAGTGTTGGATGGTTACCACCTGAAACCATAAATATTTCGTCAGCCCGGGTTCCCTCACTGCCAGGGCCAGCTTCACCCAAAGGATTGCAAAGAACTTTACAGGTTCATCTTGGTATAAATCCATAGGCAGCGGAGATGAATTTGGCCCTCTGCGTTAGGGGTTACTGAATGTTCCATAGAGAGAACTGTGCAGTTGAAACTGTAAAGGTAGCTTAGGTACCTGAATGTAATTACTGGAGATGTAGCTAGGTCACTAGAGCTGACACCCCCTCTGGTGTGAAGAAAGTTAGAGGATCTTTAAGTATCACAAACTGCTTAGGATGGAGGGTTTCAGGAATTCTTGCATAGAACATTTTTCACACCACTTACAAATCAGAGGTATATGTCCGCGCGTGCTTTTCTTTTCATTAGGAAGTCTGTAGGGGGTGTGTAAAGGATTTTTGTCACTGAAGTGTCACAAAGGTTTTCAGTGCTTTACAGAAACAGCCAGGCCTCCTCTGCTCCCCAGTGGCTGATGCTATAGCGCCAAGCCAGCAGAACTGCATTCACAAAATGACTTTGATTAATTGATCCTCTGTGGTTTAGTGTGTTGCTTTTTTGGCCATGTTCTGTTTATCAGCTAAACAACTTATATGCAAAGTGTTGTCAGGCCTTTCAAGGCACAGCACAGGTAGTGGAAGATGGGCCATGGGAGGGATGGTAGCAAAATGGGAGGGTCCATCTTGGATGCCATTTGGTTTGAAATGAAAGAGAAAAACTTAAGAACATAGGAATTGCAATGAGGGAGCAGACCATGGGTTCCTCTCATGCCGTATCCTATTTCTGACCGTGGGTGGCCAGTATTAGCTGCTTCAGAAAAAGGTCTAAGCTGCCGATGGTCATTTGAAGGTGAAATTTTGAGCCTTTGACATTTATCTCTTGGGAAAATGTGAAGCTTGTTAACTGTGATTTCAAAAATGAAACTGGCATGTGAAGGGCTTGACAGTGCAATGTGGCAGTGCTTCCCTACTGGGTCGTTGTAGAGGGTCAGATCCAAAATGTCTCAGCAAATTTGGCCCATGTTTCAGAAGGGCCTGTTTTGGAATGGCTGATTTTTGCCCATTTCTTTCAAAACAAATAAATTAAAATATTGGCAGATGCAGAACTAATGCATGCCATGGTAATTTAATACCCCCACTTTTTGAGTTTTTAGAAAGCATTATGATGCCTTGCCATATACTTTTTGTAGCTAATATGTTTTCTCTGATTTAATTTGTAATATATTAAGTGCCTTTTAATTGGTGTCTGTCTTCTGCTGGAAAATCTGAAAGGTTTGTCAGCGCTAAAGTTGCGGAGGGGGGTTGGGCAGGAACCACCTTGTGATTGTATCTGAGTAGTAAGCTCCAGGTGTTTTACTGAGAATCCAGCATTTCTGTTAAGTAATTTTCCCAAGCAGTTGAGATTTAGTCAATGTTCTTAGTTATAATTAAATGATAAATCTTGGTGTAGACAGCATCCGATATAGAATATGTCACTTCTGTTGAAGTGGAATAGAGCGCGATACATGTACCTAGGAAAATGATCCTGCTTTGGAGGACTCTATTCTCTTGTCAGAGGCCAGGCAACAGGTAGTTGTCATTGAAGAGTCCATAATAAAGGAGTCCTTTGTTTCTCATAGTGCATCATCTGCGCTCTGCCTATATGCAATTTTCTTGAAATAGAGGATGGCTGCTACAGCATTTGATATCTTCATGTAGATGTGAACTCTAAAGGGTGTCCTCATGGGCTGAGAATGCCTATTTATTATTTGTTTGCAGTATGGTATTGTGAACAAAACTGAAAATAATTGTATCTTGACTGGTGAGGAGGAATTACTATATGTATGTATTTCAGTTGTAATACTGCAGTATGCCTTGAGGCTTCAACTGCAACTGGGACCTCCTTATGCTAGGTGCTATACATGCATGTACAAAGAGATGGCCCCTGCCCCCAAGAGTTTACAGTTTAAATAAACAAACAAGACGTACAAATGCTGGAAGGAGAAATAGGCACAAAGAAGAAAGGTGACTTGCTTCAAGGTCTCAGAGCAGATGAGTAGAAAAGCTGAGCTCAGAACCCAGGTCTCCTGAGTCCTAGCTCAGTAACCTGCCCACTGAACCACGCTGCTGGAAATGCAAAGAAGTAGTAACCCAAGACCGACCTGATTAAAATATAGAAGTAAAAATATTTAATCTCAGCAAGTACCCTGAAAGTGTAGCCAGTCTGTCATCAGGCAGTGATGATGATATTTTTTCACTTGCATAAGATTTTTGGTGTGGGGATAATAAAATCCTTCACAAAGATTAAATAAGCCTTCCAACAAGCCACTTTATGGTATTATTGTCCCCCATTTTATTGAGGGTAACGTGAGACTCATGAAGGTAAAGTGATTTATCCATCTCATTCAGAGAGTCAGTCAGGAAAAGGGTAATGAGGAACTCTTGGGGGCTGATTAAGCGAGGAGGGAATCAGTGGAGAATCACTCCTCATGAGTTCTAGCTCCCATTTTTGTGCTCTAGCCACTGGACAAATTACCTCCCTAATTAGCAGCAACATCCACACAACCCAGACTTCGGGTGATTGAAATCTCAACTTTGAACTCCGATCCTATTTTGCAGCTCTAAATTCTGATACTTTAAAATAGAGAAACCTTAAACTTACTAGAAACGTTTCTATCTTTTTGGGGAAAAAGGTCTTGGAGATGTGTTTACAGTAACATTTCATTACTTAGATGAAACACTTTTATTGTTCTTCTCAAAACCACATACTTTGGAATATTACTGGGTTTTTTTGTTTTTTGCCTATCCTTTCATGAAAGCTGTCTTTAAGTCTTAACATTTGATGACAAATTACACACGCTGTTATGTCAGTGAGTTTCTCCTGGCAAAATATTTGAATTTAAAATAAGAAAACGCCAACAAATCTATTGCTTTCACAATTTCTCAAATCTAAGAATATGAGCTCTGGCCTAAAAAAGGGGTGGGGCCTCATTCAAGAGAGGTGGACTGGTTGGAAGTAGATCAAAAGTAGAGCGAGAACAATAAAATCAGAACATCAGTGCTCAGCTGTGGATTGCTATTGCTTGTTGGCTTGTGTAAATACTTTGCAAACATTGTTCATAAAGTGCATAGCCCAATAGAGACCTGGTCCATGATTAGAGTTCCTAAGCACTTTTGCAACAAAAATAACCAATTGTAGTAGCAATAATGGTGCTTTCAATAATTATAGATCAGAGATATAATACCTTGCACTTCCATCGTTTTTCATGAGTAGATTTCAGAGCACTTACAAAAGTGAGCAATTATTATTCTCCCCATTTTACAGATGAAGAAATTGAAGACTGAGCAAGTGAATTGATTTTGCTTAAATTCACCTAGCAGGCCAATAGTAAAGCCAAGAACGCAACTCAAGTTGCCTGAGTCCCAGGCCAGTGCTGTATCCACTAGACCACACTGCCTCCTAGAAGGCAACTATTAGCCTAAGACTGTCAATGAAAGGTAGCTACCACATCCTCAGTAGCTGACGGAACAACTTCTAAGATGTTCAGTCGTATCAACCCCAACGTGCTTTTAATTATTGAATTACAAACTCTTCCTTCCAGGGACAGAATCTACTATTTCTTATTTGTTTTACTTTAGAGTATCATCTTGTGTATATAATAGAATATGACTAATGCTATTCATGGCATAAGAGGGGAAGAAAATGCCGACTAATATGCTTATTTTAGGGAGGCACAGATGCTCCATAATGTCAATCACTTAATACAAACCATTGAGAAAAGTGCTTAATGTGCCTGTGACCTGTCCAGGGGAAAATAAGGTGACTGTTCTAATATAACAAATTCAGAAGAGCATCTCAGTACAATGGAAAGGGGAGAATGTATTTGCATGAGACTGAGGATCTTGCAACTGCTGGTCTCAACTTCATCACTAAATAGTGATGATTTGCATAAAGAGTGTGTGGTTGGTAATGCATAGAAACAGCACCTCCTATTGTGGACTCCCCAGTCCCTAATTAACACTCAGCAGTGCAAGTTTGTGCTTTTGTAAGTATATTTCTTGCAGTGAGTCTTTCTAGGTCTGGGCCTTTAAATCTGGGACAGAGAAGCAGCTGTGCTTCTGAAATGGCCATTTTGGAATTGAGTGGTGTTTGCTGAACTCCCCTCACTTCCAGCTGGTGAGCATCTTCCATTCTGGATTATTATTTGTAAGGCAATTCAAACTCTGACTCTGAATGGTATTTTTACATCCACCTTGCATGGGTTTCTATGCCCGTATAAAGTGCGAAGCGGCTGAGAATCAGACCTGTGGGCTTTATTGCTATTCTTCCCACTGACTTGCTACTCAGCGGGAGATAATTTTCATTCACATGAAATGCTTTTCAGGGGATATCTAAGCACCACTTAAACATAAGTATTCTGAGAAGTTCTTAATATATGCTTTAAAAAGTTTCCTTGCCTATCTTGCAATTGAGATGTTAAATGAATAAAAATGAGAGATTTTTAGATGGTGGGATTGTAAGCTCTTTGGGGCATAGACTGCCTTGTTATGTGTACTGTACCAAACACAACAGAGTCTTGGTCCCTATTAGGGCTTTCTAATGGCTGCTGTAATGGAAATTTAGTTTCTAAAAATCTAATTTATTTTTCACTAGGCAGGGCTGCATTTTGGTTCCCTTGAAGTCCATGGCAAAAACTTTCTCTTGCTTCAGTGGGCCTAGGGTTTGATCTTCTCTTTGCTTGTTTGCTTTTTTCATGGGTTGAAAAATGAAATTAGACTACACTAGTCAATTTCATTTTGTTTAATCATTTTTAGTGAATTTCTAATTAGGACTTCAGGGCACTGGCAATATTTTGGTGGTTAAGCCCTCAGGGAGAATGCTGGGTTTTTAAAAAAAGAACTATTTCCACTGGAATATTTTTCTGATTTTTGTATAGAAATTCTTCTGTAGCTTTGACTTAAAATCTGCTTTAAAAAAGAAGTCATGTTTGATGTGATGGTGCTTCTGTGTGATATTTGTAAGGTCTCCTCTACCCCCAGAGTAGACGATAGATTTATAGTGACTGTACTACCTATTACTGAAATGCATCCACTTCTGAGGTGGGATGTAGCAGCTGTTTAACTGTAAGTAACACCACTTTATGCATGTTTTAAAATGGGAATAGTGAAGAAACCAAATGCTGCTGTAAAAAGGTAATCTCTCCACCTTGTGGTGCAGGACAGAACTACAAGGTTTTGTTTGGGTCACACATCTCAGCTGGCTGTCCTGCTACTTGGTGTAGTCCTGCTGACATGATTCCTCGGGATGGAAGAAAAATACCACAATGATCTCACGTGCCTTGCCTCAGGCTTGTTTCAGACAGGCTTGGGAGACTGATAGTTAGATAGACAAACATTACAAATATGCTAAGCATTTGTATCTCACTCACCTGAGTATTGTCATCTTACATTTACTGTACCAATTTTGAAGCAAGAATGTAATAGTGTAAGAGGAAGCATTGTGAGTTGGACCTGAGCCACAAAGCTTGGACTGAAATTCAAACTTCCTCAAGTTTCATGGATGTTCATATTAATCCCTGAAGTAATAATTTGTAGAGGATAAGTATTTTAGTCTGGCAGGAGGGACAGCCCAGATCAGCAAAACTGGATGTTAGGAATTGGTGAGCTTTCAATCCAGAACAGCTGGCTATTGAGTGATGATGGACAAGCCACTTCACATCTCTAGTATTCAGCTTTTTCCTCTGTGAAACTGGCATGATGTTACTGATGCACTGCATAGGATTGCTGCAGTGGGTCTGCTAGTGTTTGCAAAGCACCCTGAGGCTGTCCAGCTGTGCACAGAATGCTGAGTAGTAGTAATGGTCTATAGGCAAGAGAGCAGCTGCCGATGAGATACTTGATCCCACGCTCACTTGTGCAAATAGTCACGCTCAGTCCAATGGAACTACTTGTGTGAGCGGGAGCTAATTTCACAGGTAAGAGTTTGCAAGATTGGGCCTAAATGAATAGTGTGGGGTAGCTGACATGCTACACACCGTATTGAGACCTCATACGGAGAGGCAGAGCATGTACAAGTCCCATTAAAATCAAAGGGAAACTGCGTAAAGCTTTTAGTCTGTTCAGTTGCCCAGACTAAAGCTTCGTTAATAAAAAGACATCTATCTCCCTTACTGAGATCACAGCAGGGGCTTCTCATTAGAATAGCGTTGTAATGTCCAGTGTCTGTCTAATCATTAGTGAAAGTACCCGAGTTCATTAAGCATTCAAAGCAATCAAGAGGTTAAATCAGACAGAACAAACACCAGTGGCAGCTGTGCATGTATTAAAATGCGGCAGAGGAGGGGGTCTCTCTTGTGGACAGAGACTGGCAGGATTGATAATTTTGTGAATTGTATCATTAATAAAATATATTTTATTTTATTCTATTTGATGCTGACTTTGGAAGGTTCCTGTAAGATTATTACATTTTTAAGCATCAGAAATTTTTTTCCTAACAGCTTTACCCGAGGCTAAATTGAGATCTAATACAAAATTCAAAAAGGCTCTGCTGAAATGCCATTAAAATTTTAACTTTATGTTCCATTGGCGGGTTTAAAAGCGATGGAAGTGAAGCTGTTCAAACCAAAAGGAATTTAATTGTAAGATTTCTGTGATCAGTAAAATAGAGACTGTCCTACCTGAAGTATGTTCTCCACTAGGTATTTTCTTTTGCATGCTAGTATTTTTTGAAAATCGCTGTTAGATGGTTTTTAATACTTAAACCTTTTTTTTGTGTATAGATATTATGACTTAAGCAAGCAAGGCCTTGTCTACACCAGAAAGTTTTGTTGACGCAAGTTAGTGATGATCAAAAAGTGCTGTAGTTACAATGCTTGTGCCTGTCCACACAGCACTCACGTCGCCCAAGCGCATCCACAGGTGGTGCTCTAGCATCGACGGTGAGAGCAGTGCATTGTGGGCAGCTATCCCCCTGTGCAACTCACAGCTTGGTGTCACCAAGAGTTGTGATGACAATGTAGTGATGCCATCTGACAGTAACTAGGCAGGCGGCAAGCTGGGACTGCTTTTATGAAGATGAGATGGTGAGCCTCTTGGCCAACATGATGGGGATTGAACCTGGGACCTCCAGACCTAAAAGTGGCAGCTGCTAGAGCTTGAGCAAAAGCTCTGTAACTGGGGTGGGGGGCTGTAACAATTCATATCATGAGCGAGTCAGACTGGTAACAGACTTTCCCTGTTATCTTATACACCCTGTACGCTCTCTTGATTTATTCTACTTGTTGGTCTTGTCATTATTTTCAGACTGTGAGCTCTTTGGGGCAATGTTGTCATTATAGGCAGGTGCCATCTTTTTATAACGTGTGTACAGCACCTTGTAAAATAGTCTGATCTTAGTTGGGGCCATTAGATGCTACTATAATAAAAATAACATTTCCTCACTGGTGTAAACACATGCAGTTCCACTGAATTTACTGTGTTGAGACAGGCTGCACAAAGAGATGGAACAAGGCATCACTTAAGCCCTGCTTAGATGGTGTAAATGGGACTTCAGATAGCAGCACAAGGACTATACTTAACGGGTGAATGTCATCCATAGAAAGGATGACATCTTTCATTGAAAAATGCAGACCAGCTTCCTTTCCAAGCCAGCTCTCTGACGGAGAGTTTCTCTCTTCTATGATACGTAGGTTATGCTTCTGATGCCTAAGTTGAAACCGGTGTTGCAGAAGGGACATCAGAGTAAAACCCTCTAATATGAGGGAGTGCTGCATGGCCACATCAGTTGCTGAGACACCAGTCAGGGATGTACCTAGGGAGGTGGTACTCTTGGCAGGCACATGGCAACATTGTCAAACCCAGGAGAAGATCATTCAGGTTGACGCTGAGATTGGCTTTCATCTTAAGTTCTCAGAGGCCCTTGCGCTGAACACATGCATTATAGCAGTGTTTCTCAACCAGGGGTATGCATACCCCCTGGGGGTATACAAAGATCTTCCAGGGCACATTGACTCCTCTAGATACTGGCCTACTTTTACAGTAGGCTACATAAAAAGCACCAGTAAAATCAGGACAAACTAAAATTTTATAAACAATAACTTGTGTATACTGCTCTATATGTTATACCCTGAAATGTAAGTACAATATTTATATTCCAATTGAATTATTTTATAATTATATGGTAAAAATGAAAAAGTAAGCAATTTTTCAGTAACTGTGACACTTTTTTTATTTTTATGTCTGGTTTTGTGAGCAAATAGTTTTGAAATGAAGTGAATCTTGGGGTACCCAAAACAAATCAGACTCCCAAAAGGGGTAGAATAGTCTGGAAAGGCTTAGGGCTACTGCATTACAGCATCATTTCAAATAGCACTGTGGTCTGAAAAGGGCAGGGAACCTCCCTGCTCTCCTACAGGGGGATGGAGGTTTCTTCAACCCTCTCACTCCATCCCCAATTGGCCACCTAGCTACAATAATGCCCCTGTAATTTATATGTTGGCTTGTAGTACCTTGTTCAGCTACTAGATGTCTCTGGATGTTTCCCAGAGTTCCAGATAGGGTGTAATCCCTGCTAAACAGGGCAGACAAAGACAGTACTCAAACTGGGTGGAAGCCTGTTTGTTATAGTTATTGCTGCTATGTTTAATAGAGCCTTCTCTTTAAAGACTGATGTCATATAGCGTGACAGCACCTTTCTCAGCACCTCACTCACCCTGTAGCTAATACACAATACCTTGAAATATGCTTAACTTTCTTGAAAGAAACTGGTCTCTAACTTTTCTGTGACCATTTTTCCTTCTGATGAATAGAGCCGGTCCTGTCATCTGAAATGTGAATCCATGGATGCATTGCTCATTCAGTACAATCCATAAATGTTTCCATAGGTTTACTTCATGTTAACTCTCATGATAGTTCTAGTTTATAATCCAATTTTTATAAAACCCAGGGAAAAATGTTTCTTGCAGACTTTTAGGCATTAATGCTCTCATAATATTTTAATATGCCACAGATATTCGTATTTAAATGCTTGCTATGGTGATGTCCTGAAGGATCTCCTGTGGCAGCTGAACATTATGATAACAATAAATACATTTTAAAAAATCCAGAAACTCTCACATCAGTGGGAAATTATTCCATGGGGAAGCATCTTAGGTGATGCCTACACTGCAGGCATAGCTACAGCAGCATAGTTACACAGGAATGCCACCACACTGTAGACACAGCCTACAGCGATGGAAGGCTTCCTCTGTGATGTTGTGGATATCATCCCATTTACCTTTTGAATCCATATTTGGAGTACTGTATTATGAGAGATTCGATGGTTTGGATGTTCTCACCACAGTTGCATGAAGAGGAGTCTTTTTTTTTTTAAATTTTCCAGTTTGAGTCAAGTAGCCGCATCTTTCATGGTTTATTCAGATGCTATTTTAATGTGTCCCAAAGTCTGCATAGCAGGTTGAAACCAAGATCCCAGCTTCTTGGGTCAGTAGTAATGTGCTTATTTGGAATGGTAGATGAGGTCCAGACATTTTGCCATTCCCTGGCCGGTTCAAGAAATGTGGGATGGTCACATGTGGTCCATGGTGGTGTGGGTTGTTTTTTGTTTCAGGCATCACTGGCAGGTATGTTATCCATAACCTGCTGGATGGGAAGTTCTGTGTCATCTTTGGTGCGTCCGAGTTCTTATGCTGAAGCTATAGCTTGACAGCTGGAGGTTCGATCTTTGCTAATACAAAAAGCCATGGCAGAGGTTGAAGTTCCCATGGTGATTACATGCTCTGATTCAGCTGCCTACCGACAAGTTGGGTAGGGCAGCGTCTTGTCCGCACCAGTGCACAATACTCTGCAACTGAGTGCACCAAGACCAAGGCTGATATTGGTAGCACCGAGGCAGTTGATCCTCAGCTAGTCCACAAAGGTTCTGCAGTGATGGCATTGGCTTTCTTTTGCAGCCCAGTGCCACCAGTAAGAAAAGGTGTAATAATACCCAATGACACCCACCCTAAACCATGCAGGCAGCCAGTTCTAAGGATAAAACTGACTCCACACGCAGCCCAAGAAAACAGGATATAAGTGAAATTTGCCCTTAGGCAGAAGCTCCCTGAGCAAAGCCTGTGGATCACTTAGGCCTCTATATAGAGGCTGTGGTGCATTACCTCATGCTGATCCCCTACACTGGAATGAATTTCACCCTTCCGACAGAAAATTAAGCAAGTGTTGGAGAGGTGGAATTCATCCCCTGGCTCCCAAAACCTGTGACCACGACAAGGGTTACAGCATACTCCCTGTATGGCTTTTCAGCCCCCTTTGCCAAAATTCATGACCCCTGCGTAATTATAGATCCAGGGGTGCCTGCCCAAATGGTTCCTTCTATGCCTGCTTATTCAGGGGCGGTAAAGAGATCAGTCCTGCCCCCATTATCGTTACACCCATCTACATCCTATGCCTGTACACCTGGTGTTATGGGGCTGGCTCTGCTTAAAATGAGAAGTATAGCAGTCCACTGATGCCTTATGTAGCAAGATAGCGATGAGGCACTATGAGTGGTAAAGCACCTCTAGCCATGCTTCAGCAGAACTTTGCTGTTCCTGGAGTAACAGGGCAGAAGATTTGCTTTCACCATATTTAGAAATGGGAAGCAAATGTATCAAACTAACAAGGCAAGGGAGAGGAACCAAGTAGTTTTAAAATCAACGGACTCTGACAAATTAGCTGGTAGCACTTCATTAAGCAGACCACCCAGCATAAAGTGCTCCGCTGCCACAGCAGGATTTCAAGAGAGGTGCTTGCCAGAAGTCAAAATTTCAGTTTGCTGATGAAAGATTCCTGCATGTGTCTGAAGTCTCTCTCTCTCTCTCTCTCTCTCTCTCTTTTTAATCTTTAAACAAAAGCACCTTTGAACTACCTTGATCATGTGGTGGTGGGAAATGCAGTAGCATGGCTGGCGGCTGCCTGTTGGTGATTGTTTTACCAAGCTGGGTGGGAGGTAGCACATAAAAGAAATCACAGTTCAAATAGCTGGAGTAGAAAGTGCAGGTCTGTGGGGTTAATGGGGCGAGGAGACTGTTCCTGTGTTCTCTCCAGTTTCCATACTCTCGCATCGTGTTGCCTCCTCCATTCGGGGTATGTCTACGCTGCTGGTGGACGGGTGCATCCTATCTGGGGTAGGCAGATGTGCACCGGCTCGGCTTGAGCGAGCGCACTTACATATAGCAGCATGGCTGCGGTGGCACAGGTGGCGGCTTACACTAGCGCCCTCCCCTTCCCCCCCTCCCCCGGAGTACAGAGCTGCCCAGCCCCTGGGGATATACTCAGCTGGCTAGCTGAGCCCCTGCCTGGACCACCACAGCCACGCTGGATATGTCCACATGGCAACTGGGTGAGAGCCTCCCAGCCTGGGTAGACAGACTTGCAGTTGTGGAGCATAAGCCAGTCTGCTAAAAATAGGAGTGTGGGTTTCACAGGTCGGGTTGCAGCTCAGGCTCTCAAGACTAGGGCAGCAGGCAGTCCTGAGAGCTTGAGCTGCAGCCCCAGACACAATGGCCCTGCTGCTATTTTTAACAGGCTAGCTGAAGTAGAGCCAGTGCCAGCCTAGGCAAGCTGCTGTGGAGAGGGACCCTGATGTGTTGAGTCAGAGTGAGTGAGGCAGGGAGGGAAGGGGCTGTCTGTTTCTGAAGAGTCATAAAAAGTGTTCCTTTATCAAATCTTTCTAATCAGTGATGCTTGTTATAGTAGCCTTTAGCATTTGCTAAGCCACCAGGCACGCAGGCACTGTAAACTTCTCTCCTCCCCCTGCCCCCCACCACATGCAAACAGCTTATAGCCTACTTAAGCCCTGTTTGCAGGGCTGCCTAAGCAGTGTATAGATTGTGTGGGTGTCTCTGTTCAGGGGTGCATTTCACTCCCACTGCCTCAATAACACCTAAAAGAAATGCAGAGCGCTTGAGTGTCTATTTCCTTCTCCCGAACACACTCAGTTCCCTGTTGTGGATTCCACTGACCTCTTCCCCCTCCCCTTTCCCCCAATAGCCATTGCACTCCCAGATCCTGCTCACTGGAAGCCACGGACTCACTTGGGCCTGGGAAGAACGCAGACTGCTGCCTACAGGTTGTGGCATCGGTGAATGGGGACAAGCAGGTTCTTAGTATCTCTGCAGGATTTGAGGGTATAATCAGTAATGCATTCTTCTTGCCCCAGGGGCCTCAAAGCAGTAAGGACAGACACTAATCAGGAAATTGAGGGATTCCGTTTTCAGTTCGGATTCTCTGCCCCATCCCTTCCAGGAGCATGGAGGGTCCTGGATGCAGAGTATCTGCTGCCTGAGGGTCACTGGGGCAGGATTCCAAGTGCCCAGGCTCCCGTAATGCTGTTATGCCACAGGTCTGAGAGTGTTTGTCTTTGACCCACGTAGGGCAGGCAGGGTGGCTCTCCAGCCATACATATCCACGGACCCAAATCCTTCCCTCTCATCTCACTTTTCCCCTCTCTCGAGCTCTCGAGATCACAGACCATGTACTTGGTCAGGGCTCTTGAGTGAGAAATTGAGCTTCAGGCAGGATGTCCTAGCCTGTTAATTGAATAAAGATACTTGGCTATTAACAGGAGTTCCAGACTCCCAACTGTGCGATTGTTCCTTCGGATCAGGCTGGCTCAGATACAGATGGCAAAGGATATTAATGTATGTTGTTATGCTGGATTTGTCTTAAAATGGACGCTGGGACAGATGAGAAGAGTAAGGATGCTTAGATGAGTGCAGCTAATTACTACTTAAAGTTGGAGAGAGAGGTTTATTCACTGTTCACAAAGATTGCAGGAGAGAAAAGAGACCAAAAGAAACTGACAAAGAAGGAAAATACCCTGAAGAGAGGAAGGAAAGAATGGGCAGATAAAAGGACTTTTGGGTGAGTGGATTGGGGGATATTTTGCTGCTGTAATGCCAGGCTGTTGTTCTGCCTTTTGCTTCTGTGTTATGCTGCTGGGTGGTGATTCTGTTGTGGATTGTGAGCTTAACTGATATCAGGGCATGCCTAGATCCCCGTGTAGGTTTTCTTATATAGGAGATTGAAATAAAGATATATTAAAAATAATACTGCTAATTGCATGACTCTGCCTTGTCTCTACTAGAACTCTCCCTCTCTGATGCCCATTTGGAACATAGGCTTTACAGTAGGACAAGGCTCTCAGTTGCTATGCTTTTTGCAAATCCCATGCACCTTTGTTTAGTCAGAGTTTAAGAGTCCCCAAAGGGTCGTATGCATTCATGAGTGGGGGGAAAAAACTTTCTTGCCATAGCAAGGATGGCCCTAAATACATGCCTGCATTTCCAAGCACCGTCCTTGATTTCCCCCGCCCTTCCCCATGTAGCTAACCATGTCAACAAGCTGTCATGATGAAAATTTAATTGAATTATTTCTACAACTTTATGTGCTAGTAGATGGAATACATCTTTTTAAAAAGAAGAAAAAATTCAGTGGCTTGGAATATATAAAAATTGAATCTCTTGTGTGAAAGAGAAGAGAAAGCAATCAGGGTAAGTGCACAGAGTAAACTGTTCTTACTTACTATTGTACATGATGTATTGCATTGGTTTGGGTCTAATGCCAAAGGGCCAAATTCATAGCCACGTGAAATCAATGGTAGTCTTTCCATTGAGCCAGTGAACATTGGATAAAGAGCAGAATCTACAGTACGGTAGATTCTTCTCACAGAGGGAGAAATGCAGTGACTGAAGTCAGGTGCATCTCGTATTCATTTCCCAGTGCATTACTTTATGCCCCAAGTCTTCTAATCATTGGAGGATTTTGGTTTTGTTCTGTGTTTAAATTTTCGTGGTCCGTGTGCAGTGTTTGCTGCAGCTGTGGTCTCAAGAATTGTATCAAGGAGGCTGATCAGGATGTGGTTGGCTAAGACAAAGTGAAAAGGGTATGACAGTAGAGCAGCCTTATTTAGATCCTGATTCAGCAAAGTACTTGAGCATGTGCTTAATCCATCTCTGTTCAGTACCACACTTAAACATGTGTTTAAATGGGATTTAGGCGGATGCGTACAGTTAGGCATGTGTTTGCTTTGCTGAAGAGGGAAAGTTTAGCAAGTGTTTTGCTGTTAAACAAACCAAACAAAACCAGCAAGCAAAAATAAAACCACTAGCATTTTCTGTAGTAGTGATCTCAAATACCAGGGTAAGGGTTTTTTTGGGCTCTGGGAGTCTTAATTTCCTTAGGCAACTTCAAAATTCTAGCTTAGCGTTCACAGTAGTCTTTAAAGGGCTTTGGGGAAAACTGCTGCACAATATGGGGAGGGCACAGCTCTGGGTCCTGTCAGCTCCTTAATCCCCCATGTGTGTCTGCGTGAGTGAGGAAAATCTAGCTGCCCTCAAGAACCTTATCTAGATACTCCCTTCAGTGCAGATAATCGTATTACAAATGACCATGGAATCCTTCCACTTGTGACAAAGATCCACTCACCTATGCTAAACTTGGCCTGTTATCCTGAATGCTAG
Organism: Mesoclemmys tuberculata; assembly: GCA_007922155.1. Classification (NCBI taxonomy): domain Eukaryota; kingdom Metazoa; phylum Chordata; order Testudines; family Chelidae; genus Mesoclemmys; species Mesoclemmys tuberculata. Next base: position 8,756,025 of record ML675745.1, read on the forward strand.
AGACATTGCTTTGAACAGAAATGGGTACTAACTAGCAAATACCTCACAATCTGGGCCATTGTGCTCTAAAATCAGAGCCAAAGTTCCTATCACTGATTTGCAGGAGTTGTGTGTAACTACACAACCAGCATATTTAGTAAATCCCTTAGTTTTCTTTGTATTTTTCCTGCTTCTTCTGGACCTGTTCATATAACCACATAACGGTGTTCAGTGGACAATTAAAGCCTTTTCCTTAATGTACCAAATATTCAGGACTTGGAATCCTCTCACATCATGTAGAATTGTACTGAGATGTTCCAATAAGCAGAACCTAATTGTGTCTGGGTGACAGCAGCTCCTCAGTAAATCTGTCAAGAAAGGTCTGAGGGAGAATGCAAGTGATGGACAGTAAATGGGATCACCGTGACTCCATCTTGACTTGGCTGTTCAACCCTCGCATGCTCTGAAAACACCCGGTTTTTAGTCAGTGAGCCACTATTTGATTTTGCTTTGTGTTTATTTTGTTGTAACATGTTTGTTATGCTGCCCAGCTACCATAAAGCAAGGTAAACATGTCTGTATGAAAGTAACAATACTGAATCCTCTGCATCCAGGGTTCATCTCTAAATTTCATCTGCTCTTTTCCTTATCCTCTGGCCCCTGGTATAATTTACTTTTTGTCAAATCTGGAAAGTAGGGAAAATGAAATTGTAGAAGTATATTTATATGCAATGGCTTTGTGGGTCTGGCAGCTTTGAACAGTCACCAGTAAAAATATATAGTGGGCACGGACAGTGCTTCTTTGTATATAATTTGTTTCTGTGATAGTGAAATTCAATATTTTCTCTTCCTTTCACACAACTTCTTTAAAGACATGCAGTCCAGACATCAACAGATGTCATGGGTTTTCTATGAAAAAGTGAGGGAATGGTACATGAATGGTTTTAATATTCAACATCACCAGCAAAATAGGTATATAAACATCATGTAAAATGTCAAGAGGGATTTTGCTACAACTACAGGTCTGGGTTAAAATTTTCAAAAGTGCTGAAGTGACACATGAGTTGAAGTACCATTTTCAAAAACGACTCTGGCATTTAGGAGCATGAGGCTTCTAAGTGTGTATTGTAAGTCATTGGGACTTAGGCTGTCAAGTTTCTAAGTCACTTGAAAATGTTACCCATTACCTTAATTAAAAAATAAATAAAACTGTAGCAACTCAGTCAGAATCCAATGCTTTAGTACACCTAGAATTATCAGCCTGGAAAAGACCATCTAGTTAGATCATTCAGCATGTAGCAACGTCTTTCACTACATTAATTTTTCTAGGAGTTGATCAATTTCTTTACATCTATTCTGCTGACGGCTAAAATGTGTCATATCTAACCTCATCCCTTCTATTTTTTTAGTTCCTTATGCCTCAGTTGACACCTTGTATTCATAATAATAGTACTAATACTTTGAAAGGGGATGTATACAAGCACAAAGTGCATTGCAGCCTGATTTAAGAATAGTCCTCAACGTGGCCTCCCATTTTTCACGCTCAATTTTTTCAAGTTCAAATAATTGTGGGCATGGTTGGTTAAATGTCCAAATGACATCAAATTACATCTGCGATTATTTACATCAATATTAGAAACCCCAAGTTAGAGGCTGTTTTTAACGATCAGACAAGTAATTCTCTCAGCAAAGAGGCTGGTATTTCCTGTACCGATTTTACAAATGGGGACACAAAGGTTATGTGTGAATTGCCTGAAATCAAAGAACAGGTGAGTGGCAGAACTAGAAATGGAACCTGAGAGTCCTGGGGTCCAGTTCTTTAGTCTAACCGCTCTACCCTTCCCTTCTGGCTCTCTAATACTTGTTCCACTATTTGTACATTGTTACGTCCCTCAACTCAGACAAAACTGAATACTGAACTCTCAATCTTCAGTTTATTAGGGACTCATGAATCTGAGGTTATTGGAATAACTTTTTTCTCAGTGCTTCCTCTCTCTCTCCTAAGATCTGAGGTGATATCTGGCTTGGTTGAGGTGAGCCTGCATTCTACTGAAGGTGGAAAAAGCAGTAGTTGGTCTCTTTTGTGATTATAACCTCATACATGTGCTTTAATACAATGAGATGTTAAGAGCAATGAAAGACTGTCTGCTAATGATGCTGACTAATACCCTGGGGCTCTTCTGAGATTCAGCCTGGAGTGCCTGTGAGCATTGTATTGAATCAGTCCTTTCTTTTGAGATGTATTACATAGGAAAGAAGAATATCTTAGGGAAACAAAGACTAAAATCCATCTGCCTTTACTAGGGTGGTCTATGAGGGCTTACAATATTTAGGATTCAAGCTTAATGATGTCTTTTCCACATATCTTGCAAAGATAAGCAAGATAATCTGAGCCATGAAGGAGTCGATACGTGGGCACATGTGGCCCGAGTCTTCTCTTACAGGTTTTCTGTATATAACTTTGTTGAAGTCCACTCCAGCCAGTGCCTTGCACCTTTGTGCTGTCATTTGGACTGTGTACAAAGTGGATGTAAAATGTTGCTAATTGGACAAAAGCTGTAGAGCAGCAGAAAATCAAATTAATTGATTTCCATGGAATTGCTCCTGACTTACACTGGCGTAACTCTTGCTGCCAGTTTTCCAATACTTTATTTAATTTTTCTACATTGAATTCTATTTAAAAAGAAAAAAATTGAGAGGATTTCATTGCAGCAGAGTCAAAAGTTGCTCCTGAATTACAATGGCATAAGTGATATTTATCATTTGGCCATATTAACGTTCCTTCATATTTGCAGTGGCCTCTTAATTTACAAGAATAACTACATTTAGTTACATCTACATGAACAGCCACAAAGCCACCGCCATCAGATTGACCTCTCTGGATCGATTGAGCAGTCAGTGAAGACCCATTCAATCGATCCAGAAGTCAACGCAGTAAAACCACCCCCCAAGTGGAACGCAGTTCCCGTTGGCTCAGCACAGTGAAGACACCGCGCAGAAGGGAAGCACAGCAGTCAACGGGAGTTACACAAGCTACGCAGAGTAACTTGTGTAACTCCTGTCGACTGCCGCTGAATCGCCAGGTAAGTTTAGACCGGGCCTTAGTGAAAAACTTATTTCATTTAAGAGCCTTAAACAAAACATAGTGTTTGCTATGAGTGTGAATGAGTAAGGAGCACTTCATTTTCTGTGTAGTGAGAGTGCCAAAATGCTAGGCTGTTTTGGGATGAGATAGCACAAAGAATTAATATGGTCTTTAGTAGAAATCTATCCAGGGGTCTGATATAATTTATCCTAAGGAAGAAGGAAAAAGAGGTGGTTGTATGTTTAAGTTGTCATACCCTTCTAAGCCACATTAAGGGCTGCTTTAATAGCCACAAGATGGGTGTCATAAAAATTGGATATTTTCTTCACTAAATTATACAATCATAGAAGATTAGGGTTGAAAGGGACCTCAGGAGATCATCTAGTCCAACCCCCTGCTCAAAGCAGAAACTGAATAACCAACTGGTGCAGGGTGCCTAAGTGAGTTAGTGAATTTGTCTCTCGAGAGTTGCATTTAAATTAGTGGATAGATTTGATACTTTTTTGAAGCATCTATTTCTGCTTTCTAGACTGTTGATTGTGGTAGTGGTAATATCCAGTGTAACTATATATTTTTTTCCTTTCACCCACGTTTTCTGAAATCTTGGCTATTGATATTGCTTAGGATTGTTAATTGGTCTCCTTGCTTTTTTTCTTTATAGCCTCTCTTTTAGACATAATTAGGCTTTTGCTTATGCAAATATTTTGTATGCGGCTGTGTCAGTCCTTACAATACACTCAAGACTGTGTTGTGGAGTAGTTTTAACATTCATTACAATCCTAAATCACGCACAAAAGCAAAGTGGCATAAAAGGCAATTAAAAACCAACCCATAGTCATGTCTTGCTAAATGCTACATATGATCAGAGCCCTTCAGTGACTGCTAAGCAGCTTTTTTGCTGAATCACTGCCAATAGAAAATGTATTGCTTTTACTGCTACTTCCCCTTCCATGTTTCTGGAAGTTGGGTGAGTCATGCAAGATGTTTCAGATTCTTTAATAGTGCAAGAAAGAGTCTGTCTATGCTCCATGTAATGTCTGCTACAATTATTTCTAGTATTGTATCCATGCAACACCATATATGTTTTATACATAAGTGCATATGTTTTTAATTGTGTACACAACTAGAGCATTGAGCTGGGAGTTGGGAGACTTGGGTTTTATTCCCAGCTCTGCCACTGGTCTGCTGGGTGACATGGGACAAGTTACGTCCTCAGTCTGTGTCTCAATTTCCCCATCTTTATGAAGGAGGACAGTATCATTAGCCCCATTTTAAAGTGCTTTGAGACTTGCTGATGAAAGTACGAGATAAGAGCTAGGTATTACTATCTTGACTCACCTACATAATTTTGTGTTATCTGTGTATTTTGCCACTTCATTGCCGTCCTCTGTTTCCAGATCATTTATACTTGCATTAAACAACACACAGAACCTTGCAACATCCCACTGTTAACTGGGGCTCTTAAATGCCATGATGATAAATAATAATGTTAACCTTGGGTTATGATGAGAATTGACCTTTTATTCCTACTTTGTAGTCACTATGTGAGAGGCAAATTACTGTCATAGATTAGAAGATGGTTGAGACAGAAGACATAGTGACCATAATAGCCTCTTGTGAGGTATCTGATTTACTGATTTTTATATATATATATAAAATATATGTTAAAGAACTCCAAAGGAGTATTCAAGATGCTGTTTGGACACTGAATCACATGTGAGTTTTTAAAAGCAGTTTTGTCCAGTCTTTTATTTTTTCTCTTCCCTTTGCAATTTTTTAGTTGATACATCGTATTAGGTTGGTAGAGGTCACTTAATATATTGAAATGTCTGTACCATCCATCTTGATACATCCCAACTCAGTGTGTCAGCTGAATTAATATTTAAACGTTGTTTCTTCAGTCTGGCATTTTTCGAAGCAGGGTCCTGTAAAGTCACCAAAAAGTGATAAAAGATTTAATAGTGGGAGCTGGCTTTCTGACACATGCAACTAAAGGGAAACTATCAACATAAAACTCAGAGCAAAGATGTGATTATTTGGGTGGAGGGGAGGGAGTGCCCACATTTACACACCTTTTAAATGGCCTGATTTTTCAGAGGGCAGCTGAAAAGAAGGTCTTGTAAAAGTGCCTCAGGTTGGGCAGCCAAATTAGATTTTCTTTTTTTTTTTTTTTTTTTTTTTTTTTGAGTTCACAACACTGCCAAGGGAGTGTTTAAAAGATGAGCTTGAACAGAAATCCTGGATCCAAACAGTTCCGAAACATGAGGGTGAGAAGGGGAAGATTTTGCACTTCAAACTCTAATCTGTATCTGAGTTTTGCAACACCTGTGATCTTTGTAAGTGAGATGAGCAGGAACCTCATATCTGAATACTTGCCAAGTTTGGGATATATAAAATCTAGACCTCAATTTGAATTTTTCCATTTGAGCCCATCTCTAGTTTGAATGTGAATTTTATTATTTAAACTAGAACCAAATTTATTTCTTTTCCAGTGTGGTAAATCCCCCTCTTCTCTACCCTATCCCCAGTATATAGGGCCAGATCTGGTGTAAAGTGACCTAGCCAAATGGGTTTCAATGTAGCTATGCTGATTTATGCTAGTGGAGCATCTGATTTGTCATTTGTAAAAGTTGGGCCCTTAAAGGAAGCTAAGAGAATATCCTCTTAATGTCCTTTAGCGAGATCCTCTCTCCCCACCAGAGGGAACCATGACAAAGAATCTTCACAAGAATCCCATTATGAAGATCCTCCCACATCATGCCCCCAGGAAGGGGGAAATTGGAGAGGGAGATGACTCATGGAGAAATCTGTCAATTCCACCTTTAATCTTGGCAGGTCATGGGTGATTCACCAGAGGATAGAGCTATCCACCTAGAGGATTTGTGCATCACACCACCCTATGGTAAAGAGAAATTTGCATACAGAGGGTCCCCTGTGCCCCCCTTCCCTCCCCAAGATCTGTCCATGGGAACAGGACATCCAGGAAAGTGGCTGCCTCTGATGTTGAAACATTGTGCAGCGTTAGGGGTTAGTTTTCCTCCTTATACACGTGTCTCAAGAATTAACGTTGGTTTCCCCAGTCAGGTAGCACATTAGCATTCTCTGACAGAGCAATCCTGGTAAATGTGGCCATGTGGTTCCCTCAGGAAATTATGGATTTTTAATTATAAAAGCTTTTGAAGTGTTATAACTTGTAAATTTATTTTTGAACTCCCCCTGCCCCCCTTTCTTCAATATATGTCCCAAAAGTTGATATTATAAGAAGTAAAGTATCATCTGAGGACACAGATTTTTCTTAAAGGATCCTTGCCCAGTATTACTCCAGAGTTCTAGTTGTGGGCTGGTTCATATCACTTTCCCTTGACAGGAATATATTCTCAGAGGTGGGGGTTGTTAGCTGGTTATAGATCATTTGTTTGTAATAGGCCATAAATCCAGTCTCTCTCTTCAGGCCATGATTTTTAGTGTCTAGCAAAGTTATGAATTTAAACTCTCAGGCTCATCTTTTGAAAATAATGTGCAGGTTTTCTTTGAGGACTAATAGATCAGATATAGAGAGATCACTTTGTGATCCTTTTTGTTTCCATTAGCTTTCATGTAGTTTTGCTCTTGAAACTAGGATTGGTGTAGAGATGCTATGCGTTGGCCCTAGGAATGTAGGGACAAGAAATCAAGGGGGCTACTTGCAAAGTGATGGCAGCAGAATCTGGCCTATAGAAACCACTTCACCCTCCCCCAAACTTCCTAGTGCCACAGCTGTGACCTGACTGGCTGAGAATACCTGTTATCAGTCCTGAAGGTGGAGTTCTTAGCATTGCTTCTTCAGTGGAGCATCAACCACTGTAGAACTCATTCTATCTTGCCTGAATGTAGAAAATACTATGTAGGGCATATCTTTCTGTTAAGGCATTGTCTTGATTCTTTTGGTAATAGGTGGGGAAGACTATTAGTTCTTCTGATACTTAGGACAGTTTCTATATGAACAGCCTTTTTGTTTGACCGCCGGATGCCATAGCTATAAGAACCAAATAAATCTTCAGAATGTGACCCACATACACCTTCTACTTGTGACCAGGCTCAGAGTGACTTCATACTTAATGCTGATTATTAAAATCATTCTACTGCAAATGAGCATGATCATTAAAATCATCAGATAAACAAGAAATCTGGGGCTACACTCATAAGGATTAAAAGAAGGGCTATAAACTCTCATGCTGCTTAAAATAAACCAAACTCTAAATGATGGGCTTAAGAAAGAAGTTGTCAGGTTAACCTGTTGGCAGATTATTACATAATTGCCCACTTGGCGATATTTTGCATCTTCACATGAAACATCTGGTATAGACTAGAATAAGGATCTCTAATCAAAGGTAGCAATTCCTAAGGTGTTATATGCAGCAGAGGCTTGGCATTGGGGGTCTCATGACAAGTTGCCTGCGCAGCCCTTGGTGTCTGAAAATTTGGAAACTCTTCATTGCACGGAAGAAGCAGATTTCTTGGACAAGTAACAGTGGTCTGTCTGATGCACACATGGAGAGGGAATGAGCAATAATGAATTGCAGCGGGTTGCACTTTATTTGCTTATTTTTGGTAGAGAAATTGGAAAGTAGTTTTGAATTATCTGGGCTCTTTTTGCTCCTTGGGCTGGATAGTGTGTTTTGTTTGTTTTTGTTTGTTTGTTTGTTTTTTCTTTCTTGGGCTAACACTGGTTTATATAAGGCTCTGTGCATCTGGATTTCACCTGGGAAAAATCACGATATGAACTAAATGCATCTTTGCTAGCTTGGGGCGGGGAGGAAAAGGGGAGTCTCCATAGTTTTGAGTGGAGCGGGTAGGTTGCATTGTTTTTTAGCTGCTTGTTTTTTTGTGGTCTTGTGCTAATGACGCAATGTTCCAGGGTTAGAAAATGTCAACTTCTTGGATGAGCCATGCAATGAGAACATCCTTTCTTCTCAACAAAATAAGACCCTGGCTGAAGCAAATATCAGCCTTCATGTGACTCTACTTCAGAATTCTTACACAAAGTCTAACTGGTTAAAGAGTTGGTGTGGCTGACATGAGAAGAAGCTCCTGTTTTCCTGACCTGCCTATTAACTCTTCATTGCTACCCTTTCTTTTGGGGGGTGGAACCCAAAAAAACCGTTCTCTACAGATGGTATGACTTCACATTAATCCTTATGATGATTAATTTTTTGACCCAGGTGCACCCATGCCAACTGCAGCAGCAACAACAGATGTTATTAAATTGCTAAGATCCCCTAGTACTCTTTGCAAGAGCAAGGGATGTTATCCTGGGTGTCCGGGCTAAATTATAATGCAGGAAATTACGTTATCTGTGCTTTCCCTGCAGTTCCATTTGGAAAAATTACACTTTGTCATTTCTTTTCCTACCCTGTTATGTGCTGTTTCCAGTGCATACTATTTAAGTTGCACCCTAACAAAAGCTATGGTTCAGTAGTAGATAGTTATATAAATAGGAAAGTCCAATATTCAAATCCATGCTTTTGGGTGCTAGTTATGCTAATCAGTAGTTGGAATGTATTTCAGATAAAATCCATTACGAGAGGCTATTAGGTAAAACATGGTGAACATTTTTTACAAAGTTTTTCATTTAAAAAATGGGATTTCACTGAAAATGTTTCTTGACTAAATTTAACTTTTTTTAACTTTCATATTCAAAAATATTTGAAATAATATTTTGTAGGGGGAAATTATTTTTTCACTATTTTTGAAATTGTCCATTTCAAAGTTTTATTGTAAAATTCCCACCTTCTGTGCATTTAAAAAAATATATCTTTACTTACCTTTCCTTCCACCCCACTCTTTTTTCCCACTGGAAATATATGAAAAGAACAAGATGAAAACCACTTATTTACTTTTTTTCCCTCACTGGAAAATATGGAAGAAAGAGTTGAATTACATCAAGAAATCACTGGAACAAAGAGCTTTTCTGGGTACAGAAAAAGTTGGACACTTATATGGATAACAAGAACATCTGGAGGTACAACAGTCAGAATTAAATAAACGAGTTTTGGAAGGGCTATAAACCCTTTTGCTGCAGGGCATAAACTAACTTCTAACTAGGAAGACGCTTTCCTTGCGGGTAGGTTATTCTATAATTGACTGATGCTGGATTTCTTGCACCTTCATCTACTGCAGCTGTCATTGGGCACTGTTGGAAATCGGATACTGCTACTTTGACCTGCCTTGGTAATTCCCAAGTTTCTACATGTGGTTTGAGCTCTGATGTCCTAACTTAAAGTGTGTTTTCCCCATATGTTTAAGACATTCTGGAATTCTTTTGATTCACAAGGGATAATTATCGTCAAGAAACTCTTGCCCCCTCCCCTCATCCCCATAGCTGTGTCTGTTCCTAGGAGACACAAAGCCATATTCTAAATCTCTGAAAAGAATGTATTAGCAGAGCAGAATCAACGTCCTGTGAGCTGGGGTGCACTGAAAGCCTGGATTTAGATAAACAAGGTTTTGTTTTTTTCCTTTGGAATCGACTATATAGATGATCAATGCTATAGTCTGTCTTTTCATCTGGTTCTATTAATGCTTCTTGATTGGGAAATGTGGGGTCACAGGATGAGGAAGTGATTTGGAAGCTGAAGGAAGGAGGAGAATGGGGAATGAGAGAGAACTCTTTAGTACAGGCTTGTCTCATTCTGATTAGAAAAATATAGGCAGGACACGTATTTTTCTCACGTAAACAGTAGCATCTTGTTGCTAATTAAGCCTATTGTCAAATCTCAGCTGGTGCTAGAACAGCATCAGACTTGCCCATCAACAGAAAGTAGATACAAAGAGCTCAGTAGCATTTCTTGGTTCCTCAAAACAGTAGTGAAATTGTTCATAAAATGCCACTTACGATCAGTTAATGATGCTATTGATTTGGGTTTTATAGTGATTTTATTTTCGCATTGTATAAAATTGTAGTTCATGTTATCTAGACAAAAGGATTCAAATAAATGTTTGTTTTTTATATACTGATGTATCCAGATGATTGAAACTGGATGAGACTATGTGGTCTAGTAGACAGACTAAGCAACTGGGAATCAGGACTCCAATGTTTCCTTGGCTGTAGATCCTCTGGATGCTGTCATGGTTTTTAATGGCAGTAGCCATAAATGCAAAAGGTGATGTTTGGGTCTATCTTCTTGTGCCTAGGGACTAGATGTTTGATCCAGTGCTGCAGACCAGGCCCATAGCCAGTGAGCAGGTAAATAACTAGGTGCCTGACCTGCTGCCTACCACTTGCCATCCATCTTTCTCCCCTTGCCATCCCTGCTTGGGGAAGCCACTTGCAGGGCTGTGCCCAAGAAGCATGTGAGTGGAAGCTTTAGTTCCTGTGAATTCAGTTATGCAGACATCATTGCTTTAGCCGCTTGCTGCCTCCGCCATAAGGGATGGCAGACCCAGTTGCAAGATAGCGCTATTACAATGTTCAAAGCTGGTTAATCTGAAGTTGGTTTCCTTCCCCACAAATGTGCACTTAATGAAGAAACAGAGGGAAGGGCGTCAGGGCACTAACGGGAGGCTTCAGCAGAGATCTGGTAGGCAGACTGGGTAGAGAAGCTTGTTGCTGGTCGTTATTAATGCCTAGTTCAAGTAATCAGAAACTTGGGAAATATGGATTCCTGTTTTCCTATGCATGCATGGGTAATTGCAAAGACATCCTCTACTGTCTATTAAATCCAGCCTTTTAAAGGATGAATAAGGGACAGCAATCCACTGGGTCACACAAGGTCCCGCTGCTTTTCTTCTCCCAGACATACAATGCACTAAGCTCTGTCCTTGAAGGCAACCTTGAAGTTCCACTCTCTTTTCATCTCCTTCCCCTCCCACCTTGCTACCGAGAGGTGGAGCTGCTGCAAAGCAGATCAAGAGAGAGTTGATTATGAAGGGCTGCACTCATGCCATGGCAGGGCCCATCTTAACTCTGGCTGTGAAGTGTGTGATCAGAGTTATGTACGTGTTGGATAAAACCTGGCACTTTTATAATATCTGTATTTGTTGTCTTATAATAATAATAATAATAATTAATACAGGTAATATACCAATTACAGGAAGAAAAGGGTATTTCTAAGAAAACCAATCCCAATTCATATGCATGATATGCTTCCGACAATACTTTCATTTGTACAGATTACCTTTCTTACCTGCTGCTTATACACTTTAATCTTTTTCTATACTTCTTATGTATAAATCTACACATTTTAGAGGTACTGTCAATGTTTTACACCCATAGTTTGACCTTCCTTAATTATTTAAACACTACTACTAAATAGCTGCTGCTGCTATTCCCATAATTTTATTACTAGGGACTGTGTATGGAGGCAGGATTTTTGTGACAAATACTGCTCTCAGATGAGATATTTTATCTTACTTGCTTGAGAGATTTCAGCAAGTAAAGACTGGCACCTAAATGACCATGGAAAAAGGGAATCTAAGGATGGGGTGTAAGCATGGTAGATGTGTCCTATCCAGTGATGTGAAGAAGGAAACCCAAGGGGTAATTCAAGATTAGGAAGATGCTCAGGCTACCATTTTCACTCTGTGTTTCAGTACTTGTCCATCAATAACTGCCAGGTAAGATTTATAGGCATAGATCACTTTTGTGGAATTGAGCAGACAACCAACTTGCCCTATGTTTAATTAACCTCTGTACCCGCTAACAGGAGCAAAAACCAGGCATTTATGCAGTAGCATTAACCTTCAGCAAAGAGAGTGTTTGTCTGAAATATACAAGGTTGCATGTGTTTCAGCTGAAATAGCAGAAAGATCCTGAACATTTCCAGAGACATGAGACAGCCCTCTTTGTTTTTTCTCCTTAATCTGTAACAGCTCCACATTTGCTGAGGCTGCATGGAGAAAAATACCAGAATTCACCTCAAGGGGGCTGACATGTTACTCAACTGAGGCAGAGAATTTAAAGGATGAAGTTAAGGAAGAGAAACTACTTGTGTGCCAATTCCCTCCCCCTGGTTTTGTTTCATGGCAGATCATTAAACCTTGACGCTAAGAGAGATTTGTTACCACCCGTTCTTTCTTTAGTTGCCGAGAAATCTGTCCTAAAAATTAATGCTTGTATTTAAAAAGGCAAATCTAGTCACTCTGCTTGATAATGAGATGTGGGAAAATGTGCTCCGGAAACCATAATCTCCCTAAGGAATTAATTGATGTTACAGTCGGTATCTCCCCCAGTAACAAATTGCAGCAAAGAAACAAAACTTTCCACAGCCCAACAGGAGCCGGAAAGCTATTCTCCGCACTAGCTTTCAGCACAGAAAAGCCACTGCACACTGCAGGTGTGACCCCAGAGAGATAAGGGATTTCACTGGAGCATGGTTTTCATTCTGTCCTCCCAGTGATATCTAACAGAGTTTGCCTTAATAACGTTCCTTTTGTTCTGGCAGATAATCATGGGCTGGCCCAGATAACATCTCGAATTTGCTCCTTCCTGATAATAGGATTTTATCAGGAGTTTGCAGCATATAGCTTTTTAACAGGATATGGCTTTAATTAAAATGACAATATGGAACACTTGATATTAAAGTGCCCAGTCTCACTTCTCTCTAACATCAGGCTGGAAAGGAACGGGGTAATAAATGTCTTTCATGTGATACCAGAGAGAAGGCAAAGGGAACTATTTTACTGATAGAGCAGTCATCCATGCGCTGGAGATGATACATAGGTAACATCTAAGGTGAACTGTCTGTGAAGGTCTATAATAATCCTAGGACATCTTCTGTGAATACAGACTGTCTTCAGACCAGAGGATCCCAAACCTATTATAAACTGAAATAGAAAATTAGATTTGTATAGTGATGCCTCATTGTTTGGTCGTTGGGCTTGAGCCAGGAATCGCTGGTGACATTCTCTGGCCTGTGTGATGTAGGAGGTCAGACTAGACAACCCCAGTCATAGAAAGGTAGGGCTGGAAAAGACCTTGAGAGGCCATCAAGTCTAGCCCTGAGGGCTAAGGCAGAACCAAGTAAATCTAGACGATCCCTGACAGGTGTTTGTCCAATCTGTACTTAAAAACCTCCAATAATAGGGATTCCACAATTCCCCTGGAACCTTCATTCAAGGATTTAATTGCCCTTATAGTTAAAACATTTTCTCTAATATCTAACCTAAATCTCCCTTTGCTATAGATTAAGTCCATTACTACTTGTCCTACCTTCAGTGGACATGGAGAACAATTGATCACAGCCCTTAACATATTTGAGGACTGTTATGAAGTGCCCTCTCAGTGTTCTTTTCTCAAGGCTAAATATGCCCAGTTCTTTTTAACTTTCCTCATAAGTCAGGTTTTCTAAACCTTCTTTCATTTTCTTTCTCTCCTCTGGACACTGTACTGTTTGTTCACATCTTTCCCAAAGTGTGGCCCCGGAGCTGGCCACAGTACACCAGCTGGGGCCTCACCAGCGCTGAATGGAGCAGGTCAGTTACCTCCCATGTCTTATGTACAACACTCCTGTTAATATACCCCAGAATGATGTTCAGCTTTTTTGTAACTGCATCACATCATTGACTCATATTCAAGTCGTGATCCACTATAACCCCCTAGATTCTTTTCAGCAATACTACCACCTAGCCAGTTATTTCCCCCATTGTATAGCTGCGTGCATTTGATTTTTTTTTTCCTTCTAGAAGAAGTACTTTGTACTTGTCTTTATTGAATTTAATCTTGTTGACTTCAAACCGACTCCCTGATATGTCAAGCTTTTTGATTTATAATCCTGTCCTCCAAAGTGTTTGCAACCCTTCCCAGTTTGGTATCCGCCTCAAATTTTGCATGCATGCACTTCACTCCGTTATCCAAGTACATCAATGAAAATACTGTATGTTACAATGGTCCCTGCTCGTCTTAAAATCAATGAATATTGTTTGATACCCATAGGTTGTATGCTTGGTGCAGGGATTGTGCCATCTTCTGTGTTCTGTACACCTCTGTGGGGACCCTGACTGGAGCCTCTGTATGCTGCTGCAAAATAAATGTAGAATAATGATCTTGTAGGAGCCTTGATCAGGCTTAAATTTTCAAGCAAGCGCTTTCATGCTTTGTCTCATGCTGCCTCCTGTATGTGAGAGGAGCTCCCTGTAAACATCCACAAAGCCACCTCGTTATCCTGCCTAAAAGCTCTCCCCAAAAAACCTGACAACGGTGAGGCATCGGATGCCTCTACCACTACCCATCATGCTGTCTAACATGGCCTCTCCTTGTGTCCTCCTGCTCCTGTCAGTGTCCACCTGTTCTTGTTTGTCTTATTCTTAGATTGATATCTGCTGTATTACAGTGGCAGACAGGAGCCCTTTGTGCAAAGTGTTGTACGAACACAGAACAAAAAGGCAGCCCTTTCACAAAAGATCTTGCAATCGAAGTTGTAAACTCTTCGGTTCAGGGATTGCCTCCTTTTCTGTATCTGGGACAGCATCTACGACAATACAAATAAGTACAGCCTGGGCTGCTGCACTGATCTCAGAGGAGGGGTAAGTAGCTGCACAGCAGACTGATTGGCCTTCCATTAACAGCCTTCCAAACACACGTTCTTTTGTCCCATGCAGAGTCGAGCCCCTGCACAGAGGTTTGTTTAAAATCCTGTTGCTTTTTAAATGGTCACTGAGTAGAATTCATGAATCAAACAACAGGTATCTAGGTTGATGCAGAAGGGTTGTCTGACCCTTGCGCCTCCCTCACCTCACTGCTAGGGAAGTTCAAGGCAGGAACGCTGCACTCTGGTTTCTGCATGGCAGAGGCTAACTAATCAATATCCAGAACATGCAGACCCTGGGCCTCACCTTCTCTTCCTAGCTGCCACTTCCAGAAGCCATAGCAGTTTCTGTTCCTGCTAACCTATTCAGTTTCATATAGTCAACAAGCCGTGTGCGTGCTCGGTCTCTTTGTCTGTAAATGATCAATAGAAGGCCCTGCTGCCCTGGTAGTTCAGGAACTTTCATGAAGATGCCAATGATGTCGATGCCTTTATTATTGGCCCAAATCAAATATCAGGTCTGTTGGTCGGATAAGGAATGAGGGACTAGGAAGGTCACTGGAGAACGAGTTAGTGTCTGCATTAATGTTTGGCCAAAATTTCAAAGGTGCTGAGCACCTGTGCGCTTTCGGACTTCTCTGGGATTTCAGGATGTTCAGCACCTGTGAAAATCAGACCAACTGGCCTGAGCTGGGATTCAAGCTTCTACCTAACTTCAAGCATGTCAATGGGACTATTCATGATCTTAAAGTTGGGCATGTGCTAGGTATCCTGCTGGATTAGATTTTAATCTCTTAATTCCACAATACAATCCTGGCTGGTTACAGGACATCCTAAATAATGATGGATGACAATAGGATAGAAATGGAAGAGAAGCTGACAGGAAGAAAAATTACTGCTAGTCAAACAGGTTGAAGTTGTTGCTTCTGGATTCTTGAATTTTTCCACAAGGGTTTAAGAACAAGAATTTCTGTCATTATCTCTGGGGCATTTCTTGCTTGCTTTATTCTCCCGTATTCACTGGACACACTTTCAAAATGAAATGCAACTATCTTTTTGTACTTTTTCCCCATTTTGAAACTGACTTAGAAACAAACAAACCCACAACACCACTTTATGTGGATGTCTGTATGAATTGGTAGCTTTTATTCCCTGACTCCTTTTTATGCCTGGTTGGGTGTTCTGCTTCTTGGATGGTTTTTTCTTTTATTATTTGATAGCTGTTCTGTGGAGTTTCCCATATAAAGATCAGGTCACTTGAAGTGCAAATTTCATCTTTTTATAAATAAATTTTTTTTTCATCAATGCATGTCTGTCTTAGCAACCTACTCCTGCCCGTCTTTTTTTAATTGCATGTGAAATACAAATTCCAGTGTCTCCTCATTGGAATATCTCTGCAACTTTATTCAGGGAGCTAGAAATTCAAGCATTGTGGAATTTTTGTCTAATGCTAAAAATTCTTTTGGAAGCTGCAGCTTCGCTTCTAACCGGAGCACTTCCTATGGGTGATGCTAGTCTGTGGAATCATTTTCCTAGTTAAAAATACAGTATTAGGCTTAGAAATGATGTCCTTTTTTTTAATCTTAGTTCATTAGAATTACCCTTTTAAATAATCAGTAATTATCCTCCCTAACCTTTAGTTTTATCTTAGTAGACAGCAATTATTTGATATTATTTTATCTTGGGTGTCGTGGAAAGTCAGAAAAGTCTGTGTTGTCTGAGAACTGAAAGCAATTTGTTCTCAAAAGGTTTTCTCATATGGTCTGAACCCCTTGTGACCTGGCCTATTAGTTCTTTGTTTTAAGTGGTATATTGCCCTGCTCTGCACCCCCTCCATGCTGGCAAATCCTTTTTGCTGCAGGATCAAGAAGTTGGCTGCTCCAGAAATTTGCAGTCAGGGAAAGGGGGAAGTACAATTCTACCACTCCTAGGTGAGGATTAGATAGGTGCAAACTCACAGTAGGCTACTTATAGATTTAAAAAATGTGCTTATTGGAATGCACTCCTTTTGTTTTGTTGTACTCTCTTTTGTGAAGTTAAAATTGTATTGTGAAACGAATGGCTATTGTCTAACAATGTCACTCATTATTTATATTGCAGTAGCACCTAGAGGCCCCAAACATAATTGGGGCTCTCATTGGTTAAGTTCCGCTGGAGATATCAAAACAGAAGTTAAGTGCTGCCTAGGCCCTGCAGAGTAGTGATTTGCAACAAACAGAAAGTAATATATGTCCAAGCCTAAAAATACCTTTTCAAGCAAACTATTTCCTCCTTTGCGTACCTTCCAAGACTGGAGTTCATGAGTCTGCATTTCCCCGACTGAAGCAGATGCCATCATAAATCCCTAAGACCTCTCTGAGACTAAACAAAATTGTTCTGTTTTAGGTGTTGGTTGTAGGTCAAAAACCAGCTTGCGAATTCAAGTCTTGGAAGGTAAAGGAAGAAAGGAACTCCATTTTCAGCTGAATTGGACATCACTTTCTGTTTTTTAGAGATGATCAAGTTTTCCCATAGGCACGGAGTAAAATTCCACTCTACCTTCAATAGAAGGCCACTACCACTAAGCAGCTGACTTAATGGTCCCCTGAGTGATTGTTTAAAAACAGTGCATTGTATTTTGTTTGAGAACATAATTAATTTTTCAATACACAATAATGGACTGGCTTGCATGTGTTTGTGTGCACAGTACTTCCCTCTGCAGGATACAGTCAGAATTACTCAGATCTCTGCCAGAAACTATGTATTGCAAAGAGAGATTCCCCTTTGGTGGATTGGAGTTCTACTCTACTGTGAAATCACAGAGGGAAGATCCAATAGGGGCAGTGGAGCTAAATAGCCATCTGGATCAGAGCCTCAGCTGATGTGAATGGTGTATAGCATAGTGTATAGTGTCGTATTCCTAGATATCGGCTTGTTTTGAAAGAATTTGGAGGTAGCATAGCCTAAGAGGCAGGTCACTGGGCTAAGGCAAGAGGGATGTGGGTTTTGTCATGTGCCACTGACCTTGTGTGTGGCCATGGGCAAGATATTTCCCCTCTGAGCCTCATTTTTTCCTCTCCTTGTGTATGTAGACTGTAAGCTCTTCAGGGCAGGGTCTCTCTGTCTCTCTGTCTCTGTACAGCACCTATACAACGGGGCCATGATTTTGATTGAGGCCTTTCGATGCTATTGCAACACAAATAATAAGACTGTTACTGATTTGGGGAAAATGAAGAGAGCTTTGATGTGTGATTCTGTAGGAGACCATATTTATTTTATGCAGCCAACTTGTTAGCAATTTTTCGTGTACTGCATCTGTTGAATCTCAGAAGAGGGTTCATTCAGCTGATTTCTGACCAGCAGAATAGGTAAATTCATTAGAAAAGGCAGTGATATTTTCCTTGATGGATAAAGGGATTATCAAAATGCTGAACTGACTGATTCTTTTCTCAGCTAATACCTATAGATTGGATCTTTGATGCTACAAAGGAGACACCAAATACTGCATTAAGACTGCACCACTTACTATTCCAATATTTGTATTGGATTATGTTCCCCGCTTGTCCGCCCCTGGTGAAAGCAATAGCAAGAGTTCACTCCAGCAAGCAGCTTCCAAACAGTACAAGCAGTTATGGGATATACAGCAAGATTCATCTTCACTTGAGCCAGATTGCCCAAATCAAGTAAAGCGGACCCATGGCAAATTAGACTGAAACCATGTGATAAGTCCATGTCTCCTATATACATTAACTTGCAAATGACTCACCACCACTACTGGCTGGGTAACCCTTTGCTGTCATTCCTTATGTACAGTGAATTCAGGGGGTTTTGTTTACCAACTGTGGTACATTGAATCCATTTTTGAGTGATCTCCCAATGTAACTGATATGCTGAAGGCACCGAGGACAAAGACTTAAGTCTGCTTTTAAAAGGCTGGTGTTGTGGTTGTTGGCATTGTCTGGTCAAGAGAGAGGATATCCCATGTCACAGAAAAATATATGAGCAGTGTCATCTTGTTGCAGCCTGGGGCATGTAGCAACAGCTCTTCCTCTGAACCTCGGGATACGAAGGGTTATATAGCGTCGTAAGCCAAGAACAGACGGCCAGAAAACTGTTGAAAAAATTGCCACAGTTACTACCAGTGTGTCAATGCTGTCTGTGTAACAGGGCAATGTGTCATTTTGTGTATATGAATTTATATTATTAGAAACCCATAGTTTCCTCAGCAGGGAAAGTTCTGTAGCATTTAATAGGGGTGAAACTAACGGGGTTCTCTAGATACTTAATTTAATTGGGTTTCTGTAGAAAAACTTCGACTTTTAACAGAGGATGGTCACCTGTCTACCATTCTGTAAGACGATTTAAATAACCTTTAAAATGGTAATAATTATTAACGAAATTCGATCAGAATTTTCCATAAAAAGGAAGCTGAGTTACAAGTCCTACTTGAGAACATGTACCCCAAAGACTGCATTATTGTAAGACTTCCCAGTGATATGTTGTGGGGTACCCCTACTGACCTGGGATCTCACAATCCAGGACCAACTAACTATTTACTGCATATACTGTAAGTTTTCCTGCACAGCTAGATGTTCTTTGCAGCATACCAACTTACTCTTCATTACAATAGATGGCATTAGTGCATTACTTGTCTGCAAGACACTACACTAAGGTTCTTTCCTATCACCTCGTCATTATAGGTGTTTGATGCAGAGATGCAGGATTTTCTTTTTGAAAAAGCAGCTAAAAAGCTGGATTGGCTTGCCAAGGTGAGAGCAACGTTTGCAAGATGTGCAGTGCAGATGAGGTGGGGTATTCAGAGCTAAAGGATGTAGTTTGAGCCCATCTTATTTCCTCATTTCTGATTGTCCTTCTGGAAGAAAAAGGAATGTGTGTGTGTGTGTGAATATATCGGAACCGTGAATAAAGCTTTATGACAGATATAGGTGACGGTTCAGGAGTGGGTTTGCCTGTGTATCACACGGTTTCACAGCTGAGTCTGTTGGCTCCACCTGCTTTCCCCCAGGAACCTCCTCTTTATCCAGGGGTTGAATACAGTGTTCAAATAGCTGTCGCTTCCCTCCATCATGTCATCACTCTCTCTAAAAGACAGTGTCATATTAGCAGTTGAACTCTGCCCCGTGCCTGCTACTGAGCACATATGTATTTGGCTGTGAAGCAGTATGGGGATTTTGATATCTCCAGTTTAGGATTGCCAGAGTCCTTTTGAGTCTTTTATAGCACTCTGCCTCACAGAAACCTCAGGCAGTTGTGGAAATGAGTGGATGACTAGACCAAAGTCTGCCTGACCCTCCCAGACACAGATGACATAAGGTTAATTTCATACAAATTTGTCTCTAAGCCTTAGTATGACATTGTAGGGCTGGAGCAACACAGTCTTATGAACTGTGTACTCAAGTTAGATCCCGGTTAGTTCAGTGGCAGACCATTCTATGGACAGCTGAAGACTGTCATTCCTTCCCTTCAGTGACCTCCATCTGGAAAGGATTGATTGGATTTATTACTGCAGCCCATGGGCAGATGCAGAGACAGTGCGAGCAGGTTTGCCAGCCTTTCTGCAGCCCAGGAAGTGGCTCCATAGCCGAGACCTGTGCAATCCGCTGTACAGCAGTGCAACATACAGGGAATATTGCAAGTGAGTAACTAAAGCACATTTCCACGTGGATGCTGAGGGGTAGGTACGGGGGGCGGGGGGAAAGGAGGCATTGCTGTCAGGAGTCCAGTTCTTTTGTCTTCTAAATTTGTTGAGAATGAGGGACTTTACTAACTTCTTGGGACTAAGCTGAGGTGTTCTAGCAGATGCTTTTCTCTTCAGACAGCAGTCGATGTACCACACGCTAAGATGAATTTCAACCTCTTCTCATCCTTGGTTCTGAGATGGACTCTGCTGGCAAACGAAGCCACTTGGTGATTACTGTCCTTCCTCCCCCACCCGACCCCAATGTCATCACAGTTGGATTTCATGATGTCATGCTAACCATGGATAATTTAGAGGCTTAGTGACCAAGAGGATGTGCTCCGCTTATGTGTGGCAGATTAAGACAAAAAAAAAGTATTCTCCCCATCCCTCCATCTTTCCCTCTTGTTAGTTATGTGGCCATTTCAAAGGCACAATTACCTAATTTGATAATACAGTGTTTGCATATTTCCAGTCCCATCAGCCTTGTATGTAAATGAGGGAGGAAATAATCTCCTATTTTTCATGACTGGCTGAGAAGCTTGTCAGTGCTCTGGTTAGCTGGGCGAGAGGACAGAAATTGTGTACGATCAGTCCAATGCACTGAGCAAATCAAAGTAGGACAAATTATCCTTAATCATGCCAAGAACATTTACAATGTAAATGATCAGTGCCAGGAGCTTGTTTCAGCTTTTTTTCCCCTCCTCTCAGAGCTAAGATTCTACTCAGTCTGCAGGAACCTGAGAATAAAGCAAGGTGGTGAGAGCAGCTGAAATTACTGTGAGACTAGGTTACTAACTGTGCAAATGCTACTGAATCAGGGCCCAAACCTGCGAGGTACATGGTTTGTGGGAACTGTGGGTGCTCAGCACCTTGTAGATTGGGCTATGTTAAAGGATAAAGAGCACGGAAGCAAGGGTTTACCGCCTGTGATCAGATCATCACAGTGGTGCCTAGTATTTCTACAGTGCTCTGAACCGTTATTGAAGTAAGTTGCACAGCAATCCTATGAAGTATCATAGAAGATTAGAGTTGGAAGGGACCTCAGGAGGTCATCTAGTCCAACCCCCTGCTCAAAGCAGGACTAACCTCACCTAAATCATCCCAGCCAGGGCTTTGTCAAGCTGCAGCGTAAAAACCTCTGAAGATGGAGATTCCACCACCTCCCTAGGTAACCCATTCCAGTGCTTCACCACCTGCCTAGTGAAAAACTTTTTCCTAATATCTAACCTAGACCTCCCCCACTGCAACTTGAGACCATTACTCCTTGTATTGTCATCTACTACCATTGACAACAGCCTAGCTCCATCCTCCCTGGAACCTCCTTTAGGTAGTTAAAGGCTGCTTTCAAATCCTCCCCTCATTCTTCTCTTTTGCAGACTAAAGAAGCCGAGTTCCCTCAACCTCTCCTCAGTTTTGTTGCCCTCCGCTGGACTCTCTCCAACTTGTCCACATTCTTTTTGTAGTGGGGGGCCCAAAACTGGACACTACTCCAAATGTGGCCTCAGCAGTGCTGAATGGAGGGGAATAATCATTTTTCTTGATCTTCTGGCAATGCTTCTACTAATACAGCCCAATATGCTATTAGCCTTCTTGGCAACCAGGGCCCACTGCTGACTCATGTCCAGCTGCTTCTCCACTGTAACCCACAGGTCCTTTTCTGCAGAACTGCTGCCTAGCCCTGTTGGTCCCCAGTCTAGCTATGCATGGGATTCTTCCGTCCTAAGTGGAGGACTCTGCACTTGTCCTTGTTGAACCTCATCAGATTTCTTTTGGCCTACACCCATTGTTACAGATGGGGAATCTGAGGCATACCTGGGCTGCATTTAATCTCTGTCCCAAACTCAACTTTACACCTGGGCTGGGACTGGTAGCGAGTCCATTCAGCTCCCAGCAGAGGTGAGAACAGGCTTGAGGTCTAGTTCATGCGTGTGTCCAGCTTCCAATAGCTCCTATATGTATTGTTGGCAGCCAGGTAACAGCCAGGGTTAGGAGTGCCCTGACCATGGTCACTCTTTCTCTTTGCTGCTGTGCCCTCAACAGACCTTTTGTGTCAGGGAGCCAGAAAGGGGTAGTGTGGAGCCAGTTATGCCAAAACCACACCTCGTGGGGATACCTTGCTATATCAGAGGCATTTCCTGGGGCATTTAGTGTTGCTGTATGACTCCTTCACACTAGCACTCTACTCCAGAGATTGTGACTTCCCTCAAGCTCCACTGGGAGTGGGTGGCAGAGTCCAGCTTAAAACCCAGATCTAATCATTAGCTCCAGTCCTTGAAACCCTCCTTCCTCCCCAGTTAACTGGTGTGTCTGTCTTCAAGGTACTGTATATACATACCTGGGGCATTTGTACTCAAGAAGGGGGACAAAAAGAAAAGAAGGAAAAAAAATGTTTCAGACATATCAGCCAGTGTCTTGTGGTATGTGCTGATCTCCATCAGCATCTCAAAACTCTCATGTGCAGTCAGTCAGTGTCCGGGAATGCTTCTTGGCCTCGAGTCATTAATGGTCGGAGAAAGTCTTTAACTGAACTCGCCTTTCCAGTGCTGTATAACTTTGGACATGCAAAAGTGCCACAAACTGCCTACTGGACAGGAAGGATCTGAATTCATTCAACAATAGCCTTTTGAGAACAACAGTGCCCCTGGCTGGGACTGAAATGGGTAGGTATGTCCCATGCTTTTCTCTGTGCCGGCAGAATAGAAACAGTCACCTGGTGGTTCTTGTCCTTTGCCCTCTAACTATACTCCTACTCACAGACAGCAACACCCCGCCGGCACTGAGCCCCACTGCGCATCAATGTATATGATGTTTTAAAGAAGCTCCTGGTTGAATTCCCTTATCGCTTGAATGTGAAACTTTTTTTTTTCTTTAACCACAAATTACAAATAGCAGAGCTGCTGAATTGCTTGTCTAGGCTCCTGCTGCTTTCGGTTCCCTTTGTGTTCTCTGAAAGTACATTTTCTCTCTCTCCATCTGTGCGTGCGTGTGTTACACACACGTTCGTTCTCTCTCTCTCTCTCTCTCTCTCACCACTGTCGTGTTCTCTACTGCTGACGATATGCCTTTCCCGCCAAGTAAAGCTCAGACAGCAAGAACCAACAGAATAATCATTAGTAATAGATAATTAAGGGGTGACTTTAAAGGGGGAGGGAGAAAAGTACCACTGATGGACATTTTGCATCTGTCTGCTGAGTTCTTTGTGCAGTGGTTTCAGCACTTTGGATGGTTTGCCCTTTTACCCTTAATTCATCAGCAGCTACAAAAACAAAAGGGCTGTATCTGTAACAAATTAATGCGGTGTGAGCAAAGTGTTCGTTTGTTTGGTGAAATCACAAAAGGGCATGAAAATAATAAAAATAACCAGAAAACCTCGTCTGCCTCATTGGAGGAGAAATGCAGTATTTTCCTGGAAATGCTCTAGTGGAAATTTCAAGTGTATTTGATTTCTCCAAGTTATTGTTCAAGGAATCAAATAGGTGGTAAAGATTATGCTTTTCTCTAAATGCCAGAGTGTTATGATTTAAAACACATTAGCAGATTTCAAATTTTGATCATCCAATTGGCATGCTAAACCATAGATTCCCCTCCTGGTGCAAATCCAACTGTTTCAGCATTTTTCTTTTATCAAATTAACTTTGCCCTATGGTGTTTTGTCAATTGTAGAAAGTGTAAACAGGAAAAATGCAAACAGTTGAACCATATTTCATCTTGGGTTAATCAGCTGAAAAAATTATATAGATTTTATCACATCAAAAGTGATGGTTTATTACTGCCCATATGGCTACTCTGCTTTCAAGTGAGGGATGGGGAATGCTTTTGAGATGTTAGTAAAATGTAGCTTTATTTTTAATCATTGACAATGTTAGATCTGTACCTTTTTTGGATAAAAGGGTTTGCATCATTTTTGATGCATGTTAAAGCAAAATAGCACAAAAATCTAAGAGCAGCACTTCATGTCTGTAAAATATTAAAAATCAAGAAAAGAGAATTTTATTTAGACTTTTCCCAAGCTAAAAAGTATTATGTACATTGTAAAGAGTAAGAATGCAGTATAGAGTAGAAATAAACCTGCTACACTGGTATCTTGATGAAAGATACAGTAGAAATTGGTTTTATATACCTGATAGTCTCTTCATACTCCGAGCACGTCAGAGCACTTTACCAAGCAGTGAGTTGTGTTGTAATGCGGGGCAGCCAAACAGGCAAGTCATAAGAGGTTCACAAGCAACTTTTGCTGAGCTTTGGAAAGTAGATATAGGTCACAATCTGGTAATCAAAATTATGTGGGCATTTAATAAGATATTGATATATAATATGTCAGTCAGCCACTAGATGTCTCCACCTACTGCATAGAGTTACAGACCTGGTGTAGTTCCTGGTAAACAAGAACTGAAAAGCTGGGATTCAAACTGTGTAGAAAATCTATTGCTCTCTGTAGTTTTAGGGTTTTTCCAAAAACAAAAAACCCCAAAACATATCTCCTGTTTAAAACCATGATTCTGTACTATGAGAGGGTAAAGAGTGGATTTATGCAGAAATGATTGCATGTTTGGGGTCATAATCATCTGATTTCTTAACATTATGAATAGATGTTTTGAAAGTTCTTCAGTATTTGGGCCTTTATATGATGATATGGCATAATTAATGTACATACAGAGTCACTAATAGTGTGTGATTGCTTCTCCCCCCCTTCAGTGTCTGAAATGCCTCAGTGGTTGGAGGCTCTTGTAATTAGTGATATTAGGTCATGGATTAAGCAGAATTCCTCATTCATTTGATGACCCAATGGTCACCTGTTGTTGACTATTTATATTATGGTAGCATTCAAGGGATTAGAGCCCCACAAAGGCCTGAGTGTGCTGTGTGGCTCTACAAACACACATGAGGATATGTCCTAAAGAAATTACAATCTAAGGCCTTAATCATGCAGAGAGTTACAGTATGTAAAATTAAGAGGGTGCAGGAGTGTGTGTGGGATTGGGGTGCTAGAAAAGAAGCGGCATGTGACTACTAGGAGGAGAGGGATGCAATTAAATATTTACATTACAGCAATTTTGAAGAAAAAAATGTATAACTGGATCAAATTCCAGTTTCTGATTTATTTTTTTATTTATTTTATTTTATTTGTATCTGAGTCCATGCAGTTGGACTCTTGTACCCACTGATGTTTGTGGGGTTCCCCATGGCCACGGTGAATCACCCACATGAATAAGTTACAAGACTGGGGTGTGTCATTAGTTTGCTGAGGTTTTTCTGTAGATGTAGAGGAGAACGTTGAGCACAGAGGAGTGCAGGGAGACAGGCATTCCCTGCTCAAGGGACAACATGGATGCAGAGACCTTTGCATGAGAGGTTGTGAAATGGGTATAGATAGATGGCAAATAGCTGTTCCTTTTGAAAGCTGTGGTGGTGGTTTACTGCTGATGTAGCATCAGAGGATGAGGACATGGAAAATATACATAGTTTAAAAAAAAAAAAAAGAGAGAGAGAAACAATTATTTAAAAAAAAGTGTATCCTTTTACTGTCAGACAATCCATAGCTCTTTTAAATGATACGTCCACCCCAAACCAAAGAAGAGTTAAACAGCAATTAAAAAATTAATTAGGAAAAACTATAAAACCACAGAGCTGCAGCTACAGACTGTCATAAACTTTAGGGCAAAGAGAAAAGAACTGTTGAGTTCTTGCTGAATGTCCGGGTATGTGGAAGACAACTGTTTTGTCTTGGTGTTCTGCTAATTCTGGTGGGATCTCTTAGTAAAAAGGAGACTGAGAAGTGGGACTGGGATGAAAACCTATTTCACAATCAGCAATATGCTAGCTAAAAGCAATCCCCAGTAGAAAGTTGGCCCTAATGACCCAATCCTATATTCCAAGGTAATGGCTCCTTTTGGCTTCAGATCAGAATCAGACCTCTGACAGTGAAAAGCGTTCAACATTCGCAACTGCTATTGTCTTTCAGGAACAGGTCTTGCACAGAATGGTATGGTCCAGTAGTGGTGTGAACCTCTACAGCGCTAATCCTGTCTCACCCCTTCTATGTACCTTGGGCTTGTAACACCTGAGACAGCCATTTTGCAGCCTGAAGGGGCCTCCGCTAGGATCTTAGACCAGCCAGTGGCTGTATTAACTTGCTGCTTGTGCATTTTGCTAGGCCTGGGGTGGATGAAGAGACATGAAGTCCTTTCTGGCCCAGTGCTATGCACACCTGGATCTCTAGACCTATGGGGAGCCCTCCATTCTTCCTGAGGGAAGGGGTGGGAGAGTGCTAGTGCTGAGGGGCATTTGATCCACCTCCTTGCTTTCTGGGTGGAAGAGGTTGTCTGGTCATGCAAGGCCAAAAATCCTTTCCTCCATGTTCCAGCTACATTAAGACACCTGGCCATCTCTCTGTTCTGATGCTGTAAACTGAATTATCACCTGCCCTGGTACCTCTTCCTCTATCTTTGTACAGTGGTTAACCCAACAGGGTCTGACCTTGACTGGGGCTTTTGGATGCTACTGTAATGGTTAACATTGTCACAGCTACAGCTATTCTAGATGGGTTTTTGCTCCCCCATCTGAAACAGTATGGTCCCACTCCTTTATAGTTCATTGTTATAATTATAAGCTCTTTGGGGCAGGGACTGTCCTTTTTGTTCAGTACAGCATTTAGCACATTGGGGTCCTGATCTATGACTGGGATGCATAGGGTATATCTATGCAGCTATTAAACACTCACAGCTGGCCTGCGTCTACTGATGTGGGCTTGCCTTGCTGTTTAATTACAGTGTAGATGCTCAGGCTGGAACCCAGACTCTGGGACCCTGTGAGTGGGTCCAGGCATCATACCAAGCCTGAATGTCTACGCTGCAATTAAACAGTCCTGTAGCCTAAGCCCTGCCAGCCTGAATCAGAGGACATGGGTAAGACCCGGTGTCTAATTGCAGGGTAGACATACACCTGAGTGTTACGGTGGTAGAACTAATATTGTTCTAACTATAGGAGTCAGGGCAAGCTGAAGGCTCTATATCTAGCTTATCTGCATGTCACGTCAGAAGATTAGAAGTATTTTTCAGCTCATGTTTTATTTAGGAACATGGGAGTGGGGGCATGGAGGAAATAACCAAAATCTGCTAAACACCACTAGCATTTTAATTGTATTCTATGTTCCAGTAATTGAGCCCCTCCAAAGTGCTTTTGCATTATTTAATTACATATTTGTAGTTCCACTCAAGCTAAAAGTAAAACAGCAGATGACCTGATGAATACTCCAGCAGAATTTCCCCATTACCAAGATATGAATAATTGCATTAGTGTCAAATGGTAAGTACCTAGTACTCACTGTCATACTGAGGGGTGGCCTGGACATTTAATATCTTTTGTGCTATTAGATATATAATCTATGTAGCTTAGCTGTGGAACATCTGATGAGCTCCCATGACATTGCATGTATGTGTTAGTTGCAGAAGCCACCAAGTGAATAATAATAATAAAGCAGTACCTTTTCGGCCACTGAAAATGGGGCTGGGATACTTGTGTTATCTGACCTGGAGATGGTGTGTGTACTGATTTATTATGGATTGCTGTTGGGGCTTTAGGTTTGTATTTCAAATCAGAAACCAAAAATTTATCATGCAACTGCAAACTTCATCTGTTTCACTTGATGAGAAATAGTTCCTGAAAACTTCTTTGCAACCACAGCTGGAAGATTCCCCTGAGTGTCAAGTGTAGTTTTGCCTTGTAACGAAGATGTGAGCCATGTGTTCAAACTGGGGCACCTCTCTTCAGCAGCCTAATATCTTTCGTTGTAGGCAGACTCACTCAGTGTCTGTATAGCACTTTACATGCTCAGTGATGGTGATGCTGAAAAACATTTTGTTGCCGCCTTAGTTTCTCTGTGTCAGCAGTTGCATCTGAACTCCAGGCTGCCAGATGCTAGGAGGAGAATCCCAGATGGGGAATATGCACTGTCAGAAAAAAAATATTACTTATGGTGAGCCTTAACCCTTAGAGCACTAGGGGAGAATAGAATCTCCTTTGTAACCTTTGCTCCATTCTCTCTTGACTAGTTTCTCTTTTCTCCCCTCTGGCAGAAGCCCTGACTGCTTCTGCATTCCTGCTTTAGATCCTAACATCAAAAAGCAACCTGTAGTCCTTATGTGAGTATTTCCCTTATTAAGTACTGTGCATTGCCTTATTGCAGCAGGCTGTTCCAACTGCATTGTTAAGAAAGGGACAGTGGTACATTAAGGTTTTGCATATATCATGCCATGGGCCTGCTGTGTCTATATATGGATGTACAATACAAGCATCCACAGATGTCTAAATTATGCCTAGGTCTGACTGAAGTAGGATTTCCCTTCAAAATTTCTGCATTCCCCCCAGATATATTTCTTCTTGAATATTCCATTTAATTGTACTGCCATGAGCATTGATTGAAGTTACCAGATGTTGCCCTTTTTTCAACTTGTGCTTCTTGTCTGCACCTGTCATCATTGCATTACAAGCAGGAAATGTGGAACTTTTATGCAAAGCATCAGTCGTTCACTCAGTGGCATAGGCAGGAATAGATTATTAGTTGGGCTTGGAGCAAATCTGCTTGGGGGGGGGGGTAGAGTAGCAAAAGGAGTGCTGTAGTGTGGAGACCCTAAGACATCCTAGGCAGTATTTTAGGCACCCTTTCTCTGCCCTGACATAGTGTTGCAGAAAACTGGCTTCCACATAAAGACAGTTGGGCTGGTGTTGATGACATGCCCATGTCTATTACAGCACCTGCTTTGTGTGGGCTTCTCTCAACTAGCTTAGCAGTACATGGTCTAGCAGGCAAAGCTGTGGCTCCTACATTGCTTCCTAGCTTATTGATCCATGTTTTTTTAGAACCTGCTTGGTACAGAGATGACCCCTAAGGCTGCTGGAGAAAATGTGTATTTTATGTATATGCTCTCTGCCGTTCTAACATCTGTTCTCAGTTGGGTGTTAGTGAAGTTTCACAAACACATGATGGGCAGGGTGTAAGAGGTCAATTAAGCCTTTGACAGTGGTAAGATGTTTGCCTTATTTCACAGCTGTGGAGCTTGAGAGACAGAGATGAAATAACTTGCTCAAGGTCCCATCGTGAGTCAGTTTCAGAGGTGGAAATAAAACCTAGTAGTTCTGACTCCAACTTATTGTTTGTCCACTACACCATCCTAGTACCAAAATGGAAGGTAGAGTGCCAACAGGAGCCACTATTTCTGCACGCTTATGCAGTACTGGAATAAACTGTCAAGCACACAAGGCTCAGCTCTAGTAAACAGTTTTTATTATACGGACACTACTAACATGATCCACTCACCCTCCTCAAGTGGATCTGAGGAATCAGGTACTATACTAACCTTCCCCTATTAACTATTACCACCTTCTTCTCCTTTTCTCTTCCTATTTGTTTAATTGCCCTAATTTCTGGGTGCCCTATAACTAGTGTCATTGTCAACTAACTTCTCTTGCTCCCCTACCACTGAGTCAGCTTTCCTATGTCCCTATTTCATAGATTCCTAGAAATCATCTTCTTTCATAAAGCTCGCATAGGTAATATTGCTCTGTCCGACCCTGCCACCCTCCCTCCCTGCCAGAATGAAAGGGGCACTCAGATTTTATGTGCTCTATCATTTGTGAGTAGTGGCCACAGTGGGACATGTTTTCCATTGAAAGAGGGTTTTTCTACATCTCCTTGGAGCTGTTTTGATGTGAGTCACTCTGCACCAGATCCTAGCAATGTAAGGTTGGAAGGGACTACAGGAAGTCAAATCCAGCCCTAGGCCTGGTTTCCTTTTCTTCTCACCCTGCAATAGCCCTTGCTCATTTGTATATTATTAGGGAAGATTAAGCAGGGTCCCTAGTTGAAAATAAGTTGTTTGCTCTTAAGGAAGGACTGAACGGCTTTGTCATGTATGAAGAATACAGTGTACCTTCCCACAATTACATGGCTTTTGATTTCATCTACTTTAGTGCACTTGTTTTCCCTGCCCTGGCTCAACAATATGACAAGAGTTAAATTAAAAATAAATGTGGATGGGAACAGTTACTGGAGGGCAGGGAAGATTTATTTAAAGATGAATCTAGGATGACTTAAGCTACCTCGAACCTCTCACCCCTATGGAAGGGAGATGGCAGGAATGATCTCTGTGTTCCTATTTACCCGGCTAGGGTAGTGTTGTAAAGCATTAGTGGGGGGGGGGGAGGTGGGAGAAGATGGTGCGATTCGGGCCCCTCTAAGTAAGAATGAGCTGAGATTTACACTTGAAGTTAGGACTCGCCGTCTGTGTTTAAAACTAAAGATCTCGGTCTTGCTAGCATTTCTGCCACTTTTGCACTTCTGACGTGGGTGGCGCTACATCAGCTTTACACCCGTGTAAATACAGCAATGTCTTCTAGCTCTACAATCACCTGGGCTATGGCTCGATGTCGCTCACATTCCCGGAGGCGAGGCGCTGGAAGACAGTGTCTCGGGGGCTTTAAAAAAAAACCCGAAAGAAATTAGAAGGACTCCCCTTCTACCCCCCGAGGATGGTAGGCTGCCCTCAGCAGCATGGCTGGGGCGAGGTTTATCTTGAAGAGCGCTGGCTGGCAGAGAAGACTAAAGGAGGGGTCGGGGAGCGGGGGAAAGGGGAGGTTGGCAAGGCGCTAGCTCGGAAGGCGATCAAGGAAGCAGAACAAGCAGAGCGGCGTGAGAGCCAGACATCAGAGATGTCACATCACGGGGGAGCGAGACACAGCGGCAGCTTCTCCCGGCAGGCTGGGCGGGGAGGGCGGGAGCGCCGTGGCAGGCAGCGCCAGGGGCAGGGTGGCGGAAAGCGAGGCGGACGGCAGGGGCCAAATAAGCCCGTTCAGCAGTGGCCGCCCCCCTCCGCGCCCATCGGGCGGCCAGGGCGCACCTGCTCCATCCATCCCTTGGCCGGTGCCTGGCTCCGGGTACCACGTTCTCCTCCCGCCGCCAGGCCCCGCCCCGCCTGTATCTAATTGGCTGGCGGCGGAGAAGGAGGCGGGGCGGATGGGGGGGGGGGGGGCTCGTTAGGGACGCTGGCTCGCAGCTGCTCCCGCTAGTCTGGCGGCTGCGGGTTGCGGGGTGAGAGCGGCGAGAGGCAGGCGCCGGGGAGCTGAGGGGCTGGGGGCAGCCGGCGCCCCCTGAGCGCTTCACCAGCCCGCTGGAGCTGCAAAGCCCCGCCCGGGGCACCCCTCACCATTACAAGGGAGGCCAGAGCCGGGTTTGCACTGGAGCCGTGAGAGACTGAAGGGAAATTATCGCCCCCCCGCCCCGGCCGGAGTGAAGGAGGGGAAAGGAAGTGTGGAGAGAGCATGAGGCGCGGGGCTGCGGGAGGAGGGTGTCCCGCGCACCTGCTGCTGCTGCTGCTGGGGATCTGCAGCTGGGCTGCTGCCCTCAGAGGTAAGTGGGGTGCGGGGCGGGGAGGACGAGACAGCAAGACCCTGTGCGAGGGCGCCCTGTCCACCTTCGGTCCCAGGGCTGCGAGGTTGAGTGGGAAGAGCTCGGAGCTGGGAGCTGTCTCCTGCCGAGGTGCTGATTGCATCCCGCGCTGCAAGTTGGCTTGGGCAGCCCTGGATTCCGTTCTCTCCCGCAGGTCGCGCCGCAAGGAAAACCCCTCTTTTGGGTTGCTTGAGTGTGTACGTTTGATGCACGCCTGGGAAATTATTCAGCGAGTCTCCAAAAATAAAGAGGGTGGGGTGAGGCTGCTCCCTCCCTCTCGCCACTCCGTG
The DNA here is from genome assembly GCA_007922155.1 of Mesoclemmys tuberculata. Lineage (NCBI taxonomy): Eukaryota > Metazoa > Chordata > Testudines > Chelidae > Mesoclemmys > Mesoclemmys tuberculata. The sequence continues at coordinate 8,788,006 of ML675745.1, forward strand.
GCACCTTTCTTCCTTATTTGTCCGCTTCCTGGAGTTGTTTGCATGCAGTGAATGGGGGAGCCTCCTTTTTGTTTGTACGGTGCACCTCTACGGGGCTGTCGGGTTTTAAGAAGAAAAGACACAGAGGGCGGAGAGGATCTAGGGAAGAAAAACATGTTCTGCTGCAGGACGTCGTGTCCAGGAGTTCATTTGGTGTGGGGTGGGGGAGAGCGACTTGCTGTGGAAATTGCGGCCGGTAATTCGAATCGTTAATGAAAACAGAGGTGATTTGCCACAGGACGGCTTGTTTTATAGGCAGCGAGAACCACAGCCTGTAAAGTAGGTGACTTATATAGCAGGAGCGTCCTTTGGACTCCAGTGCCTGCATGTACCTTTTGGACAAAATCCCTAAGCATCCTGTAGGATAGCCTTACTTTATAGCCCTGTGGCAATGAAAATCAAGTACTTCTCAAATAACACTCCTATCTGGGGTACGTGTATTTTTGGTATGCATTGATTCCCACATTTTTATTTAACGTCCTTCTGCTAGAACACTCCAATTAGAGAATCTGCGGAGAAACTAGCCAAAGAATGTCAACTGCTCAGCATCTGGAATCCTTGGCACCTTAGCTGTATATATGGACTTCTCACCAGCAGTGAGTTGGGTGGGGAGAAGAGTGGTGGTGTCATATTTGCCTTCCTTCTGAAGGAAAATATCTGCTGTTGGAGGCTAGTGTTTTTCAGTTGACTGATACTTTAGGTTGGTACATCAGTTGTGATTGGCTTCTTTTCCAGATTAGAGTGATCAAAATCAGATGCTGCCTGAATGGATCCTGAAGGAATCTCTTGAGACTGTTATGCAGAAACAAACATGTCTGTGTAGGTCCCCATCCTTGCTATGTGTAACTATGTTCATTATTCTGTTTTCGTTCCCATGTACTTTGTTGGTTTAATCTTTATAAAATAAGTTTATTGGCACCTAGCTGACAACATCTTGCTATTGTTCCTGTGTGTCTAGCTGTCCACCCTCATCTGCTATTCCATAATAAAACCAAATGGTTTGTTTAGCATAAAGATAATGGTGTCTGCAGAAGAGATGTGGGAAGATTTTGTGGGTAATTAGGTAAAGTGCAGTATTTAGAAGCCTTGATACAAAAGTTCATATACATAAAAAGTGAACTTTGTTTTCAGGATTGAATATGACAGGGGAACAAAGTGCAGTTTAGCTTCTTTTTCATCCCCTATGTGACCATAAATGTAGTAATTTATACATGGCTCCTGGGGACAGTGTATGAATTTAAATCTGTAATATTAGAAAGCATGGGGGAAAAGGAGGCTTAAGGACTTTCTTCTGCACATTTTGAACTTGGGGAGTTTTTGCCATTTTCTTCAATAGTAACAGGATGAGGTCCCTATATGTATCTGAATTTTCACACTATAGGTCATGTGCAGCAGGCCGCAACTCTTCTTCTGTCCAGTCTGTTGTTAGAAACAAGCTTTAGCTACTTAATTAAAATGTACCATACAGGATGTGTTTGGTACCAGGCTGATGTGGAATTGTTTTTAGACATTATTATGAGGGATAGGAAGGTATTTTTAGAATCACTGCAGTCTCACTCATTTTTTTGATGCTGCATAGTGTTTACTTGTAGCTTTAGCTGGAGCAGTTAACCCCAGTTACTGACCCATTGAGCTATAAGATTACGGTTTATGAAGTTGTCTTAGAGCCACCTCTAAGAGAAATTGCATTCCAGAGTTCCACTCTGAGTAGGGCTTAAAAGCAAAATGGAATGATTGCAGATAATCTTCACATTGCATTTTAAGTCTATTAGAATAAATATGTGTGCATAGCTGCGGGCTTTTCTTTTACCATAAACATTGTACACAGAGATAATAGTAATTTGAAAAATAGGACATAGAAAGTCACTAATATCTCCCTTGTAATTAACTCATTGATGCATGGAAAACTGTAGCTTTGATGTGTCCAACCACATACCCGATATAAAGATTCTTGCAAAATGTAAACATCCTTCTCTCAATGTCTTGTTTTTAAAGCCTGTGGCTATACATTGGGTGGTACTGCTAGATCTAAGTACATTTTGTTCCAAATAAGAATCATTAAGAGTTTGCCTCCTTTTTCAAATGGTGTCTATGCATTTACAGTGCTGCATGACTGATTGCCACTGATTTGACGAAGATTAAGTGCACCATTAACCCATATAATGGAATAAGGATGGGTCTGTGTCCAACAAGGTATTGGAACAATATCTGCTTTTAGTCTAACACGTCAGGTAATATATACGTAAAACTGAGGACAAAAGCAGTCTAGATAGTTGCATAGATGAGACACTGGTCAGGATTCTGTGGACCAGTAGGGTAATAGAATACAATTATTATAGAACAACACTCTTGGAGATAGAACCAGAAGTAATGATTGCTGGAAAAAGGCAGAAATACTGAATTCCACATGTAATCATCTTGTGGTTAAGGTAGAGAACTGGTAGTCAGGAGATCTGGGTTCTAATCCCATCTGTCACCGATTTGCTGTGACCTTGTGCAAATTAATTTTACCTCTGTGCTTCAGTTTCTCTCATCTCTTAATGGGACTCAAGTTTCATAGGGGTATTGTGCATCTGAACTCTTTAGTATTTGCTAAGTGCTTTGGAGTCAGTGGATTGGAGTGCTAACTGTTCTCTGTGGCATTTCATTTGAGGCTTATTACTGTCTTCCTGTGGCCAATTCCACTTTTGTGAATATGTGGAGTTTGTAGAGTGGGGTTTTTTAAAAACTGGTTTTATTCTGCATTTCAAAGGAATATATTATTTGTATGTTGTTTTGTGAAGAGTCTCACTGAGGCTTATTTTTTTGTACCTGGTGCCCTGCTGAGAATGAAGCTTCTTGGTTATTAAAAATACATTTAACAGTTTACAACTTGAAAGTGTGTGTGTGTGTGTGGGGGGAATATTCCAACCTGCCAAGTGCTAATTGAATCCACACAATGTCAACATACTGATTTGTTTGATCTTTTAAAAGTCCATATGTGGTGAATGTGGTGTCTTGATGTACATAATATTCTTATCATTTGATGTAGGGGATATATAAAATGTAAGTAAATAATCTCGGATGATATTTATGGACCATTTGTGTGATTTGGTTCAAAATATGTCATTTAAGACATTCTCTGCATTGTCATTCTGCTTATGGACTTAAGGTTGGAAAGAAGATCATATGGTCCATCCGTTTGGTATGCAGTGTGTAATACCTTTCAAGAGTGTTTCTATCACTCTTCATGCAGTTGCACACACAAATTATCTTTTGAGCAGAAAGATGGCTCCTAAGCTAACATTTGGTGTTTCTGTTCATGTCATCATGTTTACTTAGTAGTTATCTGCCCTTTCTATACCCTTCAGAATGATGCATGCTTGGTATACTTGTAGTGACATATTAGCTCCACTTCACAGATCGTGACACTAAGATTCAGAGAGGTAAAAGGACTTGCCTGAGGCCAGAGAGGGGATTCTGTATAAAGCTGAGCCTAAAATGCAGAGATCTCTGGTCCCGGTCCTGTATTTAAACCAGTTGTCCATTTTCCTTCATCTTTTTCTTTATGAATGCAAATCTAGATTTTCTAATAATTCTTATAAGTCAACTCCTGAGATCTTCTCACATCTTTGTTGACCGCTTTGATAACTTTCCCAATTCATTATCCTCCTGATAATATATTGCCACAAATTGTGCATGATAATTTAGTGGGGTGGGGTGATCACACCTGTAGAATACCAGAATTTCTTCCAGCATGAATGGGCTCTTAATTCTTTACATCAGAGGGCAACAGTCACTGTAGCATCTAGATGCAATAGGTAGGTGCAGCCCATTGGTTTGTTTTGTTTTGTTTTTAACAGCACACTCGTTGCATAGCAGAGTACTTTTGCACATTACTACTTGGCAAAGAAAATACAGTCCACTACCTCTAACTTATTGCAGGTCAGTATGGCTCTGCACCGTAACTTCCCTCCTCTGTGGCCAGACATCAAATCAGGATGTGACACATGATATTGTCATGGCACACAGATCTGCAAACCAACTCCATCATCTAGCTGCTTACTAGATGACATCTGTCTGTGGACATGTTCCATTCATGTAATTAGAACTAGCATAACTCTTCCTTTGGGCTAATCTATTCCTGAGATTTTATGCTTTGTCTCTTCTTTACATGGCATGTGCTACTGGCTGCATATTTTCTTCATATATGTGCTGGAGGGATGTATAATTTCTTTCTCTTCACATACAAAGAATAGCTCAAGTTCTAGAGGAAGTGAAGTGAGCTTAGCATGTTATGAGAAGAAGTGTCCTCCTTTATACAGTACCTGAATTTCAGATCTAGATGGACTTTCACTAATGCAGAATGAAAACTGCTAATATAATGATACTTTCATAGTGAATTACAAAAGACCAATACAAATAGTATGATATCATATACTAAGATGGAAAATTACTTATGGTACAAGGGATCCCTCAGGGCAACTTGATGTATCTTTTCTGTATTTTTAGTCCTGCTTGTTGAGGAAATGTGGAGTCAGACTGAGAGCAGAAATTTAACACCAGAGGCTGCTGTTTCTGTTGTTTTGGATGTTGCTGCTGTGGTAATGGAGCAGATGTTCAGATTCATTTCTAGAAAATAGAAACTTGTTTCATTTTCCATGTCTACTTTTAAAGACTTTTTCTTGCGCCTCATTGTATCAAATGGCCTACACATATAGTATGGATCTTTGCAAGAATGCTGTTTTTATATTCTGTTACAGATCATTAAAAGACAATAAGATACATTGTAATGCATGTTGCAAGTAGATTATGAAAGTAGCTAACAGTACAAGCAAGTCTAAACTTATTATTTCAGCTTTGTAACATACCCATTAACTTAAATTTACATTTTTTAAAATGAACACATGGAAATTAGGGGCTAAAATCCAGTTGACTTTGAATGGGATTTGATGCTTGACAGTCCGTTTGTGCCTTTGAAAGCCTTCTCTGAAAAAGGAATTATTTGCAGTTGATAGAATAATAAGCCTAGTGTTGGAAGGCTTTGGGCTTTGAGAATGGGACATAGAATGCCCTAACACCAGTTCACCATTTTGGATCCTGCCAAGGTTGGTAGTAACAAAAAATAGTTACCAACTAATGGCTGGCTGGCTTGTAAGAAATGAGCTGGAGGTTCAATTCAGTTCCTAGTGGGCAGTGTCCATGTCACACAAACCCACCACCATCGCTGGAAAAAATCTTCCAGCAGAGGCCCACAAACAGCCAGGCTTGGAAAGTAGTATCTCCTAGTGGCAATGGTGGAAACTGGTACTGGAAACTCATAGAAAGGGCTCTATCCTTTCTGTGTATGAAGAGGGTTTCAGTCTGGTTCCTTTTATGAATGAACAGTTTCCCTAACCTTTGAGGGAGGTAGTGTGTTCTAGTTGGTAGGACACTGGGCTGGAACGCAGAGGGACCTGGGTCTATTCCCAGCTCCTACTTACTTTCTCTATGAGCTGGGCAAGTGACTTAGGCTCTTTGTGCCCAGTGTTGTCTGGGTTTTGTTTGTTTATTTTTTAAACACAGCCAGTTTAAAAAATATGCTGTTTATTTTTATTCAAGTTTAGGATGACAATCTTTCTAGTGCTGCAGAATCATGAGAGAGATATGTTGGGTTGTTGCAAACAAATGAAAAATAAAAGCATTCATTCTTTCTTTAAACATCTAAAGCTTTAAAGAAAAAAAATGTTTTATAAGAATCTTCCTTAATGAGCTTTTGTTTTTCTTCCAATCCAACTTGTTTTGTTATCAATTTGTGGTTTCTTTCAGGGTATTATCATAACAAGATATTAAAATCCCTTAAATTGTGCTTGACAAGAATTTCAGCAATATAACACAATCTGCCCATTCTCAAATGCTTATCGTGCTGCATGTCCTAAGGCACTTTACAATACATAAAACACTCAAAGCAAAACTCCTATTCAACTGGATAAAATGTAGAAAAGAAACCTTAAAACCAAGTTTTGGGAATGTAAAATGTCTGCCTCTGTGCTCAAGCAAAGAGTTCCAGCTCTGAGAGGTACCACAACTGGAGTCCAGAGACCTAAATGTCTTCTAGTGGGCACCAAAGGGATGTATCAAAGTCTTACATCCACCACTACCTACTCAGACTGTCGTGTAAGGAGTCAAGTGGTCATGTAAACTCACAGAATTTGATTAAAGGAAGGGATAACCCAGAAACCAAATTTGAATAAAGAGTTTTCTCCTCAGTGAGAGAGAAAATATTAACAGGTATTTCCTGAGGTGTCTACTTGGTATGGAAAAAATATTTGTACATTATATCAGGCCAGAACTTAGCATCCATGCTTTGCATGCACATGCATGTTCTAACCTGCAGTACAAAATATGGATGTATATGTTAAAATAGGCAATGCGCATACACAAGATGCAATCTGGGCAAAGAATTCTGGACCCCTAGCCTATTATGTATGCTTCTAGAGATTGCTTTTGTACTGTGCTCAGAATAAGGCTGACATGTTCCATCTTCTCTCTCTAATTTGTGAGGTATGTATTAAGACCAGTGTTCACTAGGTCTGAATAAATATCAGCTAGTAAATCTGGGATTCTGCCTCATTATCTTTGAGAGATGGGCAGGGATCAGTTATTTTACTTCATTTCACAAAAGGCATCACCTCAAACTTGGTGCATTTTTTTGTTCTTGGATCAAGAGACTAATGCAGATCGTCTTGTAGCTGATGTTGAAATGGCTGGCTATGTTCCTTCACTTCAGTAAAATGTCCCTCATCTTGGTAATTTAGGATAAAGGTAAGTTAGCTTCCAAAAGCCTTCTGATTGCCATTCATTAGAATTACCGAGGAGGAAAGGAATGACAAATAAGAGATTCCACAGCAGGTATTTTGATCTGAATTTAATAGGAAGTTTCACAGTCTTCTCTTAATTCCAAGTGACCTGGAACAATGCCACACTGTGAGGCTCAGATAACAGATACTTGATTTAAGGAGGCAGTGTCAAAGTTGCAATTAGCTGAAATGTAAATTCACTGTTTCAATCGACTGTTTTCTTTTTTAGAGGTGGGGTGGAGTATGATTTGTTCCCATGGGGAGCAACCTAGAAATGGGATACTGCTGTGCCCCCTTAATTTTCCAGCCTGGGCTTTCCCTTACAGTGCTTTGCTAGCAACAAGCAGCAACTCCCTCCAGGCACTGTTATCAGTCAGCACATGTGAAGCTCCCACACTTTAGAGCCACTCACAAATCCCAAAGAGAAAGGTACCAGCCAGTTCATCCCCAGTGCCCTGCTTTGCCCTCTGAAGTTGTTCTGTGCTTCCCTGGTTGGAATCCCAAGCAGTATAAATTTATTACTTAGTCCGCCTCTCTCTCCCTCAGTATGGAGAGAATATACAGGTTTTGTTCATTGAGTTGAGATTTTTCCAAACAGTTCAGCTGAAACAAAGTTATTAACTACAGAAAGATGGATTTTAAGTGAGTATAAGCAGTAGACATAAGAGATCAGAGATAGGGATAAAAGAAAACAAAGATAAACACGCAATCTAAATCCTAAACCTTTAACGTTAGGCAGTATTTAGATTAAGCATTTTTTTTCTCACCCTACAGCTCTACAATCCACAGTTTCATCCCTCAGACATGGGGACCAGTCTCTTGGTCTTCCAGTCTTTGTCTTTCCAGTGTCTCTGTTGCTTTCAGCATGGGTGGGAGAGGAGAAAGGTCAAGGCATGCACCCCTCTTCCTATTTCATAGCTTTTTGGCCATGTGCTTATTAGGCATTAGACCAGGCTTGTCTAGGTGGGCTCTGCTGAGTCATCAAGTTGCTTAATACCCCTATGTAGTGCTTGCACAACAGTCACTGAATTGTAGATACTGTGATTACAGTTACAACTCCCTTACAGGATAATAGTTTCTTAACACCCTCCCAGGTGGGGACCTCCATCTTGGTAGAAAAAGTTCTTAAACTTGCAACGTATTTTCTGTTAACAGCTATACAATAAAATCTAATAACTTGATACAAACTAATGATACACAGACTTTGACAGCACAGTGGGTTTTAGTCGATTATTACCTTTAATTAGATAGTTTATGTGGCATGCTTAGTATGAACTATGACAATCACACAAAATGATGAATATGGGATTTATATTGTGCTGCTTTGGGGTACAGTGTGTCAGAGGAGGTCAAGTAAAGGGATTTTATGCACCCATCATTGCATCTCCTCCATCTGAAAAGTGTATATGTGTAGCTGTATAAAGGACTGATGGTGAGATTTTCAGAAGTGCAACAAAGTAAATTAGAGCCAGGAGTTTTAAAGGAGCATAAGGGAATTAGATGCCCAACACCTGATGAATTTTTTAATTTTGAAAATCTCACCCTGAGTAAATATTTTATTTGAATTTTGCTTTTTTGTTTGGAGAATGCCCAGACAGAATGAGATCTTTTGATTTCATTGGTTCATATTTGTGAGTGTGAAAGAGAGAGGGAGAGAATTTAATTTATTCTTTGGCTTGCTATTCAGAAAATTGGAATCTCAGCTGCATGCCTATTTGTGATTGGTCTCAAGTTACTTGCTATTATTGTATTCCCTAGTTGGATAAGTATAATTTTTTATCTGGTAAAAGTGCCTTTCTGAAACGAACATTTTCTGTGAGCATTTGTGCCAGTAAAAGTCAATTCTTTAATGCTTTCAGGGAAAAAACATAAAATAGGCACACAGCTTAAGTGAAAGAGTTGTTTTTAACTGTGAACAATTACTCACAGAATCATTTCTTCAGTAGACTAGCCCTAGTAATAAATTATGTTATAGAAATGACTTTGCTCTACTAAATTGAATTCAACCTTTTGTATAAAATCCTGTCCAATCTATACAATCATACAAGTGTACATGACTTTTATGGTGATAGATGCCTCCTGACATCTTTGTATTAGGCCAAAACTAAGACTGCTGTAAATCTGAGGATAGGCATTTCCATTTGAAATATTATGTATGAAATTTCTAATTCAGAAGATATTTACTGCTGCTGGTATATATTGTCAGAACTGCGTGTGTGTGTGTGAGAGAGAGAGAGAAATTGGTTTCTGTTCCTTTTAGTTTAAATATATACAATCTAAACTGTTTGCTTAAGGTTAAACTTTAATTCTAGATAGCATTTAGCAACACTTTGTCTGTCAGAGAGCTGTACTGCAATTGAATAATGAATGCACTGGACATTCTGAAGACGCTAGGTGGTGTATTTATTTAATGCATGTCTTGCCTCTTGAGTACTATGTTCCAACTGAAAGCTTCCAGATAATGCTCCCGATGCTCCCATGCATATTGTGTAGTTCTGAGATTTGAGTACAATTTTATAGATACATTAAAATACCCTTTTAATTCTGAAATTTCCTTATTTTACCCAGCATATTACATATTATTTAAGGCTGCATAGCTCCCATTTATATTCCAAAAAGAAGTTGCCTTTTATAAGGGATGGGTTGTGTAGTTATCATAAATTGGATTTGTTTAGAAAATTGGTCTTCACACTATAATGTTGCTGAAAAGCAGTGGAATCCAGTTAGAACCAAAAAACCTGACATTCACCTGGTGTAAATCAGCAGAGCTTCATTTAACAAATGTTTATTCAGTCTTTGGTGAGCTCTGAATTCTGTTGGCTAGGGCTGGGCAGAAAACAACAATTCTGATGCAAACCATTTGAGGTTCAAGTCCATGATCTGTCTAATTAGGGCCTGGAACTTGAACCTGGATCTTCCATGTGAGTGCCTTATCTGCCAGGCTCCTGGCTATTCTGGTGTGAGTCTTTTTTTCTCTAGAACTGTTTCTGCAAAATATTTTGGTTTTGCTGAAACAACATTTTTCAACAGAAACAAAAGTTTCATCAACATCACTAGCTCTACTATTGGAGACAGAAAAACTGACCTCCCCATCTCCTAAAGCGAGGCTGATCACTCATATCAACTCTATCTTAGAGAGAGTATGTGTATGTGTTAAACTCACACACATCCTTTTATAACAAAAATGAGAGCCCTGTAGCACCTTAAAGACTAACAAATTTCTGTGGGCATAAGCTTTCGTGGGCTGCAATCCACTTCGACAGATACATGAAGTCATCATGCATGCATCTGATGAAGTGATTTGCACCCCACGAAAGTTTATGCCCACAGAAATTTGTTGGTCTTTAAGGTGCTACAAGACTCTCATTGTTTTTGCTGTATACAGACTAACACGGCTACCCCTCTGGAACCTTATATAATACTTTTTCTTATTTTTCCTTTTGCAGCCTCTCTTAAATAGGAAGCAAACTCAGTAATATTAGTCTAACTTTTGAGCCACAATGCTTCTCTTTTCAAGATTAAAACAAATTCATCTACTCCTGTTGCCATTTGGGAGCAGTGCGTAGTATTACCATACCCATGGATATGACTTGAAAACATGTCAGTAATACATGGTTTGCCACAGTAACAGCAAAACTCCTGCTGTTCACGCTGTAATATAGAATCTAGGACTTCTCCAAAGTCAAATGAGCTAACCAAATAAAAAATGAATTGAAAGTATTTAATCTGTCAGCATCAATGAATCTAAAAGGATTATCGCTCCATTAGTGCTAATAGATTTTTTCCAAAGATAACTTTGCTGCTTGACTTGCCCGTTCCTATAAAGATTGTTACAGATCTAATTTATACTACAATTTAAATATTCCTACTATATTTCGATTGAATCTGGGGCCTGTTAATGGGCTACCTTGACTTTTGTTAAGATCGATAACTTTGTTTTAATTGTCTGAACGCTAGTTCCATTCTATGCTTCTATAACATTTCATAACGATTTTGGAGAGCTTTATTTATTTATTTACTTTGAGCTGTAAGCAAATGTGGTCTTTAACAGCTCAAGCTAATTACTAGAGTTGCACATCACACAAATTATGCACCAGCTAAGCCCTGCCTCTCCTTTTTCAGAAGATGGGCTGGAACTGAAAGTGTAAGAATAGAACAAAACTAATATCTGCTTATTATAGGTCTGATGGTGCTGCCATTGAAATCAATGGCAGAATTCCTCTTGACTTCCATGGTGCAAAGTAAGACCTCGGTGGCCTGGTTTGGTGCTCACTAAAGTCATGGGCTCTCATTCTAGGAACTTTGGAGATTGGAAATTGAAATAGCTTTAAACATTGAGTTATCTCCTAGAAAATCCACATAGCACATTCTCTGTCTAGACAAGACTGAATGGCTGTCTGGGGAGGAAGGAGATAGAAATGTAATGGATGTAAATCCTTTCTGACTTCAGAGAGAGCCTAGCTCAGTATTTTTTATTGTATTAGTTCTTTAGATTTAAATAATACACAAAAATGACCTTACAAAGCTCCTAACAACAAAGTAGCCTAACAATTACATTTAAAATTGCAAGTGGTAGTCACCTAGCAACAAATAATGAATCCGTTAAGCTAGCTAAAAAATAAAAGCAACAAAGTAAGTTCCCTTTTTCCCTCCCTCACCTCACCTGCCCAAACATACCTTTAGCCTTCTCTCAAAACCATGTTGTGCCTTCTGGGGCATCCCTGGGAAGTCAGGTTATTTTAGAAGAAAGTTTGAGGCAAGTTTGAATCCTGGGTTGTGACTGAACTTTGTCTCCATTTGATGCCTATTTGGTTCTCAGCCCACATCCTAGTGGCATTACCATTGCATTTAACATGGAACAAAGAGCTCCATAGACCTTTCAGCAGAGAGGCCAAAGATTGAATGTGAATAGGGAATGAACCAACTCCTACTGCTCTACCCTCCCTTGGGCCAGTTGTGACGAAGCATTGCAGTGCTGCTGCCCGTATGTATGACTTGTATTACATGACGATTGAACACCAGTGATGTTCTAGGTGCTGTTTCTGTGATGTGGTTCACTAGAAGTCTTCGGTCTCCAGTGTTGTCATCCAGCACCTTTCACGAGCACTGTGTTGTTTCTAATTACTACGCTTTTAGATGAAAGCTTTGAATGTGAAAAGGTAACAAATACTGTATAGGGGTAGATTCCCTGGTGGATTCTGCAGCTGTTGTATACAGAAGGGTCTCGGAAAATGTGGTAAATGGTGACCACTGTGCTTTCAGCTCTTGCCCCTCATCTTTTCCAAGTAAGGTAGACTCTGTAACTAAGTGACATTTCTAGCTGTTTTTACCTTTTCCAAGTGAATAATTTCAGCAAATGTGAACTGATTTCTCTGTGTGTTTTGAAATACAGGAGTGCTCTTTAGCACTTTTACCCTTTGAAAATATGAAAGCTTTTGAGTGCTTTCATATTTTCAAAGGGCAGTAGCAACTTTAGTGAAAGAGGAGAGTGCAGAAAACTGCCTGCTCTATTTTTTATATTTTTTGAAAGTGCTGTCAAGAAAACATGCTCCATAAATATTCTGTAGCTTCTTTTGTATAGAGGGTGGAGAGGTGAGGGAGCATCTTTCTGAAGGCCAAACATCATTCTTGTCCAAAAAATGTATTGTGAAATCTCTCTACCTCGTCTTTTCCTCCCCTTCCTCTTAGAGGCCCACCTCATCCAACCCTCCCCTCACAAAAAAATGAATGCACTGAAGCTGAATTCAGAACATTGCCACTAGCTGCTTTGCCAGTGATTTGCCAACCTATAACCTCTGTGAATGAAATCACAACCATCAGGAACTTGGCAGAGCTATTCTTGAGTGAATTTTTGCCTTCAGAGTGTCAGTTATAGCTATAGTCTCCTCAATCCCGTGGAGAGAGAAGATACACCTGTCAAGATGGAAATAAATAACAGCCACCCGATGCTCACATTATATTGTGCCTGTATCGCACCTGCTGCACTATCATGCAACTTACAATGTTCCATCATCTAGGCCTGTCATACTTAACCTATAAAGCAGCTTAACATGAGAAACTGAGCCTGTCCTGGAAAAGAGGACTTTGCCTGCTTGATATTTCCCCCCTTAGAGAGAGAGAGAGAGAGTGTGTGTGTGTGTGTGTGTACACAAGCAAGTGTTATAAATAAATAAAAAGCCCTCTAAAAGAAAAATCTAAATGACAAGTTTTAGAGCTTTGCTTCATTCTTTGAGAGATATTCCCAACTGGGAGGGAAAGATGTTGATAAATCTTGCAGGGGTTGTGGAGCAAGGGCAAGGATGAGAGGAGGTGATAAAAAGTATCATGAAGGTAGAGTTGCCTCATTTCCCATGGCAAGTTTTCTCTAAAAAGCTGCAAGTAAGCCTGTAATGCTTTGAGACCCAACCACCCATGGTGGCATCTAATGCAGCTGGCAGTTCTTGGACAACTGCAGACTTAAGCAGCAGTCCACTATCTGAAGATTCTCTTTTCTCCTGCTGTGAAACTTGGCTCAGCTGCAAAATCAAATGCTGCCCAGCCCTATGGAGCAAAAGGAAAAAGAGGAAGCAACCACTATACCAGAACACATTGCAAGATGGATGAGGGCCGGAGTAACTTCAAAAGAAACTGGGGAAGCACTGCTTTAAACCAATTTCTGGACATAGCTGTACAAAGATTAACTCCTTTTTACATGGTTGCCATAAGCAGGTATCTTGGTGTATTCCTTTCAGCCACGCAGGGGCTGATACAGTTGAGGAGAGTTCGGTATTTCCATTTACAGGCCTTTTTTCAGGCTTGAATTTGGAGTGATAAAGTACATTCTTGAAAATGGACTATCATTGGACTATCACAGCACAGTTTTTTCACATGCTGCATTGTTTGTAGAGAATCAGAGAAAACTGCATTTTCCTCCATGACAAAGAGCACTTGCCAAAACCCGCCACTTCCAGCAAAAACCTTCTGCATCTGTCAGAACTTTCAGAAAGGCTAAATGTACCCATTTCCTGGCCTAATGACCTTCATTTTTATTTCCTCTTTGTTTCAACGTTAAATTTTCTTGCTTCTGTATGATTCAGTGGGATTGGTAAGGTGTTTGAGTATGTACAGCAATTATTTAGTGCCCACAACACACATGGAATTAAAAAGACCTCTATCCTTGGGGACATAAATAAAATGGGTTATAAGGTCCATTTGGTTCTTTTACATTGTATTTATGTGTTAATCTCTTAACACAGTTAAAGGCTAAAATACCTGCTTCATGACCATTTAAAACAGCATCTCAGAGCATACAATGAAGTCATAGACATTTATTCATGCTTCTGGCAAAGTACTTGTGGCAGCAATCACAAAACACCTATTTATTTCTTTTACTGAACAGGGAAATACACCCCAAAAGTGTGTTCCAAATAGACTTGTGAAAATAACCATTTTTTTAATTTGGTGACCAAGCTGAAAAAGCTGAAACCTTTTGTGTAACTCTAAATTATTTTTTATTTTGTTTGTGAAGTTTTTTACATTTTAAAAAGTGTATTTTTAATATAAAATTAAAGTAAAATTTGATTAAATGAAAAGTCATTTGAATTGAAAAGTTAGTTTCATTTTAAAATGTTGAAAGGAAACTTGTTTTTTTAACTAAAGCAATTTGGAGAATTTGACACAAATTTGTGACATGTTTTGTTCTACCTGAATTTGGATTTTTCAGGGGGAAAAAAGTTTCATTTGAAAAACGCCATCCAATTCTAGTTACATATGTATTGTTGTATACTGCTGAAAAATAGCCTATTCATTGTCTACAAGTGATATCCATTTGGGCCAGTCATTTGTAAAACCCTGTTTATTGTATTGGATTAGTGACATTTACCTCTTTGATGTCATGCCTTCATAATCTATTCAGGAAATTTAGAGAGAGGATCCCAAACCACCATTTAGATGAAAGTTAAGATCTGATACAAAACTGAAAATGTCTTCTAAGATGGTTTGGTGAAGATCTAGATGATATTTATTTAGAGAGAGAATGGTATAGAAAACTAATGCAAATGCTAGTTTGAGTTTACTGCAATTTCTAACTTTTGTTATAGAATGCACTGACTTTGTTACAGCAACCATTATAAAGAAAAAAATATTTTTGCAACCCCTTTTTCTCTGTTAATTCAAATTAATTCAAGGCAGCTAATCTATTACATAGTCTGTGGGCAGTGCATGACCTCTTGATAGCTAAAAATACACTTAAGAACAAGAGAATAATTGTTTGCTTTAAGGCATTGCCTGAAAGAGCATGCTGAAGACTTTAGAACTAATTGCATTGGTCAAGGCAAAATTGAGGCATGACTTACCTGTAACTTCCAGTGCTACCTTGAAGTGCAATATTGTCTGTGCAAAATTTATATTGGTGCCTGAGTAGTTTTCCAGTAAGACGGCATTGTCACTGTAATTTCAGTTTTAGCTATGTGAAGTATAGGTTTTTCCATGAAGAAACTCTTGCTCTGAGCAGTGAAAAGGAGAGGTGCGGGGGCTGTGAAAACCGATGTTGACATTGTCTTGTCATTAAATTATTTCTGCTGGAGATCAGCAGATCTCCTGTGGTTTCTGTCTAAGTTACCTATTCGGTTGACTTGGCATTACACGTATCTCAGCATCCTCACAAGTTATATTGACTCAGTAAGGAAAAGACAATGACAAGATGGCTACAGCAATCTCCGTTTAATGTACCTAGGACAGTTCAGCTTCAGCACCTCTCTTTAAGAGATTAAAACTAGTTGCCATTTTTCATTTGGGTGGACTTAATTTG
Organism: Mesoclemmys tuberculata; assembly: GCA_007922155.1. Taxonomy (NCBI): domain Eukaryota; kingdom Metazoa; phylum Chordata; order Testudines; family Chelidae; genus Mesoclemmys; species Mesoclemmys tuberculata. The sequence goes on from ML675745.1 coordinate 8,803,651, forward strand.
CAAGAGAGTCTGGTGACCTCTTTGGTGCCCCTACAGATACACCAGGCATGTGGAAGATTTTGCTTTTTAAAGAACTAAAAATAGAAGCGAAGGCTCACATGGACCTCAATTGTTGGCTTCAGCACCCTTAGATGATGACAGCTCCCAAGCAGAAATGGTTAGTAAGAGTCCAAAACAATGATTAGCTGCTCTACGCAGCTAGGTTGGAGTGAGGCCCTCATTTTCAGAAGTAGTATCTAGCTTTGAAATAACACTTGACACACCTTGGTCCTGACATTCAGAAGTACATAGCACCTGAAGCTCTTTATTTATTTATTTATTGTTGCTGTCGTTTCTTGTTCGAATACATCGGAGGTGCAGGTGGGCAGGTCTTAATTCTTTGTACAGACATGATGACTTTTTCCTCAGTAGCTCAAAAGATTCCGTAAACCTTGATTCTCAATCCTGGCTGTAGACAGCTAAATAACAACATAGTCTTGCTTATTTTAAACCTCACTTATCCAAAAGGCTGTTGTGCTTCCCAGTATCTTAAACTGATTTTTTTCAAGTTAGCCAAATCTATACAGTATCCTTCATGATATTAAATAATTGAGTCTGTACCACATGCCTGTTTCATAGATGTGTTCAGTGGAGCACCGTGATGTAAACATTTAAGGGCCCAGAGGTGCAGTAAAATGACCAACTTTTTAAAACTTTTCATTACCCTGCACATATAAAAAGGGGTGTCTATATAAAATGTTAAAGTTTATTGAAATGAATGAGAGTCCGTAAATTCATAACTAGAATGACATTATGTGAAATACTTTGTCTCCTAGGTGGCTCATTCAGGGGGCAGGAATTCAGTTTAGTGCATTTGCCACAACAGAAAACTTGTGTAAGAGTTTATAAGCAGTACTTGTTATCCTTGTGCAGTTCTCGAAGTTTATATTCTGTACTTAACAGAACAATACCTGAGCTGTTACCTTAAGAATACACTGTCGTCTTATTCACATAATGAAATCCACATTTATGCTGAAATCCTATTTAGGCTGCTTTTTAGTGAATTATCTTCCTGTAATCCAGAACTTGAATATTGAGTACACCTGGATCTAGTCTGGATTCTCTTATTGACATCATCCTTCAATGTACAGTGCCTTAGCCTTGCTTTGGTAGGTCACCTACAGCTCTTGGGCATCTTTTTTTGTTGGTCTCTATTGCCTCTTGATAAATGGGGATGATCTAGGCTGAACTTTAAGGAGTGAAATGAAAGTAGCAACACATGGGCCAGTGTTTGGAAGTTGATAGAGTTTGTTGTAGGGAAAAATCCTGTTTACTTGGTATTAAGTAATTCTTGGTATTGAATGTATTTCTGCATGCTAAAAGTGCAAATGTGGCAGTCCTGAAGACAGATATTCCAGCCTCAGAACAGGTACAATGTGGGGAGTAGCAATGAAAGCTTTTCCTCACTCTGTTCTGTAATGGTACTTTGTTCCTGACCTGGAGGAGTTACCTCTGGGAGTAAGAAGAGAGTTAAGTCTCCATATCCAGTCTAGTCCCTGGCCTGTGAGGCTGCAGAAAAGTCATCTGTCTAGTGCTACTTACGACGATAGCCTCTCCTGTGATGAGGCACTGTCTGTCGAGTAGTTGGACTGAAATCACGCACTTTACAAAGGCGACCGGAAAGCCATCATGTGGGAAGAACTTCGGTCTGCTCTGGTTTCAAACTGTTGATCTGGAGATGAGAGGATCTGTGTCTAGTTTCTAATTCGGAACAAATGGCATGGGGAGGCTTCAAAATGAACACTCGATCGGTATTACAGTATTTACTATCCTGAATTTCCAAGTCCAAGAGAGCTCAGATTTTTCTCTTAAATCAAAAATGCTAGAAGATAGAAGTGGCAATTTTGGGCTCTTTTCAACAAGCTTTTATGTTTCCCATGAGCTTTTACTCTTTGGGAAATGTCACTGGCCCCGTTACCACCACTGCTCCCAAAGAGGAAATACGGCACTAGTCTGAGACATGGGAGACCTACATTCAGGGTCCTGCTCTGCTACAGATTTTCTGTGTGATCTAGAGCAAATCATTTAGTTCTTTCCTACTTTACAGGGATGTTGTGAGGATAAATAGATGAAAGATTATGGTGATGGAAGCCAGATAAGTACCTAAGATAGATCAATGGTATAGTGTCCTAAAATAATGGTCAGCAAGTTCTTACACTGGTGAATAGCTACTTGCATCCTTTTCCCCACCAGCCCCGGTTAGGAAGCTGCTGAATTTACAATATTAGCAAAATCTATTTAGGGCATTTTCCGCCCTCCTTGGTTTTATCTAGCGCAGTTACTGTCTACAGACCACTAGGCTTTAAGCATTCACTTGATACAGCAGAAAGGAAAGGGAGAATGGGAAAGTTATTTTAATAACCAGTGACTCGCATCTTAGCTTAGTTTTGATTTTGTTAGTTTTCAGAACCCCCTCTTGCAAAATAAACAATGTGGCAGCATTCCACACAGCATTCAGGAAAATGACTTGGGTATCTGTTCCCAGGGTAGTATTGATAGGGAAAGGTGGGTGCCAAGAAAAAAAGCAATAGGCACTTATTTATAGTGGTTGGAAAAGTTCTGAGCATTGCTCACCTGTGGTTAGAAAAGGAAATAGGAACAAACATCACTCTGTACTTGTAGATCTGTACTTGTACTACAAATACAAGAGCATAAAAAAATCAATTTCTTATAGCCTGTAAATTGTTCCCAGCCTGAATCATTCTTTGCCGAATAAAGAACAGTTGCACATGTCACAGTAATGACTAATGAGTAGAGGTATGTGGTGCAAACCTGGAATAGTACCACCTCCTTTTTAGTCATCTTATGATGTCTAATTAATAGCTAGTACTGCTGCATTACATGTTGGTATGTCCTTTTTTTCTTCCTGTTTATGTGTATCTCTTTAAAATGACCTTGCCATACTTCATAAAGACAAATTCTGGTAGAGGCATGCTGCAATTGCTGCTGGCTTTCCCATAGGCAGAGTTCCCTGGCTTCCAATTAACTGCAGAAGAAATCTAGCTGACAAAGAAGCAGGAAATGGAATTCATGTGTTCAAACTTATCTAATCAAGACGTAAACACCCCAGCACATGCCTCAGGGGGTGGGGTGGGGTGGGGTGTTGAACAATAGCTGTTTAAAGTTTTTATATTCAGTAGACAACGGATACCATTTCAGGAAATGCACCAAGTAAAATCACATTTTTCTAGCTGATTTTTCACATGTCCCAGATCATAATTCTGGCCAACATTCAAGATCACCCTCCTTGTTTAGCTACACATGAAACCCAAGCATTGTCTGATAATTTAGGGAAGATGAATAGGGAGCTAAGACTCCTGGGTTCTCTTCACAACTCTGCCCACTGAGAGACCTTGAGGAAGCCAAAACCTTTGTTTTACCCATTTCATAGAATGGTTGAAGGTTTTCTGCATTCTAAGAATTTTTTTTTCCTGACAGGAAATTGCTCTTGTACAGTGCTATTGCCTAGGTACTGAGGGTGCTCTTTGCTGGGTTGTACAGTATACATTAGATAAACTTGCCATATGGAATGGAGTTGGGGTAATGTTCATTGTCTTTATACCACGAGAGTCTGATAAAACAAAGAAAAGTGCCATGCTATTTACATTTCACATGATACACACTGAGGTTTGAGCCATTTAATTTTGTGTCTCTGTCACTATTTCATTCTTCAGCTGCCCAGATGGAATCTGGTTATAAATCAGTTTGCAAAAATGTGGACAGTTCACCCCATATAAATGGAACTTGCTAACCAGAGCCTTCATTAATTAAGCCGAGAAAAACTGCAAAGAGTTTCCAGGTCTCCATCGTGCTTTTGGCATATTTATTGCTGCTTTAAAATACCAGTGAGCTTACTGACTGGACGTCTGGTCTCTCATGCTGTAGTGCCTTATGAATAGCCACATGTGTGAATAGCACTTGGACAATTGTTAGGCAAATGGTCCTACTTTTTTTTTTTTTTTTTAAATACAGCTTGTTCCAAAACTCTTAAGCTAAATAGTTTCGGTTTGGACAAAGACAGAGTAAAATCAAGAGGAGGATCCAAGGAAAGGAAGACATGTGAACCTGTCATTTGAAGATGGATACTGAGGTAGGGAAAGAGAGTGGAAAGTTTATAAGAGTTTCAGCCATCTCCTTCCACCATTGTTGAAGGGTCACTATAGGCATCTATAAATGATCAGGGCTGTAGAACAGAGGAGACATTCCATGAGCTGATAAGGAAGATCCCTGGTAGTTGGGGGGGTGTGTGTGTGTGTGCACGCATATGCATAAGGTGCTAGAGTGGGAGACAGGACAATCCTGAGTTATAATTACCAGATTTGGCAATGCATTGCTGAGAGCCATTTGGTAACTTGCAACCACACTATTTCATATTTTTTGTCTTTAAATGAAGATTTTTGGAGCCATCTTCCTAGCTAAGCAACTCTATTTCTCTAACTTAATTGAATCTCACACCTGCAATCCCAGCTTCCTTTTCACAACCTTTGACTCACTCCTGAACACCTCCTCCTCCTGCCTCCATTTCTCTATCTGCACTGGATCTCACCAGTTTCTTCCAAGACAAAACTGAAAAAATACTAAATGATCTTCCCCCTCCTCTCAAATTCCCTTCCTTTCCTCTCCCAGAACTCCCTCTTCATTCTCCAGCTCATATCTAATTTCATTGAATGCACTATCTAGAGTCGAATCACTGTCTGGAATTTCTGTCCTTAGATCCATCCTAGACCCTCTCCAATCTGGCTTCTTCCCCTTGTACTGCACTGAACCTGATCTTGGTAAAGTTTCTAATGACCTTTTCCAAGCCAAAACTCAGAACTAGTACTTCATCCTTGACATTCAACACAATCAACCATGCTCTTCTTAAAATCTTGTTCTCCTTTGACTTCTGTGACTTTGTCCTTTCCTGATTCTCCTCTTTCCTCTCTAACCTCTCCTTCCACATGTCCTTGAGAGGATCCTCCACCCACAGGCTTCCAACTTTCTGTGGGGTTCCACAGGATTCTGTCATTGGTCCCCTTCTTTTCTTCCTCCATACCTTGTCTCTGGGTAATCTCATCCACAAACACAAATGCAACTACCATTTCTATACTGGGAACTCACAGAACCACCTTTCTACTCCAGGCCTCTGCTTCTGTCCAAACTAAAATTTAGACTTGTCTCTCTGACATCACTTCATGAATGTTTAGACATGAGTTCAAGCTCAGTGAGGCTAAAACAGAGTTCTTAAATCTCCCTGCCCCCCAAATCCTCCATACTACCTCCTTTCTCAGTCACTGTAAACAGCACCACCATCCTCCCTGTCCCTCAAGCCTTACTTGGGTGTTATTTTCAACTCAGGCCTCTCTGTAGGTCCTCACACTTAGACTATGTCTACATTTTGCAGCAGCTTTATGGAAAGTATGTCTAAAATACAATCTCTCCTATCCAGCCACACAGCAAAAACTCTCTTCCAGGCTCTCATCATATCAGATCTTAAGTAGTGCAGTCTTTTTCTCTGGCCTTGACAAATACAATTTTGCCTTGCGTGTATCCATTCAGAATGCTACTGCAGAGATCATTTTCATAGTGCATCACTATGATCATGTTATCCCTCTCTTTGTGTCTCTTCACTGACTCCTTTTTCTTCACATCAAGCATAAGCTGCTTGTCTTCACTTTCCTATCCCTTCACAGCCCATCTCCATTCTGTCATCTCTCATTAGCTATTCTGTTATCGACTCCTGCCTTGGGTCAGCCCCTGATGTCAGCCCCCATTGCCTGCTTGTTTGACAATCTAAAATGCACTTTTGTGCTTTCTCCCATGCTGTCTATCATGCTTGGAAGGAGCATAAACATCTGCAAAGGCACCTCCCTACCCCCTTTCAGATGCCTTCTTAAAATTCTCCTTTGCCATGTTGCCTACAAAAAAATGTACAATGGTTAGGCAGCAGGTATGCTGAGACCACAGCTTGTCATAGCTGACCAGTATTGTCTCCTTATTTCCTTGTACAGCCCTGTCTGTCTGTCTCCATCTCTTGTTCCTTGTTTTATACGTGGCCACTGTCCCAAACAGCTTACAATCTTTTTGTTCTGTTTGTACAGCGCCTAGCGCGCAGTCCTTGATTAGGGAGCCTATTTGCTATGGTAATACAAACAAATAATATAATAACCTTAGAAAATTAATCCTACATTAACTGGTCAGCAAACTAGATGACCTGAATTCTTTCACCTCCAAGTATCTGTATTAAGAGGTTGTTTGTATCACTCCGGTTATGCAAGGAAAAACCAGAAACCATGCCAACTCTTCCATAGTTAGGAAATTCTTAAAAATGCTGTGCACTAATAACTTATTACTTTTCAGAAATATGAGTGTCACGTCTCGGTGTCTGGGTTTTTTAAAGGAAACTTCAAAGGAATAACTTTGCCTTTTGGATTCCCTAGGCTTTTATAAAAAGGATGAAGAACACTTTCTGGAACTCTAAACTATTGTCTTCTTTCAGATCTGTCTAGACAACTGTTAAATGGCATTATCATCACAAATGGACTTCTATTTAACTTCACCAACACTGGAGAAATACAAGCAATTTTAAAATGACATCAGAATTCACATAGGCTTGGTGCCTAGGAATTAGCTAGATCAAAAGTGTAAGGGCTAGTTAGTCTTGCCTGCCACGTGAGCTGTGGAATTGCTGATGGGAGGAACATCATTTCCAGTATTAGGATAATAAGATGATTGGTAGAACTTTAGGCCAGATACTGGGGGGATTGAAAAGGAGAAGAAAAATCAGAATTGATGACAGAACAAGAGGAAGGATGGCATTGGAGTGGGACTCTGGAAACCTGGATCCGGTTCCCTGATTTACCACAGATTTCCTTGAGTGATCGTGGGCAAGTCACTTAGTCTCTCTGTGCCTCAGCTCCCCATCTGTAAAATGGGGATAATAGCACTGCCCTTTCTAACTGGCGTGCTATGAGGATAAATGCAATAAAGACTGTGAGGTGCTCAGATACTTTGGTGCTGGAGACCTTAGATCAGTAAACGCTATTTGTGTTTTGGAAACATCACAATCAGAGACTTGCAAGTTAATTAGGGTCCAAACTGGTGCTATGAAGTATTATGAAGTGCTATGAAGTATATATGAAGGCAAAGGGATTAAAAAGGTGACTCGTGTCCACTAATTGTGTTTGTCTTTATCAGTTTGGTGCCTCTTTGATTGTATGCCACATTTATCAGGCTACAGTCTCTAAGGACACCTCTATGGAGCAGCAGGTATCCTGAGGACCCTCTTCTTCTCCAGCCTACGTTGAATAAGCAGAGCTGAAAATATCCATTGCCCATTGGGATAGCTGGCAGTAGTCCAGACTGGCATGGTCACTCTTATTCCTAGTGGTCATCCACTGCCCTTAGAGTTGCCTTCGTGTCTGAAGCGAGCATGTTTCCTGGAAATACAGTGTATCTGGAGCATGCTAAGCCCCTTATGATGCCATTAGTAATTAGGGATGCTCAATGCCTTTGAAGATCAGGCTAGATGTATCCATGGAGAAGGGTGCCTGGGTGCCTTTCCCAAAGTCATCAGTGAACATAGAGAACACCTGATTCAGCTTTAACCTGGGGCCAGTAGTGACTGTGTGTGTGTGTGTGCGTATGTGTGTGTGTACATTTGAGAGAGAGAGAGAGACAGAATTAGGAACTGAACACGAATGGGTGTCCATATGACTAGCACCACCATCACTGGTGTTAATGATTTCTCATGTTTATAGTGTTAGTGGAGAGTCCTAAGGCCACCTGGATGTCTTCTGAACTAGCTTCATTTAAAGATGGTCACTCCAGGTCAATGTTGAGGCATGTTGGTAGGGACAGTACGTGGAAAGTTTTGTATTGCTGCATCTGGGCTGTATTTGTTCTATAAATAAGACTCCTATAGCTAGAATTCTTCACAAGCATTTCATTTAGTAAGTACAAAACTTAAAATAAAATAAAAGAACCAGAAGGATCTAAGCCTCAAAGTAAAGATAGTGAGCCCAGAGTATTGTGAAGCAGACATAAGAATAAGTGTTGAGAGCCAGAATGGTGCCCATTCAGGCTTGGTTTACACTTACCTTGGCGATTTGGCGACAGTCAATGCGAGTTACACAAAGTATGCAAAGAACTTAAGTAACTTCTGTGTTTCTCTTCTGCATGCTGTCTTCATTGCACTGCACCGAAGGGAACCGTGTTCCCATCAACACAGCGCTACACCACTTGAAGAGGTGGTTTTAGTATGTTGACTTCTGGATCGACTGAGAGGGTCTACTGTTCAGTGGATCCAGAGAAGTCGATCTTACAGTGGTGACTTTGCTACCATCTGCGTAGACATAGCCTCAGCCTTCCTAATTGCAAAGATGAGAGAATGAGTGCAAAGTGGTGTTTCTCTCTTGCCCTTTCTGCCTCACACACACACAAACGCTCAAAATGCAAAATATCTTTTAGAAAGTTTGGTGTTCTCCTTATAGAAGTCCCTTTTCAAACTGAGAAACTTCAAAAGTCTTGGCTGCTGAACTCCTCCAGCTTTGGTTGTAGAATCTGAAGTCTTAAAAGCTCTGCTCAGAGTTCTCTGAAGCTTTCTATGGTCATATTTGTATGTCATTGGAAGATGGCCATCCTTGGTGGAGGACTTTCTCTGCGGAACTCACTTCCTCCTATAGTCTGTTGCCATTTATTAATCTCTCTCAAATGCCAAAGCATTTGGCATCAATACATGGTGCAAACCATCTGTTTAACTTTTTAATTAATAAGCAGGGGATTTTCTGCTGATGTTTGGTATGAAGTGAAGAGGAGCTGTACTGACCTTTTCCCAACTTTAAAAAAAAAATCTATTCATGCCCAGTTATCTCTTGATAGACACAATCTGTTTTTGCATGCCAGTGGGCTAATGGACTTGGTACCCCATCAAACAGAAGTTGCCTTGGCCTGAAAGGAAGGTTATACTAGTGTTTGAAGTCTTTGTCCTAAAATAGAATGGCAGGGAAGCTCTAAGAAATCTTCCTTATATAATTAGACTGATGATTAAGAAGCTAAGAAAGTAGAAGAGTACATAATATGTTCTTGTTTGTCACACCAAAAGCAAAAATTAGGAGAGAGGGAAATTGTGCTGAAAGTTAATAGAGGTCATACAAACCACAATACTTGATACATTGTAAATTGGTAAACAAAAGCTGGAAAGCAATTGATGTGAAACTGAGCAGTTACATTATCAAATCCCTTCTTATGACTTCAGGTTTGCTAGAGTCCTTTCTCTCAGGGTGAGGCTGCTCGAGCATTTGGAAAATTTGCAGTGTTCTCTGATTGTGCTCAGCAATGAATGTTGCTTCAACTCTTCTTTGTAATCTTAGTAGACCGTGACTGGGACGAAAGGGTATGTTATGTCTTTGTGCATTGTGTCAATTCATTGTCTACATGTATCTAATGGTGCCAGAGGGTAAACTTAAGAGCCCTTTACCTCTCATTGTAGCTTTGTTACTGAAGTCAGACTAGATGAGAAAATGCCACTTTTAATAGTGGCATATTGCTGTGTTTGGAAAGAAGGGAAATTTGAGTTTGATTACTAGGAGGAGGGGTTTAGGAAGAAATGTGTTTCTGCACGGCCACCACAAATGGTGGCAATTGGTTACATTCAAGCATCCTTACTTATAGGGGGAAAAATAGTAAGTCTATTTTAAATGCTCAGCCATAAAGTGTCTGTTCCACCCTCTTTCTCTTCCTCTGTATATTTTCTTGTTGCTTATTATAAAGAAGATTTTAAATCAGCTGTAAGCCTCTAGACCTTGGTATATGTAGCTTTTCATTTTTCCTCTCTTGACCCCCAGGAGTTTTCATGCGAAAAGAGAGCATAGTTTTCAAAATGGACTCCGAGAGGAGTCAACCTAAAACACCAGTTTCTCTGTGAAAACTTGATAGTGACCAGTATTTCCAGCTCTTGTGACTTTTATTGTGAGTCTTGCAATATTTGGATTTTTTTCTTAAAGCTCCATCTTATAGAGCCTTGTGATTATGGGACAATCTCTGCTTTCATTAAAAAAACAAAACACCCTCTCACCCCAAACACACACCACACCAAGTACATTGCTACCTTTGTGGCTGCAGAGAAAAGTTTGAAAGTATGAGCCAAGTATAATTTAAAGGGTCAAAAACCCAGAAAGGAAATAAAAAACCCATATACTATGTTCCTGATTTTTAAGCAAACCACACTTTTTTGTTGGTGTATATCCTGAATCATGATATTTGATTACTCAGGGTTGGCAATATTAACCTCTTATGTGAGACATGCTTTATGAGTGCTCGGGGTGTGTGTGTGTGTAGTAATGCCGTACTGTACTTCATTAACAGTATGGGGAGTTTGTCTTTTCAGTGGATCTCATTGTCCTTTTCATGTTAAAAACAAGGTTATTAGGCTGCCTTTCTTGAGGGAGGAGCATTGATCTGCTCATGAGGAGGTCTGGCTTACAAAGCTAGTGAAATCCAAAGGAAATCCTTTGATTGGCAGGGAATATTGCCATGGACCTGACTTCCCTTGTTGCAGCCTCACCAGAGAATCGTTTTGATGCTGCCTTGTTTCCTGCTAATATAAAAACAAAACTTGCTGTATTCCCAATTACTAGTTGATCTGTTGTAAACATGGTCCCAGGGGAAGATACTTCCTTATCAATGATTTGCATGTTTGACAGCAGGTTTCTTTTCCTTCTGTTAAAAATGTATGGCTATATTTCTCACTAAAAGAAGACCCTTTCTTCACTTTGCCTTCTCTCCTTCTGGTGGATAATTATATTTCTGATAAATAAATAAATAAATCTGCTGCCATGCAGGCAATTTTAGTTAATTTTTTAATAACTTAATCTTTGTCAGGGAAAATAAAATGGATCAGAACCTAAATGAGAATGACTTCTTAATAAAATAGTGTCGTGCAGCTAGGAAGCAATTCATTACTGTTCAGAATAGCAAAGCTGTTCAAGTTAGAATGTTGTAGTGCATCTCAAAGGAACCCATTTTTAGTTTAATATATTAAATTGCATTAAAACTGAGGTATAAAAATAGCCTCCCTTAAATTACATTTGCAACTTGTGACTTCTCAGACCTATTTACTTTTTTATCTTGCCAAAGTTATGACTGAGAATTTATAAGCTGTTCCATTATAAACATGGTGAAAACTAATTAGTCTTGCAGTGCTGGCCATAGAAGCCTTGCTGATGTAATGTAATCAGTCATGAACAAAAGAAAATTATTAGACTCATTTATGGTAGGTTACCCTGGCAGCCATGGAAATGTATTCAACTAATTTAAACTGGAGAATCTGAGAAGTTTCAGTGCTGCATTTCCCTCCTCTGCCCCTGGAGAAACACAAAGCATGCCCGAGAGGTCATCTTCATGAGACAGGAGAACTTAAAAACTTTATTGTGTTAGTAAATCAGCTACATCAGCTTGAATAGAGTAGACCACCACAAGCACTTCTGAAGGAAACAACTCTCCTCAAAAGTGATGGAACATCCATGTGCAGCAGACTCCAAAGGTGGAGGAGGGGACAGGCAGTACATGTTAAGAGGGGTTGAATGGAGACAAAAAGGCAAGTTCACACATGATAATTATAGAATGAAAGGTAGCAGGGAAGATGATGAAATAACTATTAGGCTTGTCTCAAAAAGAAAAAAAAAGAAAAAAACCCAACCCTATTGCAGTTGTAGAGAGCGAGCGAGCAAGCAAGCAATTAATAGGTGTTTTCCCATTGGGGAAATAGTTCATTAATATTGAAACTATTGCTTCCTTTGCCTGGACCTTGATGTGGCATAAATTCTGATCTTAATAATGTTGGTTCATCATGCCTTTATAATGAATAAACTTCTTAGTACCCTGTTCTAAGACCCTTACTCACCTGAGTGGCCCCAATGAAGTCTGAGAATAGCAAGTGTTTATTGGGTAGGCTGATAACCATTTGAGACTGAGACCACTGTTAATCTTAAAGCAGCAAACACAACTGTGTTTACTGTAAACGTATCCATCAGTTCAGCATTTGTTTTGTCTTGTGTACCATTTACTGCCTAAATCTTAGGTTGTGAGCTCTGTGGTGTTAGGGACTGTGCGTGTTTGTACAGTACCTAGTACAATGAAGCCTTAATCCTTAGCTGAGCTCCTAAAATTCAAATTGGGTAGAAATAACTAATAATCCCAAGTAAGAGTTGCAGAGCTAGAATCTGTGACTTTCCAAGATTCCGTATCTATCATGTAGTTAAACAAAACACTTTTTCATAGTAGCTGTCTTACTTTATATATAGAACCTTTAATTCCTGAGTGTGTTGCAAACATATAGAAACAAGCTACATATAGGAAGATTGTATAGGAGGATCTTGTCTTTGTTTGCTGCGGGGAGTAAAATTCAGCGGTTCTAACAGAACAGCAATACAACAGAACACAAAGTGAAAAATACTGTGTCCTGAGTGAAAATTGTTGGGGGAAGTTAGCTGGGAATTTAGTAACCACAGTTGGCAAGGATGGTTTCCTGGCTGAACTCCAACACAGACTGTAAGCAGAGACAAACCTATAATTCCATTGTAATACACAGGAGTAAAAGAGCTTTCAGAGGAAGGGCACAGCTGGAAAAGTGGTAAATGTTTGCTTAAAAAAATAAAAGGGTACATAGTATGTACGAAAATAAGAATAGCATCCTTACTCTTGCAAACGCATACCCCACACCCTAGGAACTTAACTATCACTACATTTTAAATCCTCACTTAAAGACTGCATCTCCTGTATAGCAGTCACCCCCCACCTAACCCCATGGGATGTTGGTTTAGTGATGATTGAACATCAACTACTGATACCTCAAATCTATATTTACAGCATTTTAGGACTCACAGGGAACACCAAGTACGGTTTTGAAACAACCTTTTTTAATTAGTAAGAACTGATATGCATGTAGTAGAATGTGGGTATGATAAATTATAGTATTGATGCATGCACATAACATGCCATATCTGGACTTTGTATTAACCAGTGAAATTGCTTGATATTGTGTATCAAAATAATTTTGGCAACAGATTATCCAAGACAGATGATTGAAGGTTTGCAAATTAGTACAATTGATAGTTCAGCTCTTAACATCTTTACCTTTGAACCTAATTTGTAAGGAAATTATTGAATTTACAGAAACTGTACCTTTCTTGTGTCAAGATTTCTACAGAGGTCTTTGAGAAAGAGAGACAGAGTGTACGACTCCACACACACACACAATCTATCCTTACTAGCGAGAAGATTTGAAATGGTGTTTTGTAAGCAGCTGCATGAGACTTCTGACAGATCTAATGTCAACTGCTCTGCCAAGGTTGTAATTATGTCAAGGTGATTATAATTTACTAATTGAACTTCAGATCAGTTGTGCTACTTTCACTGGCAATGACCAGACTAATTTTTTCTTTGTTCTAAACAAATGGAAAGCATAAATTTTATTCCATACTAATATAATCACAAATTAAGCTCTAAATAGATTTGGATTCTAAGGTACATTTCAGTACCTAAGTTAGAACATTATGTTGAGGGTTAAAGGATAAAAACCTAGCTGTCTTATGCCTAATTAACCTTGCAAATCCAGTTTCATGTTCTTTGTAAAAACAGAATGGCTTTTGGATAAATATTGACCTTGATTTGCTATGTAAACATGCAAGAATATATAAATGCCATGCTGTGACTTTTCAACAGGTATTGATTTACTGTCAAAGATAAAACATTGGTTGCATGGGGGGGAAACACCAGAAATTTTTATTTGGAGCATTTCAGAGCTTATTCCTGACTGGTGTTCTTATTTCCAGAAGACATTTTGAAACCCATGACAACAGGAATTTCTCACTTGCTTTGGCCTAGCAGAGACTCTACACTCTTATGGTATCCAACAGAGCTAAGGGAATGGAACATAAGAACTGCCATACTGGGTTGGATCAATACTCCATCTAGCCTAGTAGCCTGCCTCCACCAGTCGGTCAGTACCAGAACTTCAGGGGGAGTGTACAAAACAGGGAAATTTTTGGTAAGATCCACCCATTTTTTCTCTCAGCTTCTGGTAGTCTGAGATTTATGGGATGGGATTTATGAGATGCACGGGGTTGCATTCATAACCATCTTGGCTAATAGGCATTGATGAATCTATCCTCCATGAAATTATCTAGTTCTTTTTTGAACCCAGTTATTTTTATGGTCATCACAGCATCCCAAGGCAATGAGTCCCACAAGTTAATTGTGCATGGTGTGGAAAAAGTACTTCTTCTTGTTTGTATTAAACCTGCTACCTATTACTTTTCCAGTTCCAGTATATCCTTTTTGAGATGGCAGAGCCAGAACTGGATACAGTATTCAAGTTGCAGATGCAGCGAGGATTTCTGTAGTGGCAATATGATATTTTCTGTCTTATTTTCTATTCCTTTCCTAGTAGTTCCTAACATCCTGTTAAGCTCTTTGACAGATACTGAGCATTGAGTTGAAGTTTTCAGAGAACTGCTCTCTGACTCCAAGATCTCTTTTTGAGTGGAAGCAGCTAATTCAGAACCCATTACTATATATAGTGTAGTTGAGATTATTTTTGTCCAATGTGTATGACTCAGCACTTACTAATATTGAATTTCATCTGCCATTTTGTTACCCAGTCACCCAATTTTGTGAGATCTCTGTAATTCCTTGCAGTCAATTTTGGATTTAACTATCTTGAATAATTTTGTACCAGCTCCGGACTTTGCCACTTCACCATTCACTCCCTTTTCCAGATCACTAATGAATATGTAGAACAGCAGAGGTCCTAGTCTAGATCCTTAGAGGACACGGCTGTATATCTCTCTCTCCACTGTGAAAACTGACCATTTATTCCTGTCCTTTGTTTCCTGTCTTTTAACCATTTACTGACTCATGAGAGGACCTTCCTTCTTATCCCATGACCTCTTAGTTTCCTTAAGAGCCTTTGGTGATGGATCTTGGCAAAGGCTTTCTGAAAATACAAATACACTATATCGACATGAATAGAGCTGTCTAGCAACTTTTCAGCTAAACGCTTTTTGTCCAGAAAATGTTGATTCCTTAAGACCAAAACTTTTCATGGAAAAATCTATTTTCACAAAACGTTTGTCAAGAGGATTTCTCAGGACCAGAAAGAGAGAGACCAAGACCAGCCAAAATAGCCAATAGCCAGTGGTTATAGCACCCCACTCTGCCTAATTTGGACCAAGCACTTGAATCTGGGCCTCCTATATCCCAGGTGAGTCCTTTAACCACCATGCAGTTGCTTGTTCTTGGGTGAATCCCTCTTTTGCATGAAAAAAAGGTCTTGGTTTCATTCACATCAGAGGGAAACAATTATTAAAACCTCAAAATGGACCCTTAGCAGTTTTAGCAGAGGCCACAGACTGAGTGAGTCATCAAGGCCTCGACTCTAATCTTACTTTTAAAGGTGGTCACTCCAGCTTCTGACACTTTAAGTGAATCTTTCCAGCCTGCCACTGCTGTTTGTGCTATAACCGTTCTTTGGAAAGACAGACTTCAGTCTGCAGGGCTCTCAGGTATAGAATTCATTAGTCCTAGCTAATTGGGGTTTATATATCTATCTAGTATAATTCCGATATTTCTCATTAATTTTATTCCTCTTTTGATTTTGTGTGGGAGTATTGGCATGGGTTTTGTCTTTTCTATCTTCTCCCCAAACAGACAGTCAGAGATACACGCTGACTTACCTCTGCTATTTTTGTAACAGTGACTAAGGTATGTCCTTTAATTCTTGAGATCACATTCTGCTCTTTGACTTGTACATACCACTCTGATTGATGAATATTTGGCGCTCTCGAGATAGGATTAACACATGTAACGTGTTTGTATCTTGAGATGGGACTAGATTGTTTAAGATATAAAGCAGCCTCACTGGATACTGTATGGCATAATGTATCTGTAAGTGGAAGGATGCATTGCAGTGGCTGTGAAGCTGTGTCAGTGATAGAGGGATTCACCCAGGTTGATTGCAGAAACAGATCTGTGTGCCTCTGGGATGGGAGCTTTGCCCCACTGAAGTCAATGGGAGCACTGACCAACGGGAACAAGATTTCACTTGTGGAGTTGAGTTCAATTATCTTTACAGTAGGTACTGGTGCTCTCCTATGGCTTCTTGAATCATGATTACACCATGAGACAGAGTAACATTTCTGAATATAACATTGTTTTGTTGTTTCCATTTTAAGAATGATTTAATTGCATATAACCTCAGATGCGATAAATCCTTGAGATGGGTTCCTACCTTCAATGAGTCTCAGAAACGAAGACCTCTGCTATGCAGGCCTTCCCGATGCTTTTAGGAACATCGAAAGCACTTAAACATGATGACTTAATTGTCCAATACCTAACTGTGCTTGGACAGCCTGTAACATTCACTGTTGCATAAAATATCAGAAAATATTACTCTGGGCGATGCAGTCAGTTAAATATCTGTCCAATATATGTCCTATATTGTGATTTTAAAAAAGCACCAGTTTTCATTGGTGTTATTAAATTTTAATGTCCTTGTGTACTGGTGACTTTTTCCTACTGACTCTTGATGCTTTTTTAAGTTTGTACAGCATGTATAGTATCTCTGAATCAGATTATTCAGCTCAGAATCATTGTGTGTGGAAACTGGATTTGGAAGCCTTTAGAAGAACTCAGGGTAGGATCTGTCATAATATGTAATATTAAAAAAAAAAGGTCATATGCTATAAAATTGGAATAATTGGTTAGTATCTCATCAGGTATATGAATCACGGGAATAAGTTAAATTCAGACACATTGGCATTCCAATGCCAATGCATTCAATGGACATGCTTGTAGGATATCATGATACTTTGATATTGGCGTCATTATGGCTATCATCCTTGCTAACCAACATGACAGAGTATGCTTTTGTGCTGAGGTCAAATTCTCCAACCTTGGTGCCTATTCCTTTCAAATCATGGCTCAAAAAACCCATATATTGCGACACCCTTTGGTAATAGAGCATTTCACAGTTATTTCTAGGCAACACAACATGGCACGTCTCAACAGGAGAACCCAAGTCCTCGTACCCCAAGTCCCCAAGCCCTTATTGTTGAACATTAGAAAACTCTATTTGCACTATTGACCCTATACTGCTATGAATTAATTCTAATTCTATCCTGAAGAGGGGAGTAATAAACCCACTAGTGGGTTATTCATAATGCTGTGGGATTTGTTTCGTATTAGCTAAAGTTAAGGTTCAGAAAAACAATGGAGCCTTCTGTGTTGTTACATTGCTTCAGTAAGTTGAGGAAGTACTATGCAATGTTGCTGTATGGTATGGCTATGTGGAAAGCTGGATCCTGGCTTGATTGGTCACTGGAAGATGTCCTAATCAGTTAACTAAGAGGAGGCCCATAGATTGTATGCATGTGTCTTTTGAAATGGCCACAAGTTTTCTGTTCTGTAAAACAATTGTGCCGCATTGTGTTCAGCTGACACGGAAAGCAGGAAATAGAAAGGGTTAGGGTTCTTCCTGTGGTGATAACTTTCATTAAGATAGCCGTAGGTTCTCTAATGACAGCATTTCGCCTGAGAGAGACAACACCTTCAGAGAAAGAGAACAGCTCCTAATTTCATGTCATGAATTAGTTCAGAACTGAGTTGTGAACACCAAGACCAGCTTTTTCCTGTAGCATAAAGATATTCCTTTGTATTTCCATCCCAACTTGCTTAGTTTTTGTTGTGGTATAACTTTAGAGCTTGTTCCTACATGACTAATTTACATGCATAGTCATCCTCATAGACTTTAAGGTCAGAAGGGACAATCATGATCATCTAGTCTGACCTCCTTCACATTGCAGGCCACAGAACCTCATCGACTCATTCCTGTAATAGACCCCTAACCTCTGGCTGAGTAACTGAAGTCCTCAAATCATTATTTAAAGAGTTCAAGTTACAGAGAATCCACCATTTACATTAGTTTAAACCTGCGAGTGATCTGTGCCCAGTGCTGCAGAGGAAGGCAAACAGCTCCCAGGGGAAAATTCCTTCCTAACCCCAAATACGGTGATCAGTTAGACCCTGAGCATGTGGGCAAGACCCATCACCAGACACCTGGGAAAGTATTCTCTGTAGTAACTCCGAGCCCTCCCCATCTAGTCTCCCATCGCCAGCCATTGGAGATAGAAACTAGGCTTGTAGTGAATAAAGTTATACACGCATGCATGACAGGACAACTGTGGTAATT
This sequence comes from Mesoclemmys tuberculata, assembly GCA_007922155.1. Lineage (NCBI taxonomy): Eukaryota > Metazoa > Chordata > Testudines > Chelidae > Mesoclemmys > Mesoclemmys tuberculata. The sequence continues at coordinate 8,821,916 of ML675745.1, forward strand.
TAAAGACATACATTTTTTAATTTTAAGCTTTATGGTCAACATCTGTCAGTCTCACATTGTCAGATTTCTTGTTTTAGAATGCTGGGTTCCACTGTCGTTGAGGCTGTAGAGTGCAATCTCTGAGCACGCTAGTCTTCTGTAGCCTTGATACTATTAGTTAATACATTGGCTTTTAATTATGTATTTAACTTGTCGTGCTGCTTGTCAGTGAAGCAAAAGTTTTACAATCACCCTCTACACTCTACAAGCCCAGCCAGGAATCTTTTATCACAAAGTAAGAGTGAGAATCTGAGTCCTAGAGATAATGTGCACACTGGATAAAAGGAAGGATTAACCTTTGTCCTTCAGAAGGGACCTATGCCTTCACAGAAAGTGATATTTTTCCACTTAAAATACATTATTTCTGAGAGTCATAAGACCCTTATCTGTGTGGTGCTCGGTACCTTTCCACCTTCTTTTTGAGAGTTGCACTACTTCTAAAGCACTGATCTGCTGAAATGAGTATTTGGAGTTAAGGTTCAATATGGAGAAGGTTAAAATGTCAAGAGTTTCTAGTCTCTTAGGGCAAATGCTGATTCCCAGGTATGCTGATAGGAAGTTTTCTTCTGTTTCTCCACCACAACTTGTGGTTTGGCCTTGTTTGGCAATTGCTACCTTTCCCCTAATCCACATGTTGATGTGAGGAAGAAGTTGATAGGATTTTTTAGTGCTTCACTTCAAGCCAAGGGACTTTATGTATGGTGACTTTGACACATGCACACCCACAAAGTAAGTGGCGAATACCACTTAGTAAAGAGCCTATGTTGTTTTTATCTCTATTCTTGCCAAAAAAAAAAAATCCCTACAGCATATGTCCCTGTAAACTAACTGTTTAGTGTCTGAATATATTTGCATTCACATTTCACACCCTGCCACGCTTGTAAAATAACTCCCTCATCTATTTCAGATGACAGACACACTATGATCCAGTGTATACACTATCTGAAATGCAGGTCAAAAACTAATGGGGAGTGAAGTAGAGTGCCTCTCAGCTACTCCCTCAGACTCCCAGCTTCATGGCTGCCAGCATTTTAATCACGCCCCCACCCCACGCGCCCCACACGGATTTGTTTTTAAGTATGCCAAGAGTCTGGGGCCAGAAAAAGATTGTGTTTGGCTAGATTAATTTTAGGTTTTTTTTTTTAATATGACTCAAAATTCAAACTCAAAACTACTGTGCTTTTCCTAATAATATACCTATATAAATTCATAATGGCTAGTGTCACAGTTGGGAAATTTGTCTGTATGTTTTATGAGTTCTGTGGGAGATTATGAAGTTTTTACTTTGAAAAAACTGCTGCGTCATGAATGCCCCTCTCTATGTGTATCCACCATAAGCTGGCAAGGTTGTGTGTCTCTGTGCCAGACCAGGGACAGTTCTAGGTTAAGTACTTTGGGGCAGTGCTTTACCTAGGGAAATGGTATTTCCTTCTCCTGTCAGAAGTGTGTGGAGAAAGTAGCACAATGGAAAATTACCAAGACAGAACAAAGACGCCAAGGTGTTGGGAGGGGGATATATAAATAGACTCACAGAGCTACACCAAAGGTTTGGGCAGAAAGGAAGAAGGGCACATACTGGCCAAGGTCAAAGGAACCATGTTGACCTAGTGAGAAGGCTCCATGTTTCAAAACACAGACCATGCACTGGAGCAGAAGGACCCCAGACAGATCTGAAGGATTCTGGCCCCAGTCCACAGAGTGGACACACAGTGGTGAGGAAACTGAGGCAGGGAAGTGCAAATAGGGCTTACTTAGTAAAGATCTGTGTATTTCTTTTATGATTAATTTAAACAGTAGTTATCTGTTAGACGTCAAGTGCACAAGGGAGAGATTCAGTATCTGGGTCCTCTCAGAGCAATCTGGAGAACCACCAGTAAAGGCAGCCCAACCAAATCTGTGGCAGTAAGAACCTCCACCAGGTTTGGAGTGTGGACAAGTAGCCACAACTTACTGAAAAATTCAGTGGGCATCTTTCCTGATGCTCTTTGTCCCATGGATTCCCTTGTGTTTTTAATTTCTCTTCCCCATCTAGCTCTACATAAAACTCAGTTACCTCTTTTCTTCCTTCCTCTTCCTTTACCAGGCGTGGAAGGACCAGAGGTGATCGAGTTGTGCTGTCTTTACCTTCCTATTTCCTTGAAGAGGAAGTGCCCAGTTGCCCTCTCTGCACAGAAACCCCTAGTGGTGGCTAGGAAATACCCTTAGGTTTCATCTGTCATGTTCCCTGGGATCCTATTCAGGACTGAATTCCAAGGCCAGGTTTGCAAAACTTAGGACTGGTGACAGCTATGCCATTCAGCTCTGCTTCCCACCAACACGCTGTCTTGTGCATCTCTGTGTATTTGTGACAGCAGAAACTTTGAGGTGAGACAGAAGTGTTCTAAAAAGCATAGTAAGAAGCCACTAACACTGTGTCTGCCTCTTGTTTGGGCATTGGCAGGCTACATAGGTTTCCTTTGAATGGAATATGGAACTGGATAGACTCTGCTGCTCTGATGGCTTTACTGTTCTCTTTTATTGAAGTAAGTTGAAATATGGACACTGGATAATTGGACTAAGGGGCTTTCTGTGTGCACACAGTTCCTCCGTATGGCTGTTGTTCTATCAACAGAACACCTTCCATCCCGACAAAGGGGGAGATTCTGCAAAAGACAGAAAACAATTGCATGCAAAGCTGTAGGGTTCCACTCCTACCTTGACACTTTTACCATCTGCATTTAGGGTACGTCTACATTGGGAGCCGAGGGTGTGATTCCCAGCTTGCGTTGGCATGCTAGCACTAGTTCTCACTGAGCTAAAAATGAGAGCATAGCTGTGTAGCATGGGCAGAGGTGAATGGCAGTGTGGGCTATTCGCCCCCAAGTATATACCCATACGATTCAGGAGGATTTGTATTCAGCGCAGATATCCCATGCCAGTGCTTGCTGCTGCCTGTGCTGCCCCTACTTCACTGCTATTTTTAGTGGGCTCGCTCAATGAGAGCTAGTACCAGTATGTCTGTTCAAACTAAATAGACTTAGACTGAGCTATTAAATAGGAACAGTCATTATACTGGTATTTATAGGGCTACATCCTCAGCTGCTGTAAAAATAGCCTAGCTCTGAAATCAGTAGAGCTACACCAATTTACAACAGCTGAAGATGTGGACCCTAATCGACATAGGCAGCTTGAATGAAAGGGAGATTCTGGCTGTGCCAGCCTTCAAGCGGTATCCATGCACCCTTTCTCATGAAATGTCTGCAATAATTTGGTGGTGGTTTAAAACTGAGTAAGTTAGATTTTCATCGCACCCGAGGCACTGCACACCATACAGAAACGGAACACGCTGGATAAGAAAAGAGAGACTAAATTCTGTTCTCTTTGAGGTATACTGTCGCTCTGTGAACTATGTATGTCTTCAGAAACTGCCAGCTAACCTCGTTTAAATATTAGACTGCGCCACTCTTCTGATCGATATGTTTGTATCTACCACACATGGTGCTGAGATTCTGTGAATGTACAGCACTTTGAGAGCCAAAGATGGAAGATGCTTTTAAAAATATTTCATTTTCCCCGTTAATTAAAAAAGTGAATCCATCTTAAATAAAATATCTAATTTTTTTCCTGTTGGATTCTGGGGCATAAGGGTCCCTATCAGACTAATTAAAATTTGTACGCAGACCCTTTAGGAACATTATATTGGGTGACTTACATATACATCAGACAAACAAAGGGTTGTCTTGTGTTTTATAGTACTGGACTGGGATTTAGGAGCTCTGGATTCAAATCCTGGTTCTGCCACAAACTTCTAGTGTGACCTTGGGCAAGTAACTCCCCCTTCTGTGCCTCAATTTCTCCTAAATTGCCCCTGCTTTTTCTCTCATCTCTTGCCTATCCTATTTTAAATGAGTGCATCTTTTAGAATTGTGAAGGATAACTGACGGGCATTGTTTTATTCTGGACTGGAGGTACTTCTCTTGCTACTTCAGGGAAAAAATATATTTAAATGATGGTGAACTTCATGGTTTTATTTACTAAGATATTGTTTAAATTCGTAAGTTCATAGTTGTAAGACTCCCATATTCTTTATTGCTTAGGCTTACGTCCTATCATTACTATAGAACACATCTTGCAGAACAGTGTACTTTCAGCTTCAGGGGAAACTTGCAACAACAAGACCTTTAAGTAGCCGAGAATTCTGTGATTTGTGAGAGTGACTATCTTTTCCTTCTTCCTAGGTATTTGTCATTTGTATTTTACATAGTGGTAGCTAAAGCCGATCTTATGTTTATTTGGTGGTTATGAATAGGATTTGTGCCAAAGTCTTGATTTATGTACAAATGCACCATAAAATCTTCCATTATTGATGGCCTGATGTGTGCATAAAACATCCATAAATAGGGCTCTCCCTGTCCAATGGTCTTATTCCTGTGATTGATAGGATGGCAGGTTAAAAATTCTGCACTGGCTATTATTTATTACACCAATAAAAAAAAAACCATGGTATCTGAAGTCATGTCAGAGAAAAAAGTTTTTTCCTTTCCCTTTCTATATTAAGTTATATCAGCTCCCACTATTCTATAAATGATGCATTTCTCCAGCTACCTGATAGAGAAGTATAAATTTTTCCATACACTTGCTGTGTAAGAAAAGGGAACTTTTTCTCCTCCCTAATTTTAGTTATGCAGCTTCATTGTAATTGTCATTAGGACTTCAAAATGTTCGTATAGCAGCCTTTGCAACTCCTTGCTAAGGTTTTGTAGGGGCTTCATCAAGGCTTTGATATGGTGGGCTTAACTCTGCTTTCATTTACACTGGCTTTACACCAATGAAATGTACTGACTGCATTTTTTAACCCGATCTAATCTAACCTTGCATTCCCAGTCTGACTCCACTCAGTATAGCATGTAAGCATGTGTTTAAATTCATCCCAGTTCAGGATAGCACTGAAACACATGCTTAACTTAGATCCCATTGATAGCCTTGCAGCCCTCAATAGGAATGCATTCCTGAATCAAGGCCCCAGTCTCATTTTCCAAACCTATTGTTGCATTGAGCTTCTGCTTGCGTTGTACTTAGAATCTGGGGGAACTGTATTCTCAGGGCTGCAGAGAAGGCCTGGACATTTCATGGAGAGGAAGGGTAAGTTATCTTACCCTTGAGTCGGGATTTGCGTGGAGACGAGAAGAGCAACAAGGAGTTATTCTTGGACCTATGCAGGGCCTGTTGTGAGTCCTTTACTTACAAAAGCAAAAATATGCTATTGATTGGGCAATAAAACAGTGCAGGGGAGCTCTGAGTTTTAAGGAAATGCTGCACAAATTGTTTAGAACAGAGGTACATACCAACTAGTGAAAAGGTGATAGGGCCATAAAACCTTGAGGCAGACTCACAACCCAGCCTTTTGCACAGAGGCATTGGGTGAATATATGCTGCATAGCTCCAGTACATCTCTTGGTTTAGCGGTAACCAAAGTGGTATAATTCCATTAAGATCTAATCTAGAAACATTTTTGCATATCTTTTTGTTATGGGGAAATGTTTTGTGGGGTGGGGGAGAGAACAAAATACATCTAGATTTCCAACCTTCTGTGATTTTGAAGCTCTGAAATATACATAGGAGGCTATTATTCTAGATTTGATTACCATAGAGTGATATAGCTGTAATATAAAAACCTATGAAATTGAACTTGATATGAACCATGACAGGCCTCCTTAATGTGCTGATGCTTCAGCTTTCAAGTGTGTTCTTTCACTATATTATACAAAATGTGGATAAAGTGATAAGCGAGTTTAAAAATGATCATATACGTTGAGCGCATTGTCATATTGTAAAGCATTTTACCCCCGGGCAACAGATTGTAATGCAGTATCAGTTCCTCCCTTAAAAGCGCCTGTTAGGTTCTTTTGTGCAGCTGCCATTTTATTGAAGTCTCTCATTTTTTCCCTAACTTGCTATTCAAAGTGGTGGTATATATGAGCTGGAAAGAGGGAGAGAAATACATCTCTGAATATAGAAATGCTTATTGTCCTGATAGAAGTGTAAAAGGTGGGCTGACTATTTGGAAATTGGACAGTTGTATATGCTTTTCATTTAATTTTATCTTCTGTGTGAACCAATTACTCACTTGAAGATTGAGCAATGAAATCAAATCTGGCAACAATCAGAATACTAAAGACCTGACTTGGCAGGGTATATTATTGAATCTTTACCTCTGTCTCTTAATTTATTCTCTTCTCCTTAAGATGATTGACTTTGGTGTATAAATGTAACCATCTGAATTCTTGCTGATATTTTAAACTGTGACTCTCCTTTCCACACGAACATGCTTAAGTCAAGCCCAAATCGTCTTTTAACAGAGTGGACTATATGAAGTTCTGTATCCAGTGATGAAGTTTGAAAAATATATCAATATTAATCCAACTTGAGCCTTCAGATATGTAATAACCGTCAGTGCATTTTACTCTTCTTTTCAGGCTTTAAGACTTCAGTGTTGTTTGAGCTGCAGTATGATACAGCACTCTGGCAACTTCCAGATACAAAGTACTTGACTTGACATCTTTAAAGTGCAAAGCTCCTTTAATATTAAGGATCAAATGGGAAAAATTGGAAGGGAAAAAAAAAGAATTAGCTGCTAAAAAAGTCTTCAAGTTTTGCACTTCCAAGCTTCATCATGTGATGTTGACTTAGATGAACCACTTTTCTGTGTAAATTCCACAGCCCTAATGTGAGTCTCAAAATGAAGGTATGAGTAGGATAAAGATGCTTGTGGAAAAGAATAAGGAAAAACAGAATAAACTAACTCGCAATCCATACACTCAGAGGGTCTAACGTGTTTGGGAGAGAAATAACGCCCCCGTTATACAGTCTGATTCTTTTAAATATATGCATTTAAATGAATACTGCTTATTTTAAATTAAGCTGAATCATTATGCTTGGCTATTTCAACTATAATAGTAAAGGTCTTTTTGGATGCTTAGCACCTTAGAAGTGTATGTTTGGAAATAACCGATCAGAATCTGATTTTGAATAAGGGGTGCAAGCATATTGGGTCAGGTTCTCAACTGGTGTAAATTTGTCATAGTTCCATTAAAATCAGTGGAGCTTTGCCAGTTTACGCCAGCTGATGCCTGTATAGTTCAGTGGCTACAAAAATAGGTTGGGAGCTAGGACTGCTTGGTTCTATATATGGCTTCTGCCACTTACTTGTTCTATAACCTTGTATAAATTGCTTAATATTTAAGTTTCACAACATTCCTGCGAGGCAGGGCGATATTGCTCCAGGTCAATCAGATACACTGAAAGGTGACATGCATCTAAAGAATCAATGCAACTAGCAATGAATAAGACTGAAAAACGAAGACACGAGGGCCCAGATTTTCAAGAGTGTTCGGCACCCAGCAGCTCCTGTGGTTAACACCAAGGAGCTGCAGGGAATGTTTGTTTGAAAAATCTGGCCAAATGTAATCTTAATTGAGATGCCTAAATGGAAATGGAGTTTGTCTTAAAATCTGAGCCCCATTGTGGATCCTGAACACTTCTGAAAATCTGGACCCTATACAATGGCTCATATGTCAGACATAACTCACACAGCATAATTCTAAGGCTTTGTCTTCAGTGATACAAAGTTTTTGTTTTGATTTGGTTTTTTTGGTTTGGTTTTGTTTACAAGAAAACAAATGCCCAAGAGGATTTTACAGAAAGATAACTTAGTGGAGATAAGGCACTTGTAGTGTTTACTGCGAGGTCAGCCCCATACGTTCCATCCATGACTGACCTCATCTAGTTTACCTCACAGTAAAACTCAAGTGTCTTGTCTCCATTATGTTTTGTACAATGGGATGCACGGTAGTTATACTGTGGCCAAAACACAACTTTTATATGTCATCAAAGATGAAGCCTAGGGCAAATCTCAATATATCTTTCAGGGTTAGGCCTGTCTTTTATACATGACTCTACTAAAAACAGTGTAAAATGCTCACAGGCACGTCAAACTCTGATTCCTCAATTACTGCAGTATTATACTTCATTATTTAGCTCTTTGAACTCCTACATATCAGTCACCACCTACACCGCTTTTATGTTAATGATCAAACTCTTTCGCTCTTCAATTCTGTTTATGCAATACTTTAAACTGATTGCCAATGTTATAATTTAAGAGTAACTGGAGCATGATGTGAGAGTGGATAAACCATAAGCCTGCCAATTAGAAGACCCCAGTTACTTTAGTCATGTTTCTAAAATGCCAGTCACAAACATTTGACAAACCATTGAATATAAAGCAACTTATGGTGGGAATACTGGCCAAGACTTTCAAAAGCTGGCTAGTGATTTTGGGTGCCCTAATTTCCAGGTGGCCACCTTAAAAAGACCTGAATTTGACGGGCATTGAGCACTCATCCTCTTAAAATCAAGTCCCTTACAATAGTCTCAAGTCGGGAACTCAAATATCATTAGTCACTTTTGAAAATATTGCCACTTATCTACTATATTGCCGGAGAAGAGATTCCAGGTAAAGTCCTATCTCGTAATGGCAAGGGATGAGAGCATTTTGGTGGCAGTGCAGGTGTGGATACCTAGCTCTTACAGAGCCCTTTTTATCAGTATATCTCAAAGTACTTTACAAAGGAGGTTAGTAGTATTATCCCAATTTTACAGCTGGGAAAACTGAGGCACAGGGAGTGGAAGTCACTTACCCAAGGTTGCCAGCTAGAATAATGGCTGAGCATAGAATAGAACCCTTGTCTCTTGAGTCCCAGTGAGTATGCTATCCACTAGGCCACGCTGTTGTTCTATACAGATAAGGAAGGTGGACGGAGTACTCAGAGGGTTATCCTTCACGTTTGAGTGAATGACTCAATGCTGAGAAGAGAGTTGTGTACTGCAGCTGAGAGCATGTTCTGGTTTCATTAGCATTATGTAAATAGAGCTGGTTGGAAAATTTTTCATTGTTTTGTTAAAAAAAAAATGTTTTATTAAAATCAAAACATTTAGAGAAACGCATGTTTGAAATTACATCTTTAAAAAATGAAATGTCTTGTTTTGCCATTTCTAGAATGGAATGTTTTGATTTTTCATTTTGAAATGACATTTTGAAATGATGTGCTAGTTTTTATATATTTCATTTTAAAAGTTAAAGGCTGAAATTGGAACAAAATGTTTCTATTTGATCAAACTGTTTCAATGAACCCCAAATATATTTTAATTTCATTTTGTGAAAAATTGTAAGTGTGTGTGTGTGTGTTTGTTTATTTATTTATTTATTTATTTGTTGGTTTTGTTCCAAAACAGAAGAAACCATTTCAAAATTATAGAATTTCCTGTGAAATGGAAAATCTGGTTCCTTCTCAGATCTAGATGAAATAAGGTAGAATAAAATCATTCTAATTGATTTAGTTGGGCTCTCCTCGATTTTATAATAATGCCTCAGTGTGTCTCCCTTAATAGCCAAGTAAGCCTTTCTCCATGTAACACTGGGTAGCCTTAATGGGGGCTCAAAGAAGTATTTCCAAGCCTTCACCAGATTGGAAGGGTAGATAGATAATATTTGTGCTTTGGGGCTGCTGCAGGTGGGGGAAGGAGGGGGAAGCAGAGCATAAAGGCAATTTGCATTAGTGCTGCAATGAAGCAAACCTGTGTATCATAACAGCTTAAGTGTAAATTGAAATTGCCCCAGGACCTCATAGCAATTGTGCCTCTCTGCAGATTCATGGGGTTGGAATGGCTGCAGCTCTGCTGAATGACAAGTGCAGCACAGCTGTGTAGGAATAGTTCTCTCACTTTATGGATGGCTGTTTTTTTTTGTTTTTTGTTTTTTTTGCTGGTTTTGCAAAGAAGGAAAATCTCTTTGTGCAACTGTAGTTTATCAGAATGGCTTTGCTCTTGGCACCAGCAAGCCATGTGGTGGGAAAGGAACAGAGAAGGAGGAAGAAAGAACTGGGCACTTTCATAAAACAAGCCTTATTGATGTGATCATCCATCTCAACAGGAAAACTGTGGAGGAGGTATCTAGACAGGCTTTAAAAAAACATTTAACGAGTTGCACCTGCATTGTTACTGTCTCCCTTCAAACCTCAGGGGAGAAGCTGCTTGTTTTGTACAATCCATCTCTTTCCATGAAATATGTATAGAAAGTATAGAACTGATTGTGGTGAGCTTTAGAACTGCAATACCATGATAATAGGTGCCTTTGGGCTGGTCCATACACGGTTTTGGTACCATTATAACTGTGTTGGTTTAAAAACTGATATGGTTAAAGCAGCGCAATCCCCTATTGTGGTTGCAGTTATAGAAATGAGCCATACCAATATAAACATGGGTACGACTGCATGCACACTAGAGCGCTGCACCATTTTAACTAAATTGGTTTCTAAAATGATCTAGTTATAACAGTCCAAAGACTGTGCAGACCAGCCCTTAGAGAAACCCGAGAGAGATTTTCACAGTGAAGTGGTGGAGAGAAAAAGAAAATGCATATAGAACAGATATAGTTGGGCTTGCTCAGTAAAACAGAGGTTACCGCAACAGCCATGTAGGCCTATGGTCAGATGGGATCTGTATGGATATTGCATTTTATAAACAACCTCAGGGAGAAGATGGAACACACACAGGCCCTTTGCTTACCTCAGATAAACAACCTCATGGCTGGGCTAGTGTTTGGGGTGTGACGTACCTGAGGATGTGTGGGTTGCGTTAGATGAGTGTTCTGAGGTAAAGCCTGGGATTAGCACAACATGGAACTCATCAACTCCAGGATAGAAGGGATAAAAGCCAAGCTCCGAAGAAATGTTGTTTGGAAGGGACACTTTTTAAATAGAGCAGACCGACCTTTTAGGGTTAAGGTAAGAGGACTGGGTATAACTGTGGTGGAAAAGAATTTTACCTATACCTAGTGAGGAGATGATAAACTGTAGGCAATATTGTGATGTGCTTTTGTAACCATTAGTGAAAGTTTATGAACCATCAAATTTATTTTAAATATAAACTTGGGCATCAATCCTCCATACTTTGGAGGATACTAGGATATGGTATTTAAATATACTCTGAGCTGAATTCAGGCTGCCTACTGATAGTTTAGATATTTTTGTTGTTGAAAAATATATTATTTAAAATCTTCCATTTATAGATGAAACCTGTAAAAGAAAAAAATGTTAGTTTTTCCTTTCTCATCCTTTTTCTGTGGCAAAATGGGGGATGGGGGAGTGAAAGGAACAAAAAGGAAATGGGAGAAAAAAATGAAAAAACCCAAACATTTTCTAAACCAATAATTTTTCACAAAAAAATTCAATATGATAACCTTTTTCTCTCCTTAACTGTAGAATTAAAATTCTTTTCCACATGATTCCACAAGATTTTTCACAACATGAAATCTTTTAATTACCTCTGCTCCTATCCTTTTCACTAGAGCTATGCCTTTTTCACCACAAATCCACCAGTGACACAACATTCTGTGTTGGTGCACAAAAGTAATAAACAGGTGCATCAGAAATACAATTCATGCATCTTGTGCCAAAAGATCAGTGCTGGATGTATGTAGTCCCAAAAAAGTATTGGATGGCAAATTGTCCAACCTTTGCCTATTTACGATGTACCCCATTGCTATAGAATCCACTTAAACTTAATCCACAGTGGGCATCTTGAGGGCCCATGGTGAAGATATTTTGCCATATGTACATTTTTTTCTTTTGCCATATGTTTTTGCCATATGCTTCGTGACAGCCTCTGACCTCAGAAAAGGTTAGAAAAAGGGAGCTCTGCAAAGAATTCACTATAGAAACAGCTGGATGTGCAGCAGTCTTACAGCATGACATCAAACAGTGGAACAAGATCAAACCCTTGCAGTGTAATTAATGAACAAACTCATGATTTACTTACTCTCTCAACTATTCAGCTCTTGTTTGGAGGACCCCACTTAGGCCACTGTTGGCAGCAAAACATTTAACTGGGGAGGCAAAGGTTTCATATGATAATTTATACCTTTTGGTCCTGACGGTGCTTTAAGATGGCTTTCACTTGTGCATTACATGGCCAAGAGCAGTCCAACAAATGGACTAAGCAAATCCATTTCCCACTATAGCTTGTTTATTGATGTTATAAAGCAAAAGCTACACAGGATGTTATTGCCTTGTGCCCTGCTTCTGGCAAATCCCTCAAGCTGAACCGGATCAGTATAGGATGGGAGACCTCCAAATATGTTTCCAGAAGTGGTGCTGGTATTGTATTTGGTGGTACATTCCTCTGAGTAGATACTAAAACAATTCCCAGTCACAGTGTTGGGAGCTTTAGCAGCTTAGTGGCACCGGTCTCTGTGGATAAGATGTAACATCAAAATCCTGACCATTAACATTCAAGATAATGATATAGGGTTTGATCCAAAGCCCACTGACATCAATGGAAAGACTCTTAGTGGATTCAATGGATTTGAGACCTGGCCCTTAGAAGAGTGAAGTTCTCAGGCATGGTGTCCTGACCAGATTCCACCTCTGGTTGTGCCTGCCTAAATTCCACCTGAAAACTGTAGGGATTGGGTAAACAACCCTTTTTTTTCCTATCCCAAACTCCTGTGTATTGTTTTTCATGCTCCACAGAGCTGGAATGTTATCCATTCCTAGTCTGTAAAGTCATTTTGGAGCACTTCCAGGTGTAGGTTTTATATAGGAAGTGTAAGATCAGTGTCATCCTGGCCTTCATTCAGGGAGGAAAACTGAGATGCAGGGGAACTGTGTGCATACATGCATGCGTATTTTATATAGGCATTGAATGTGGGGGGTGTGGTTATGTTCTTTCAAACCTCATCCAAAAATAAGCTCTGCCTCTTTGAAATATGAATGAACCACACTCTCAATAGATTGTGCAATATTCAACATATGATCATGCCCTACTCTTAGGGCTCTGCTGGGTTCCTTGTGCTTCTCTCCCCTTTACTTGGGTTCAGATACACCCTTGAGTTCTGCTGGGATTGGCTTCACTTTGGGGTAATCTTTAGGCTTGGATCCTTAATTTTGGGGTGCAGGAAATAATTGTTGGTTCTCTGTGAAGCCCACTCTCCTACTAGTGAGACCAAAATGAATGGTCACTCAGTTGATTATCATCAACTATTTCACTTCCTGGAAGAAAAGGAGATATCATACCATGAAGAACTGCACAATTTGGACATGCTAAACTATATTGTAATGTGGCATTTGAGTTAATTAAATGAATGGGATAGTTCATGTATCTCCGAGCTATTTTGTTTCATGTTCTTTGCAAACTTGGGCTGAAGTCAATGCATTGGTTTGCTCTCAGTTCATTTACATGGGTTTGTTTGAAACCATTACAGCTAGACTTCTATATATTTTAATGAAAGCTGAGATTCTGGAGACGAAGATGGTAATTTGAGAAAGGTATGCTGTGCCACCAACCTCACATGCAGTACCATTGCATACTGTCCCTGTATGAACTTTGATGTAACTATATCGTAGACATATTTACTTTGATATAGATTAATGTATATGTAAATTTCTAATAATCTAGATAAATGTGTTATGTCAATACTATAAAGTGTATGAGTGTGTGTGCACATAAATATATTCACACTTAAGCATATTACATATGCATATTTATGGAGAGACTGATTGGGGTTCCATAATTAAAGTTGAGCTGATTGCTTTGCCCTTAACCAAACACTTGTGAATCCCTGGTTTATGTATGGAAAAGTGAGTGAGAGAGAGATCTTAGACACTGCAGTGATCACACTTAAATCCATTCACTTTTGAAATATTCTTCTGGCAACTTAAAAGTTCACTTTTTTATTGATATCACTGATTCCAGCAGTATTTCCCATTTTAAGTGATCAGTGTTCACACTCACCTCATTGTAAATTGACAGATTGGGAAATAATTTTACACTAGATTATAACAATCATGTATCTAGATCCCCACTTTTGGACATGGATCACCTTCCTTCTAATACCATTGTTGGTAAAATACTAGTCTTCCAAGGATGGAATTCTATTAAATTTTCATTGCAGCTGTTCTCTCGTGACTTGGAATTGGGGGTAATAATACAAATGAGCCATAATTTTTAAATGGGTGTTTGAGAGAGTCCATTACAACTAGCAGCAGATAAAACCAACTTGTTCCATAGCTGGGTTTTTTTTCCACACTGGAGTTCTTCCATCTGTTGTGTTACGCTGAAAGCAGGTTTTTCCCACTATCTTATAGCATATTAGGCAAAATATCCTTGCATAAAAATATTGGATTCTCTTAAACCCTCTCTTTCTAGCATTCAAATTTTGTTTTAAAAAGAGTATTTAAAACAATTCTGAATGACACGTATGATGCTGCTGCTGATAAATATTCTTGAGATATGGGAACAGGAATTTTGTCTAAAGATTTGAGTAAGTTATCTCAGCACAATTAATTATAGTTATCTGTGTCATATGAAAATGATTGAAACCAAGGATTTTAGAATGGGAATCTGATATACAAAATGACTTGCTTTTTATCCTGGATTTATGCAACTGAGTACTCACATGAGTTAATATGCTTTCCTGTTTCCCTTGTCCTGATGGACAAAATATATACATACACACATATATAAATATATTTTAGCATTAGCTCATTTGATTGAAAAGCCCTATTAAGAAAGACTAAGACGACCCTCGTATACAGCATGGCTAACTAACCCTGCTTCATATGTGTCAATCGGCATCTTAATGGCGCTTTTCAATCATGTGAAGCGAGCTTGATTAGGTTAACTTGATTGGAAGAACATACCCTTTTTACTGTCTTTCTTCCTTCGACCCCAATTGAAAGTGAATTAGATGTCAGCAATATCGCCTATGACAAATGGTATGTAAAGTAGGTTAGACACTGGATCATCCATCCTTATTTAATGCATTTAGTTCCTCCAATACATTCTGGTGGTATTTGTCATATCGCTGCCAAGATCCTCTTGGCAAACAGCCTTTTCTTGGCTCTATCAGCTTCTTAAAAAACATGTTTCTTGCTATCTTGTAATACCTGTTTGCATAAATAGAGGAGATACTGCCCACGTGTTGGGTGGCTTTCAGTGTATGGCTTGCTTTAGTGTACAATGATTTTCCTCCTCTTTGTCTGTGTCTATTCCCACCTGTTCCTCCAACCAAATCCCAGAGATTCTCCAAATAGGGAGAAGGAGCAGAACTTGCAAAAAAGGCATTTGTAATCTTCCTATTAAATCTTTTCATTAGCTGAGAGCAATAATTAATTACTTTCTAAAGCTGAATGTCATTTTTTACAGGTTGTTGACTGAGCAAGGTGCCTTGATTTGACATGCTAGCTAGTTAGTTACTAGCTGTTAGTAATGTGCATCCTGTGATGGACAATGGAGCAGTATAGGAAACGTATACCCTGTATCAGCATCCTAATCTACCGTAGTTTGGTATGTCAGCATCCATCAGTCTGTGCCTTTCATGTTAGCCTGCTGTCTCAGACTAGACGTTCTTTGTGCTTGAATAGCCATGTGGTGTACTGACAGCTTAAACAGCCTAATTTGTACACATTTGACATGGCGTGCCCCGTCATCTTATAAATTGTGCCTCACTGATGCCTTGTAGCTATAGAGAACCTATTTGATTATTCCTGATTTGAGGTACTAAAACAGCCAATTTCCACTGTATTGTGTGGTGGCTAGTCTGAAGTTGCAATAACCAGATGACCATTTTGAGTGGAGTTTTCAGCTTCTTGAGTACTGAATGACTTCTGTGTGTGCAGATTCTGGTTGCTGTGGTCTCATTCCTAGAGTGATACATTTACCCAGCTGTGCCATACCAGCTAACTAGTACTCAGGAGTTTCATCTCCTATTCCTTATGTGTCTGTTATGGTCCTTGGCAATCCTCACTAGAAGTATGGTTTTGAATTCCACAACTAGTTGCCTGACAGGGACAACTGCCCATTTCAGGTGACTGTTGCATCTGAAAGTTTCCTGCACAGGGTGTCCACCATTCTGCATGCTTTCCTATCTGCTGTGGGTCATCTGAAGGGTATTGCCAAGACTTCTTGTTTTTGTTTTCCCAGGAGTGAAAAGTATTGAGCTGCCAAAACAATAGCGCTGGTAAAAACCAGTTTTATCTTTCTGATTGCCAGATAAGCTTTTGGATTCATAACTTAGGCTGTATGTACGCTGGGAGGCTTTTCCAACTGATAGAAAGTCAGGTGTAGCTGCACTGGTACAGGCTCCTACTGAAGACAGGCTAAGCTGTGATCTTTTTATCAGTGATGCTTACCCTGCTTTCAGGCAGGGGTTAGCACCACTGGTACAAATAGTGGATTTGCTTGTCTACACTGGAGGTTTGTCCTGCTGTAGCTACAACAGTGGCTGAAATTGGAGCAAATCAAGTATATACAAAGTCAGTGCGGGAAAGAAAAAAATTATGGCAGGGGCAGTTGATGGAGAGGATAATTTTGACTTGTATTTGAGTTGGAATGGCACATGCTGCTCTTCATTTTATAAAGCCAGTAAGCCTGATTTTCAGAGGTTCTGGGTGCCCAAAACATCAGTTGAAGACTGTGAGAATGGTGGGAACTTCATAGCCCTGAAAATCACATTCTTTAAGCTCTGCTGCTCTGCACAGAATACCTTTAGGTGTATTCAAAGATCCTTTGGTGTGTCTGATGTCACTTCAGTCTCTCCTGTTCTCTGCTTGTGCACACAGCAGTTGTCTTCTGATTACTGAAATGCTTTGTCTAGTCTAATCCAAGTTATTGGGCTTCACCTAGGGGTAACTGGGTGATATTTAATGGCTTGTGATATACCAGAAGTCAGACTAGACAAACTAACAGTCCCTTCTGGCCTTAAACTTTTATGAAATAGATTGGAACACAGGACATTTACCTTAGTTTTCTCTCAGAACTTGTCTGGTGAGGTTTTCATCTTCTTGGTCTCTCATAGGGACTGTCTTCCTGAATTTAGTCCCTTATCCATCCCAGCATAACTAATCCTGTTGATTTCTCTTGTGCTCTGTGTAAAGCACATGCTTTGCTGGATCAGGACCCCAGTGAGGAAGCTGAGCTGCTGCCAATATCTTTTCCTCGCATTAGAGTTCAGAATGGAGCTAGAGGGTGGGTAGGTCAGGGGATACCTGGTCCAGAAAAGGAAAGTTTTTCGTATGATAATGAAGAAATTATTTTTCATCTTCCAAATGATGGGTCTGAATTTTCATTCCAATGCACATGCCAAGTTTCCATTGAAAGTTGATGGGAGTTTATCCTTAAGATGTGAAGGACTGAACAGGAAGACTGGGGAGGATTCGGGGTGGGGGATATGCGGGAAGAAGGGATTTTGCAATGCAAAGAGTAGAAAGATGTGTGTGTATCCAGGAATGTGAAGGTGGTGATGGTTTGCCATGCAGTCAGAGGCTAAAAGCTTTGCTGAAGGAAGGATCTGATTACTTCAGGATTGAGAGGAAACAGAGCTTGATTTCATTATGCTAGCCTGTAGCCAGTGCTATGAGTTTAGTTCTCATTGAATAAAATTTACCTGAAAATTTTAAAAGGAAAACAAAAAGTATACACCATACAGCACTGGCCATCTGTGGATGGCCAACTGCACATAAATGGAAGTTAGGAGTATGCATAGTAACCTGCATACTTAAGTCTTGTCATGTCCCATATATTTGAAAATTGTTTGTTCTGCGTCTATGAAAAACAAACAAACTGCAGTACAATGCTCACAATGTGTTATATTATATGTTAAACCTTGTGAACAAGCCATGCTCTCTGTGCTTGCTTTATTTATGTCAGGTTAGCATATATCGGTTCAGGTAATCATGCTGCATACTATAGAGGAATGTAAATGATATTTCTTGATACATTGAATAGCGGCCTAGGAATATAAATGATATTTATGAGGAAGTTGGGAGTGCTTTTAAATATTGTGAAACCGCTGACTTTGATACATTGGGGATAATGATGCAGAAACACTAGGCTCTTTGTAAACTGTTTAATGGCAACAATTTTCTAAATCAAAGCAATCTACACTTCCCCATTTACAATTTCATCTCTAACTACTACAGTCTTATAAAGGGGTTTACAGCACTGAATCTTTAGCTTCTGTGGACGGTTATCTAGCACTTTGATGCAATGGCATTAGCTTCAAACCATTTGAATGTTTTATCTGTGAAATTTTATACATTTTTTCTGGTATCTTTTATGCAGAAATGAGATATCATTAACAGATGCAGATTTTATTTTTGAAGCTCTATATTAACGGCAGCAAAAATTAAACTCCCCCCCCCCCGGCATTAATTCTCTGAGTACGTGTTAGATGTTAATAGTAAAATGTTAAAAAAAAAATAACGCTAATTTTTGCATTTTTCCACAGTGGAAAAGTTATGTGGATGAGAGAGTGGATACGAAAAAGCATTTATATTGCATCTCTATTACTCTTAATGTGGCACTAATGGCAAAGTTCAATCTGCATGTTAACTTTAATAGTTGCTATGTCTCAGGCATTCCCAAAAAGAACATTTTCTGAAATGAACACCAAGTAGTCGAATTATATTAATTGGTGTATGTGCTATCTGAATTTCATAAAGCCGGCATTTATTCCTAACAGCCTGTATCTTGTTTTAATTCACTTCCAGTACACGTATGCACATGTATGTGTGTGAGTGCATGCATTCAGACTCTGTCTCATTCTCTCTCATACTTTTGGACAGGAAAGAAAGGTTTTAAGTTCCCAGCTATAGATAATCACTTTAATTCATACTGTTTGCCAATGCAGGATTGTTCCCTGCAGAACATTCTCTGATGATGTGTCGAGCCAAGTTCTAAATGTCTCAAGTGATGTTTCTACCATTTTTCCCCAGACAAACTCTTCCACAGTCTAACAGATCTCACTGTCAAGAAGACTACTTCTTTCACTCAAACTAAATCTTGCTTTTTAAGGAAACTGGCTTCTTTCCTGCCAAAAGAGTAGGGTTTACTTTGCCTATGTCTTGTGTTGTCTGCCATGAAAAGTAGAGTAAATCCATTTTAAACCTAGGTTAAACATCTAGCAACATAGTATGCTCTTTTATAGTCTCTGGTCTGCCCTATAAAATTTTATTTAAATATTGTCCCAAGTACTCACAAGAATTTAGGGAATATGAAATATGCATTAGATTTATCTCCAGTTAAAACACATGAAATGTAGAAGTGTCTAATAAAAGTAGTACATCAACAGTTGGAAGCAGAGCTTTATGCCTCTAATTCAAGTCTCTTAGCACTTTAAAAAATAAAATAAATAAATGGCACATTCGAGTGTTGGTGATAACTGTTTGAGAAACATAAGTAGAAGTTAAATAAGATTTGTGCATTTAATTTCAGTCTTTTAAATGTAAATGTTTTGTACAATCAATTTCTTCTTCCAAATAATCCTGCTTGTTTTCTCTGATGGGCTCTCAAGCAATTACTGTAAACTTTACCTCTTTTGAAAAAGGAGTTTTCCAGATGACTTGGCAGCCAAGTGTCTAAAACACTTTCTCTTAAGTTCTGCATACACTATTCCTACAGGCAAGAGGCAGTAAATCTTAATTTAGTATTTATAGTTAAAAAAGAAAAAAAAGCACCAGTAAAAAATATTGTATTGTTGTTGTTTAAACTAATGAGAATGGATAAGGGAACTCCATGGAGATGACCTTGTGTTGGTTTTCACTCATCCTACTGAGTAAGATGTAGAGGGTTTTAAATGATTATGACATACAGCTCTATCACTTACATCTCAACGCCGAAGTGATAAATGTTTCCAAGTCTCAGAATGCTGACAGGAGTGGAGGAACCTTTTCTTTCTTATGTTTTTCTACATTTTATGTGGATAAAATGACCTAAGAAATTAGGGCTAGTTCCCACCCTATACATAAAATTAGGGCTGGAGCCTACAATCTTTACTCAGATAGGTAGTTATCTAGATTGGAAGTAGTAGAAAGACACTCAGCACCCTGGAGGGCTGGCCAACAAAATGACTTGGAAATTTACTGGGATATAAAGCACTTCTCAGAACATAGAAGCATACTGCAAGCATTTAAGAGATAAATGTAGGCGAGGATGAATAACATACAAATTCTACCTCAGGATTTCCAGGACCATCTTACATAAGAACATAACTTGAGAGTCTCTATACTGGGGTCAGACCAATGGTCCATCTAGGCCAGTGTCCTGTCTCTGATGGTAGCCAGTGCCAGAATCTTCAGCGGGAATCAGCAGAACAGGGTAATTTGTACTTGACTGTGAATCTCTTCTTCTGGCTGGGCAGATTAATTGGTGATCTGAGCTTATTTGGATTATTCTGCCATTCATTTACAGGAAGGCTGCAGTCCTTTCTTTGGAAGACATCTATTTGGAAATTTACTTGATTTGAGAGCTTGTGGCACATTTCTGCTCACATGGATGCCAACACCTTAGTACTGCTGTGCATTATTGAATGCTGTCTGGACTGAAGTGGCATTAATGTGTTCATGTGGAAGAAAGTGCTGTGACACACACTCCAGGTTTCAAAAGTGGCCTCTAATGTTGGGTGCCTCCACAACAGTTTGCCCAACTTGAAATACCTTGAAGTAGATTTTGAGAGGACATGAGTAGCCAGTGCTTCCTTCCAGTAACCTAGACTGGAAATTTTGGCTCTTCAGCATTTCTGAAAACCCATGCCAAGGTGTCTCAAACTGGACAATCAAAATCAGTGGCCACTTTTGAGAATCTTCAGCCTTGTTGCCAATGGTTTGTGCTTCAGAGAGAAAAGGATGACTCTTTGTGAGTTGTGGTTGATATACCTTGCAATATTGTATAGTTTCTCTAACTTCACACAGATGTATGCACAGTTTGGTGGTATTTTATTGGTCTCCCTTATTTTGCTCAATGTTTTGCTTCTCCCAAACATGAAGGATTCATTTTCATAACACTTACCAAGCGTAAACTTGAGCAGGACATTTATATTTATAAAATAATTACACACACTTCCTCACCTGTCCTCTGCAACCCTTCACCCACCGATGTTAAATCACATTGGACCAAACTCATTCCAATGAAACTCAATGAAATAAATGCCAACGTTACCCGAGGGCTCAATCCAGGGGACCATTTTGCCTCAGTTTCTGCTTTGCTTCACTGGGTTCATAGTCTCCCCATTTAGGAATTTTTGCACAATTATAATATTTTAATTAGAAAATCAACATAGCTGGAACCTTGTTAAATCATTTTTCTTTTTCTTAAAAAGCAAATCATGCTTTTTTATGAAATTAATTAAATTGGCTGTATGGAAGATGTGTGGCCTGCGATCTTGTGCTTTTCTATAGCCTCTCATTGGCTTGATAATGTGAATAGCAGTACTTTCTGGGATCCTGAGTGCGCCAGTGTTCTTTAATCTGTCTTATTTAATGCAGTGTCTATAGGTTACCAGTCATTACGAGGAAAGAAAATAGTCTTGTCTGTCTATGCATCTGCCTTTTAACTGCAACTGCCTGATAAGTCAAGTATGTATTCTACCACATACATCCACAAGGAATTTTTTTATCAATTAATTTCAGTACTTTAGGAAAATCTAGTGAGAGTATATATGAACCTTTATGGTAATGTTAAAACAATGTGAGCTGAAAACAGATTTATTAATGGATGTTATAGCAACTTCACACAGATTATGCATTCTTCTATGGTGTGCGGTAGACAGAAACTAGATGAACTCTCTAATCACTTCAGATGAATGGAAATTATTTTCTCAGCTCATGTCATAACAGAGAACATCACCAATCATGCATTCTTTCTTTACCAAACCCCTAGGTTGATAACTGTAGCAAAATAATGTAAGATATTAAGGTGTCTGCTCTATGCTGTAGTGACAGTGTCTGTACAAAATGCACAGTAATACAATGGTAAGAAAATGTTGGTTTTGCATCAGTGGCTTTCTGAGTAATACATTTTTTTTTAATTAACATGTCGTGGGAGCAATAGTAGGGGAAATAGATATGTGGTATTACATTGGACTTGTGGCATTTTGTTGTGGTTTGGGGGTGGTCTGTTTTATCTTAGCCACGATGGCACCAGAAGGATAAAACATAATATTTGATATACCAGCGTGGTCTTCAAACTAATCTTGCATTGCTCAGGTCTTTGTTATTGCATTTTATCACCAACTTTCATTAATTAGTGAAAGTTAATCACACAAGTTCATCCAGTGCTTTTGGTGATATAAAGCTCAATATAAGACCTTTAATTTTTTGCTGAAAAGAAAATCCTGCTCTCCAGTGGGTGATTTTTAAAGTTACCACTCAGTAAGGCCCCAATCAGCAAAGCACTTAAGCATTATGCTTCAGTTTTAAAACACGAGTACTGTCATGCTGTAGAGCTTCCCTGCATCTGAGTTTGATTGTCACCAAGTATCGTTTCTGCATGAAGTTTTGCATTTACTTTTTTTTTTCCTGGTGCTTTGGAGTGAGCCCCATTCATCCATGTAGGAGATCTCTCCCTCTCCCTCTCTCTCTCCCTCTCCCTCTCCCTCTCCCTCTCCCTCCTCTGGTCAAACTTTACAGAGGCACACATCCATAGGGTTTTCACCATCCAGTAGACCTTGACTGGATAAGTAGATTGCTGAGATCAAGAAGATCATGAAGCTTTAGTCTACCCTTATTTTTTCTTGATTTACCTGACTTCACCTCTGCTTTGAACATGAAGCTCTTCACATAATCCCAGCAGGCAGACAACTACCTCCCAAAGCCCTGTTCCAGACAGCGACCTCAGAGGACTTAAGCATTAGGTCACGGAAGTCAATGGGAGTTTCTCTAATGACTGATATTTTCTCCTTGTATCCACCCTCTGCAAATTTCTGGTGGTTTCAGGATTGAGTTTCTGTGTCCAATTGTGTCCTCTGTGGAATAGTAAAAAGCTACTTCTATGGCATGTTTTCCTCCTGAAATGATTTTTGAGGCTTCTCTCTCATAGGCCCTGTAGCAAAATGAAAAATGTGTGTTTAATTACTCTCAAAGTTGTATGTTAAATATGGACGTTTAACCCTAAACAGAGATATGAACTGAACACTTAAATGTTGGTTACTACCCATGCCATATGGCTACATTAAGATAAAAAAAAAGTGTAGTTTATAGAAACAGATGGATTTGAACTATACTCAGGTCTGTTGAATGTTTTTTATATTTAATTT
This sequence comes from Mesoclemmys tuberculata, assembly GCA_007922155.1. NCBI lineage: Eukaryota > Metazoa > Chordata > Testudines > Chelidae > Mesoclemmys > Mesoclemmys tuberculata. Next base: position 8,845,080 of record ML675745.1, read on the forward strand.
ACAGTGACTCTTTAATATAGCATTTGACTAAGTGTTCTGTCATATTCTCTTTAAACATACGATGCCTTTTCAATATAATTGTCTAGGAGATTTCATAAGAATATTGAATGGTTAAAATTATAGAGTCATTGGGATGTGAAAAAAAGTGATTTAACTGAAATTTTATGATTCACATATTGTGCACTTTGGAAAGTTGCATTTAAAAGGAAATATGTTTTGTAATCTTTCCTGTCTGCATGCCAGAAAATAAAAAGTGAATAAAAACAACCCTAGTGAAAATGCAAAGGACATAAGGCAATTATGGTACTGAAACACTTTTGTTTTTTAGCACTGAAGTCCAACACTGTTTATCAAACATCGTAGAACGACTCAGTCCGTACTAGCTGTCCGCTACGTTTATCCATTTTTGTAAATGAAGTCTGTTATCAAGCATTAAATCACTATCAGTAATGATTCCTGTATAATTTCCACAGAATTACCTGCAATAACTTGTTAAAACATTTCCTACAAAGTTTATTTTTAATTTAAAAAAGAGTATTAAAAAAAAAAAGAGTGAGACGGTGAATGTAGCAATTAAGCAGCTTTCTGATTTATACCCCATACTGCTTTGCCATTGGATTTATACATCTTAATCATGATTGTAACACCTGGGGCCCATTAGTGCTGGAACGGAGAGAAAATTTAAAGCTATAGTACCTGTTATAGGCCTCTGCTTATTAAACTGTGCATCCGCTGTTCTATTTGATATATATATTGTGGTATAACAAGGGCAGAGGGCAGTAGGAAAGTTCTGGAAGGGCGCTATGTAAGTGCTAGAATGATCCAGGCTTTATTTCCTATAGACTAGCCAGAGTCAATTGAAGTTAATTAGTGTCAGCTGACACCAATTAAGGCCCCACCCAGGTGCCTATAAAAATCCTCTACTCCTGAGAGACAGTGTGGAGTGGAAGGAGTAGGTGTGTGACGAGCAGAGGAGTGTGTGAAGTTGTGGAGGAGAACAGAATGGAGTACGGTGGTGTGTGGAGTCATGAAGGAGAACAGAACGGAGTACAGCGGTGTGTAGGAGATAGGTGGAGCCCTGAAGAAGGTACTGGGCTCAAGAAGCCAGAAAGACAGAGGGGGAAGAGTGGCCCAGGGGAAAAGCCTGCAGCTGCCAGTAAGGTGCCAGCAGCACATAGCTGCAACTCAGAGGGCCCCTGGGCTGGGACCCGGAGAAGCGGGTGAGCCTGGGTCCCTACCCCCGTCCCTGGGAAGACAGGGTAACCGGCGACGCCCTGGCCCACTACGAGAGGCAAAAGTGTGAGACCCACTAGGGAGAAGCCGTCCATTTGCCACAATATATATCTCAAAAAAGCAGTAAAGGCCAATACAAGGAATATTGGGTTGCAGGTCCCAAAGTCCTTGACCTGCCTAGACCCAAATAAGATCACAGGTGTTTACGTTTTGAGGAATTTACTAAGCAATTTACTTTTCTGTTAACTGCACATTACAAAACAATATTCTTAAATAAACAAAGTGGGAGAATCTTTTAAATGTTACAAGAGAGGTGATGAATGAATCAAGTTAGACCAGAGAAATAAACAGGGCTAGTGTAGGTTGAGTACAGGTGTTCATACTAGTGTGTTAGCTGTTCACAGCAAGTCTAGACATCATGGTAGTAAAAAGTGAATAGTCTGTGGCAGTGCTCCCAGCAATGCTAGAGCAATAAAATAATTGCTGAAAATGCCCTATTTAAAGAATGCCTCAGTAATTTTCAAACCTGGCTTAGTGGAGATTGGTGCTAACATTTGAAAATAAGTTGTTTAGAAAATTAGGTGCATATGCTTACCTTGACTCAGGTAAGATTTGCTGGATAATTTAGGCAATTTAGGAAGCTCCACAAATGTCAAGTGGCTGCTAGATGAGGAATGGCAAAGTGCTCCTCAGGTTTTTCACTGAAGGAAAATATTGCCCTGGAGGAAATCTAACTATTTTCAGAGTTCAAATATATACATCCCCTACAGTTATTAGTATGTATAGAAGCCACAACCAAAATTGTGCTAAACACGGTGCAAACACAAAATATGGGACTGTTCCTTACCCTTTAGTGCTGACTATCTACAGAAAACAGACATAGATGTGAAGGGGAAACAGACAAAGGATGTGAGGGGGAAAAACAAGCACAGAGAGGGAGAAGTGATTTGTTCTAGGTCACACATCAGGTCAGTGGCAGAGATGGGAACAGAACCAAAGTGCCCTAAATCCCAGACTTGGTCTACACCTAAAACTTAGGTCGACTTAGCTCTGCCACTCAGAGGGAATGAAAAATTCACCCCCCTGAGAGATGTAGTTAAACTGACCTAAGCCTCAATGTAGACATTGCTAGGTTGATGGGAGAATTCTTCCATTGACCTAGCTATTGCCTCTCCAGGGGATGGATTTACAATACCAAAGGAAAAACCCCTTCCATCGCGGTAGCACGTGTCTACACTACAGCAGCATAGCAGCAGCACTGTAACTGTGCCACTGTAGCACTTTTAATGTAGATGTATCCCCAGTTCAGTGCCCTATCCACTAGAGTACACTACCTCCACATTGATTTCAATGAGTCTAATCACATGTAAAATTCAGCACGTCCGTAAGTGTTTACAGCACTGGAACCTTTGTGTGTATCCCATCCACTGCTTCTGGACTGCCAAGCTTGTCTGAGGTAATTCTAAAGCCATGAAATGACTCGTTATGGGTATGAGGGGAGGGAATAAAGATAACATTTTTTAAAAAAGAAGCCAGAATCATACACTTCCAAAACTCAAGTGTTGAAGCAAATTAATCATTTTAGAACTGCCCACTTTTTAATTTAAAAAAAATTAGCCATTTTCAGTATCAAATAATTAAATTAAGAGAAAAAACACCTTTCATCCTAAAACTCAGCCGCATAATCACTGTGTCT
>ML675745.1:8848408-8947598 GCA_007922155.1 Mesoclemmys tuberculata
GTCTAATTCTGTGTCTACCCTCCCAAAACTCCGAGATTGACTTGACCAATTACTGTAATCCTCCATCTGGTGGCTGTCTTTGTTGTGTGTCCTATAAATCATCCCTGCTCAAATTCAATCTGGGATCCTTCTGATTCATAGGCAGCAGCTATACCTAGTGTGGCAAAAGCGTGCTTGCGGTGTTGTGTCGAATGCTCTGACATGCTAGGCATGTTTCCTTCTGTTCTGTAAAAATGGGTGGCTCTTCCTTTAAGAAGCATTGTGGTGGTTCAGAGGTATTTATTGTTTTTATGTCAGCTTTATTTTTAACACAGCCTTTTTCTGTGTAACAAGCAGCCTTGGGCCGTGTCCCTGCAGGTTTCCCTGCACAGGCGCAGAGAATTCATCCGGTGTGGACCAACTTGCAGAATCAGGGGCATGATCTGCAGTTTTGCTGGTGATGGTGAGACCCTGTGGAAATTTTAATGAATATATCTAGTGCAGTAAGACAACAAATTTAGGCAGCAGGGGGACAGACAGACCTCTGAGCTTTTTTATCTTAGTTTCTGCTTTTTATACAGTAAACCAGAGAGGCATTTTATGAGTTTCTGGACAGGCACAAGAGCCAGGGAATGGAGAGAGGAGATCTGTAGTTGTACATCACTGTTAAGTTTAAATCATAGTTATCTCCTTGTGTTGAGTGTAAACCTATCCTCACTTTTGAGTTATCGCTGTGGAAAATATAAAGATGAATCCATCAGCACAGACACTTCCTCATCTCAGCTGAGCACCAGGGTTACCAGGATCAAGATGGCTTGATACTTCAGCATGTTTTATTTTTTTTAGATGCGTTATGCTTTATTTTTCTTAAAGGAAAAGCAAGCAAGAAAGTGAGTGATTTAAAGCCTTTTTAAAAAACAAAACAAACGGATTTACGTATATGGAGAGATTCTAAATGATATTATTTAGGAGTTTACTATTAAGTTGCAAACTTAAGTAAGCACAGAGCACAATTAACTGGTAGAACTTATTGCCATGTGATGTTGTGATGGCCAAAAGTATAACTGGGTTCAAAAAAGAACCTAGATAAGTTCATGGAGGATAGGTCCATCAGTGGCTATTAGCCAAGATGGTCAGGGATGCAACTCCATGCTCATGGCAACTCTAAACCTCTGACTGCCAGAAGTCAGGAAGGGAAGGTGGGGTGGATCACTCCCGTTTCCCTGTTCTGTACACTACCCTGAACTTCTGGTACTGGTCACTGTCAGAGACAGGTTACTCGGCTAGATGGACCTGACCCAGTATGGCCATTCTTCTGTTCTTAATATATCCCTGCATTCCCTACCCTGAAGTATGATTTACTAATTCATTTTTCACTTCTATGCAAAGTGTTTCATAAAATGTGAATTCCCTGTACTGACTGACTGACTGATCCTGCTCTCTCCTGCCCTGTCTCATTCCGCTTGTTCGTCATCCACTACTCCTTCTCTTTCCCTTCCACATCTTCCCATTCGACTTTCTGTGCCTTTGTCTTTCCAGTTAGCTAATCCCCCTCTAACTAAATTCCACCCAAATATTAAAGAAGAAAACAAATTGTGTCACTAATATGACATGGCTCACTTCAATTCAATTCTAATAAAAACAAATTGTGTCACTATTTTGAAAGATGTGTTTGCTAAATGAAAGTTTAGAGTTTTTCCATGCATTGAAACTTTCTCTTAGGAGACCTACGGAGATGATACCTGTTTTCAAACAGAAATGTTCTAGATTAATATATCTGGGTTCCTTGGTTAATTACAGTTATGGCTTTTCAGTCAAGACAACATCATTCAGTTTCTAGAAAATAACAGTGCCACTCAGGATAAAATAATCTATAATCACAAAATAAAGCAGTGATGCAGTTGGCTCTTAAGCTGTCACCTTATAGTTTTAAAAAATTAAAAATAAGTGATGCATGTTTGATTCACAAACTCTCAGATTAATGCTCTTCCACCTTCTCTGATGTGTGAGTCATAGTGTAGGTGCTCCATGTTGCTCAAAATGAAACACGTCACTTGTGTGTGTATGGGGGAGGACAGCAGGGAGGAGGTATAATTACATTAGAGAAAATGACTGTTTTGTAAAGGGGTAAGGCATCAGAATATGAGGTATAAACGGGAGTTTGCAAGCACAATAAAGATACCCCGCAGAAACCATGCCGCAGTGCCTGACAGTTAGAATGTAAAGATGGGCAGATGCAGTACATTGTCAGTTATCAGATCTTTTCTATATTCCATGGGATATAAAGGAGACAGTACAGTCAGGTTTATGTACCTGGAGTTTGGGGATTGTCTGAAATTTTGGTTTACAAATTGTTTTACATTTTTAAGTAAGTTGTTTACAATGTTGTTGTAGCCATGCTGGTCCCAAGATATTAAAAAGACAAGATGGGTGAGGTAGTATCTTTGATTGAACCAACTTCTCTTGATGAAAAAGACAAACTTTTGAGCTCCACAGGTCTGAAAGAGTCTTTTTCACCAGGAGAAACTGGTCCAATACAAAACACTACCTCACCCACCCACCTTGTGTCTCTTTTTTTAAAAAGTAACATTTAAACCTTTTCCTTATTGTACAGTTCTTTTTAAAAAGTCTTATTTTCTTTTTGCTGTCCAGTTTTACGGATTGGGATTGCATTTGGTTGTTCCTGTGGGCCAAATTCTCTGCTCTCATAATAACTCAGCTGCTTTCAGTGGTTTTAAAAATGGTTGAGTTCTGAGCCTCTGAGGAGTGAAGAGGCTCCGAATTGCTTGTATAAAACGAGAGGTGTGAAAAAGGTCAGGAACAGGACGGGGTGAAAAAGAGCCACCTAGGATGACAGGGGAGGAAGAGCCAAGCAGGTGAACAGTTAAGTTTGGGAACTGTTTCAAGTCAGCTTGCCAGTGGATCAAGCCATTTGTTGCGGCTCCAGAAAGGAAAGACAGGTGTACCCTGCAGGTGGTGCATGGCTTTTAAGAAAACATCCTCCATTTTAAGAGGTCTTTAAATGAGTTCCCAAAGCTCTATTATTGTTCATGGCCATGTTCTGCCTCCCGCCCTGTAGGTGACACTTGAGAAATGTGGAGGCATTTAAACATTGACTTTTTTTAACAGCAGGTTTCTGGCATAGCACTCGTTAGCACAGGTGTTTCTGTAATTGTGATACATTGGGAAAATTCACAGTATTCAGTGATTCTTGCACTCTCACTTTCCACCTGTATGAGGTGGCAGCAGGGGTAGAGTTAGCAAACCAGACTGTAAAACCAAAGACATCCACAGGCTTCTTCCTGCAGCCCCCCTACGCTGCTTTGTCCAGCTGTGTTTCTGCATTGCTATGAATAAGCAATCTTTAATTTTAAAAGGATTGCAATCACTTTATATTAAATTAGCTTTAAAAAAAGAGCTTTCCTCAATTTCTCAGCCTGATCTTTGTGGCCACCTTGCCCTTCCCACGTGACTAAATGGGAAGGAGGGGAGCCTCCCAAGCAGATTTTGCCCACATGGTAGAGAAACACCAGGAAACACCCAGTATGGAAAAGGTTCAGACTCTATGACCCAGTAGAAAAAAAAATATATTGCATTTCCCGTGAGAGGTAAAGCTGAAGCCCTGATCATATGTGGACATTGGTGGAACTGTGACTGTACTCCTGATGTCCTGGGTAAATTCCAGCTCAGGTGTTCTCATTCTGGCCTACACTCAGTGATGATATGCTACCAGTTCGGACCGGTTCGCGCGAACCGGTTCTTAAAATAAAAAAACCACAGCGAACCGGTTGTTAGCGGCGGGTGAATCCTGCGATTCTCCCCGCCGCCGAAATTCCCCAGGGCTGGTCAAATTCTCTGCGGAGGGTGAATTCTCCCTGCCGCCGAAATTGCCCAGGGCTGATCAACTTCACTGCCGAGGGAGAGTCCTGGGATTCTCCCCGCCACCGAAATTGACCAGGGCTGGTCAATTTCTCTGGGGAGGGTGGTTTGAAGTGCTGGCTGCTGGGGTGTTGCGAGATACCGTGTTGGGTGCTGTGTGCATGATGTTTAAGAACCTATTCAGAATAGGTTCTTAAACATCATCTGCCTTTATAGAACTGGTTGTTGGAAATTTGGGATATCATCACTGCCTACACTGTTTGTTTCCTGACATGTAGTATAACTGGGATGTCATTCCCAGCTCTGACCCACCCTGTAGGCAGTTGCACTGCAGTGGTAGTGTAGAGGTTCCTACATTTCCATATGCAAAGCACCCACAGATGAAAAGAAGGTTGCATCACCTGGTTCTATTGAGAGAAAACCCATTTAGAAATAGTGTGTGTCTCCCTATGGAAATGACAGTAACAAGTTTTTCTCTGCCTCCTTCCTTCCCAGACCTCAGTGGGGCTATGGTGTGATGATGTTGGACTTGACTCAAACGTATATAGATCCTAAGGTAGCTGCTTGAAGGGCTCCGAGGTGACACGGCGGGGGGTGCCAGCGGTGAGCACTGTAGGATTATATTCTGGAGCCCAACATCCTGTGTGACCTAGTAAAAATGGAATAAGGCTCTGAGAGAGAGAGATCCACCTGACATCATTCAGAGAAACACCTTCTCTTAAAGTGTGCACGTGTAAATGGGAAGCCTTATTACGGGCAATAGCGAGAAGGTGTTTCTCTGGCTAATGTGAGGCCTACATCTCATTGTAGTGTTACAGCAGAAGTAGAGGAGAACCCCTCTAACCTACACTATGCTGCACTGCAAATTTATAATGCACAGAACATGTTGGTGACATTCCCCATTTCTCAATGATTTATTAGTAGATGTAGCAGTGAGTCTTGCATTTACTAGATTACATTATTTCTGCAGAACAGGACGTCTGCCGAGGTTCACCAAACTGCTAAATTCTCTTTCCATTTCTGCCCCCTTCCAACAACAAAAGCCAAAACCCAATTAAACAACTATCGAAGAGCCAAACACTCCATCAGTCCTTTAGGGGCTTCACTATGGTCGAGCTGGTGAAATGGAAGACACCTGGATATTACGATTGCTTAAGAGTACAAACCCCTAATGTAGATAGAAATTAATCACATAATTAAAAAAATACTAGTAAACTCAAGCCACTATTGATGGCAGCAATCAGTCCATCTTGTGATACATCTTGGCTGTTCTTTTGCATGTGTTCACTTACTGGATAATCAGTAATGTGTCAGTAAAATTCTGCTATAATTTCATTCTGTACAGGCTCTATTTTGTGATTTGTTAATAAATTCGTCTTCAAAATGTAGATCAAAACAAGCCTTTTTTTGTTTTCAAGATAGCTAATGCTATATGCATAGAATTATACACCCTTATGTTATGATGTAGAGAGGCCAGGGATTAATTCTGAAGTGGGCCCAGCAAGTCTGGCTTTTCTGAAGTCCTATCTGTAATAAACACAGTTTACACTGAGGACTATATAAATATATGTCACGTAGGGGGCAGCTTTACATCTTCAAAAAGATTAGGCTGCCCCTGACAAATGAAGCTCTGAAATGGTTATTTGCCAGCTCCTCTGGTGAATCTTGGGATACACACATTTATAATTTTTGTAGGGTGTTTAGAGGGATTATTGAATGTGCTTAAGAATAATCTTTAATTAGATGGCATGCTGAAATCATTCTTCCTGAAGAAAGAAGTTCAAATGTAAGTAGCATTATGAAAACCCTTAAATACCAATTAACCCAGTATAACTATGTTGGCATACAGATGGTCTCGGTATAGTTTGAGTTGCAGTAGCTGCCTTCTTTCTGTTTCTTCTGCAGACCTCAGGTTACTCTGTCAGTACACCTCTCTTTAGAGCTGACAATCCAGTCCTGTGCACTTCCCGAATGCAGTGTTAACTGCACCGGACTCTGGACTTGACTGATATCGCTGCATTCATTTTTCATTTCTAAACTATATCTAGATGTTCTATAATAAACCCAGCTTTAAAGTTAGACTAGCCAAACATGACATCATGCCTCAAGATCCAATAACCACTATTTTTCAACAGGTGTTATGCCAGTCACCTCTAGCACTGCAAATATTCTGTTCCATATTTAGCTGCACAATATTAGACCCTTTAAAAAGTCATATTCAGAGGAGTGAACACAAAAGCCCTGGTAAAGCATATGATACTGCTCACATTGCCCCCTGCATTGCCCCTTCTGGTGCTATGTGTAGTTGGGCAAAGAACTGTAAAACAATCATGGCTTATATTGGTAGCGTATTATACCCACTTGGCCCTTGTTTTGAGCTAGTGTTCATGACTAGATAAGGTGCATGACAGTAGAGGATCAGGCTTCCATGTGCAATCGGAGTGGCTTTAAAGCTTGTACAGTAATGTTTAGGTGGAGTTAATTATACTTTTTTCCTCTTGGTGTTCTCCACGTTGCATTATTACCTTAGTTTCATTCAGCATGAAGCACTCTATAACTTGAGAGTTGGCAGAGTTTTTTGGATGTAATGTTGGGCCTAACTGGATGCCTTTATAAGCAGTATTTGAAAGACAGGATTACAGTATTTGGAATAAACAGTTGATTCTCTAAGGGATTTTAACAGAACTCTGCTTGACAGAAAATAATCCATAATTAGAAACTTCTACAAGCATTTTATGTTTAGATATCTGCAGCGCAAAGTGATAGAGAACTGACTTAAATGACCTACCAGGATCCTTCACAGCTTGGAACAGACTGCTGCTATGACACAGAACTTTAAAGTGGACTTCAAAAGGGGAAAATATACCTGCAAAGAAGAAATTCAGGTTCTGTTTCACATGTACTGTAATAGCTGATTAGACTCCCTAAAATAATGAAATGAGTCACATTCCTTCCCTGCGTTCAGTCATTAAGATTCTGTATTTTTCTGTTGATTTATATTGCCATAGCACCTAGAAGTCTCAACCAGGTCAGACTCCATCTTGCTAGGTACTGTACCGATGCAAAGGAGAAGTGCCCCAGTCTGTAGGCAAAGGTTGAAAGGACTGACACCAACTACAGTCCTTGTGGAAATGGACGTGTGTGCGATCTCTGGTAAGCTTATAAGCATGTATGTAGGTTCTTTTATTGTTTATAATATGCTTTCTCTGTGGTGCTTTTACCTTAAGAAAATAACACGCTTGTGTAGAAAGAGCTGTGTGGTATCTTAAAACTGTAGCAATTACACACTGTATCATCTCTGAGGAAAGAAGCGTAGCAGGTCTGCTTAGGCAGACTCTCTTTTACTGGGAATAACACCGTGAAGGCTGTGAACTAGTCATTGTGGAAATACCCCAGGCAGGAGGAAGAGATACATGGGTCTGTACCCTAGAGAGGGGATGTCCCAGGGGACTGGAAGTCTGAGAGTGGGTGTTCTTGCTGGACCACTGAGGGGAATAGGAGTACAGTTTCCGTGGATGGTGACACTTGTGAAAATGCCCTTTTGGAATTAAAGAAAAAGGTGTTTAGTGTGCTACTGAAAAGGTGGAGGAAAATAGAGTACTATTTCTTCATTGCACCAAAAAAGTGTGTGTGCGGGTTTTTTTTTTTGGTTTTTTGTTTTTTTTTTTTACACAGAGATAACTCGCTTGATGTAAAAGTGTAGTGGAGACAAGGCATAGGTAGTTTGCACTTCAGTGTAGCTAGTTGAGGATAACCTGGAGTTTACTTTGCCTAGCAACACTGAGAGGAGAAAAAGATCCTATAATGCCTTGTCACCACTAAGATTACATCAAGATTGCTGTCTTCAGAGTCAAAACACACTTCTTCTTTTTTTTTTTTTTTTTTAAATGAAGACCTAGCCATGGACTGGAACATATGAGAGGAGAAAATGAGTTCCACGTCCTAGGGTCCTGTCTACTTAAATGATGTCTGGTTCTGAATCCCTACTGCGATGCTGGGATATGACCAGGGCAGCGGTTTTTGTTGCTTACAAAAGAGCCTGTGCTTGTTTTCATTTTCATTTTGATGGAAGTTTTGCACTTGGTTTCCATTTGTACAGGATCTGGCCCCAAATGACCCCCGGTAGTAAAGGTGGGTCTTATTAAATCAAACTATAACAAAGAAAAAAAAAGACAAGCTCGAAAGCTTGTCTTTCTCACCTACAGATGTTGGGCCAATAAAAAATACGACCTCACCCTCTTTGTTGATCTAAACAAAAATAGAGTGAGAGGCAGAACAGTAGAATTTAGAAATGGAGAAGTCTATTCCAGGCCTTTCCTTTTCCCCATTTTCCCAGGGCAGGGCAGGACTGTTCCCAAAAGTGTATTCTCCAGTGCTTTGTCCAATTTCTGCTTTAAATGACTCCAGCAATAGGCTATTGATCTTTCTTCATGCTAAATTTCTTTTGATTTGCTACTTCTTTCATAGTGCTCACAGGCTCATTGTGTCTTTTCATTGGGTATTGCTTGACCACTTGAATCTTGCTGTCTTGAAGGGTAAAGCAGAATCAGGAAAGATGTGATGGGCTAGTTGCTTTGGTTGCTGTGTTTCTCCATCTCACCATGCTGAAGAATAAAGCAGAATGAATTCCTCTTAGGAGTTGATGCTCTTTTTGCTTTATGTAGTTAAAACGATAGATTCATAGAGATTCATAGTGTTTAAGGGCAGAAGGGACCACCAGAACATCTAGTTTGACCTCCTGTATATCACAGGCCACCAACTCAAGGCAGCACCCGCACACTAAACCAATGACCAAAATTAGATCAAAGTATTACAGCCCATAAGAGACTAAACTATTGTGTGTTGCAAGCAGAAAATAGGATGGATTGTGGGGCACCACTGCCCAAGGCCCTTGCAATGGCAGGAAACTGATTAAGTGAGATATACCCAGATTATTCCAGCAACTGACCCCTCACTCCATGGAAGGCAAGAAAACTCCAAGGTCACTGCCACTCTGACCTAGGGAGAATTTCTTACGAACCCACATATGGCAATCTATTGGACCCTGTGCACCTGAGCAAGAATGAGTGAGTTAAGCATGTGAAAGAGAGAATGCTTGCTGCCTCTTCAGAGTAACACCCCACCCTGCCCAGTGTCCCTTATCTGGCTGTGTCCATCTCTGATGCTTCAGAGATAAGAGACACAACCCCCAAACAAACCAACCACTCCCCACCAGAATACACTGGTGGGAAAAATATAGGCCCGGAATCTACAATAATATCCCAGGAGCCACTGGCATGGGTCTGGTCGTGAGATTGGGGCAATGGAACTGACTAGAGCTTCCATATGAAAAATGTATTTACATACCCAGCTAAATCCTGCTCCCTATGTCCATTCTCAGCCAAATGTTTCTTGGGTGGTTGAAACAAAGTGTGCTAATGGACACTAATGGTGTAATGAACTCTCATGTGCTAATACCATTTTACATACACAAAATCCTAAACCAAGCCCAAACCAACAAATCCACTGTCAATAAGAAAATTACAGTAAAAATACTAATTGTCCTACCTGGAATTTATCCATACCTGTTGATCTCTTCATTGACTCAGTAGGCTTTGGATCAGATCCTGAATTTCCATTAATATGCGATGCTTCTGATTCTCTCGGTTGTCATAAATTCTAATTGTCTGGGTAGCAGCAAATTTCACAATATTTTAAAGCATTTCACTGGGCACAAAGCATATTTCATAGTGTGAGGATAAATTATCCACAAGCTAATATGAAATATTACCCAAGTAAAAATATAAATAAATAGCAGCCTTGGCATATTAGAACCCACAAATATGGAGTTAATCTTTTAAAAAAAAATTAAGCTGCACTGTGAATTCCAGTTACTGTTACGGATACCGTATGTTTTATGTGCAAAGGTGATAGGTTGGCAAGAAACAGCAAGTACAGTTATCTGCTGTGTGATAGAGAACAGGCTGGCTCAGTAATGTTCAGAGAGGAACATTTCCTAGGAAAACACAATGTCACATACTCTACAGAGGAGAATCTATTTATGTGCAAATGTTGTCGTAAGGCATAAAACTCTACTTACCAAAGAGTACAATATCAATGCAAGCTTGTAAATCCATTGGCTGCCTTTAAAAAATGACATATTGTTCTTAATAGCCAGACTGAGGCATGATCTACTCAGTTAATTATTTAGAAACCAAGCTACTTTCAGAAGGAGAATTGACTGAGAGTATTTTCAAGTAGAGGGTGAGGGTGGGAGGAGATTGTAATTGCAAAAGAAAGCTGAATCTATTGTTGACAAAAATCCAGCTTCACTAGGGCTCTGGAGCTGTGACCTAGATAGAATTTTATTTGGACTCCGTTTGAGTAGCAAAGAAACAGGGAATATTGTGTTGAAAAGGATTCCAGTTTGTATTTCATCAAAGAGGGTGGACTTGGTTTTTTTTGCATTCATTATTTTTAAATTAGCAACTGAATGAGACCAGCGGGATTGAAAAGAAAAGGCACAAAGACAATTCCAACCTCAGAAATGTACCACCAATAGAGAGAAAGGGAGAGAGATGTCAGAAGTGCCTACTAAGCCTTTCTCCTTGAGTATTCTAGAACAACCTCGAAAATAAGAAATTGCAGCAAACCTGGTACTTGCTGCTATGAAATGAATGGATTGAAAAATCACATGGGGACAATGTAATTACTAGGAGGGCTTGCGCAGTTGGAATAATTCCTGGCTAGCAGGTCAGTGTTTTTACATCTTGAAATACAGTTGTTTTGTTCTCTATCAACCGATGATTTAAAAGAGTGGGTGGGTGATGATATTATCTTAAGACAAATTAAACTCTACTCAAGATCCCAATGTGGCAGCTTGTGAAGTAGGGAAATCTGATTCTGGCCTTAAATGTTAAAACCAGTGTTTTAGCTCACATCTTTAATAAGAATTATGAACATGGTTCACCATTACATTCTGCCAGTCTTATGCCAGTGAAACTTCACTGATTTCAGTGGTACAGCAGTGGTGTAAAACTGGTGTAGATGACAAGAGAATCAGGCCTAGTATGTCTAAATCCCATGTGTTCCCTTGGAAATGTAGGCCTGCAACATAACATTTGAAAAGGCATTTTCTCCTTCTCTCAATACTCTGTTTCCATTATCAGCCTAATTCAGAACCAGAGGTGAAGCTGTAGAGTATAATTTGTAAGCTATTTATTGACTGGCCACCCATCTTCCAAACTAGAAGGCTTAATAGAGGGCTTAAAAACTATTTAAAAGGATATCACCCAGTTCCTGTACACTACACGCTTAACATTATATAGAGAACAAGGACACGAGAAGTACTTACTTACTTGGTAAGCACTTACGTGAGTAATCCCAATGATTTCAGTGAGACTACTCATGAGAGAAAGTGCTCAACAGGGAAAGTAAGGGCTGCATAAGCTGGCCCTGAGAACAGTTTTGTATCCACTACAAGAGAGAATTAGAAATTAGAAGAAATGATGGTGCATTTCACAGAGTAGAAATAATCTGCATTTCAAACAAAGAAAACTATTGTGACGGTCCAGTGTAGGCTTAGATCACAAGACATGGTGGATAAACCTGCTGTAATGTACAAAATTCCATAGAGTAAAATGAACATCTCACTTTTGCATCCAGCCAACCTATGCAATTCCCAGGACAAGTGTGATGAGGGACCATTTGTTAAGATTCATGGGTATGAGAGGGAGGGTTTGCCAAATACACACACTTTTGTTGTTACTTTAGCTTCAGTGCACATGCCGTCAAGTTTCTGCCAAACCGTTTTAATATGTCAGAGAGAAAATTACATTCTGTCCAATACACAATCTTTTCTCCAGAGCATTCATGACTTCCTGAGGGTGGAAAATACTTCTTTAGTATTTTCCTGTTGCTATTTAAATAATGGATCCTAAATCCATGTTTAAATTCGGGATAGCAATCATCGGTTAAGGGGAAGCAAATGCTCCTTTTATAGTGCGTGGAGTCCTACTCCAACTTGAACTGCTTAGTAATTTCAGCTCAGTTCTGCTGCTGAGGAAATGAGAACCTGAAATCTACAGGGTAAAATGCATTATTTTTCATGAAATGTACAATTGATACTGAGTTGACTAAGTGCACTATGTTATTAAATGGTTGATTTGCCTTGGCAGAAGCACGTTGGTGGAACTAGTATCTCTTCACTGCTAGGTGTGACAATCCTTAAGGGCCTTTCACACAGTAAGAAATACATATTTGAAAAGCTTGCTTTATAGCTACCTGTCCTGTTGCATGGTTGTAAATATATAGATGGGACATAGTCTTTATCACTTAACCTTTCTGAATACACTGTAAAGGTGATTATGCTGTCATGAAAACAGATCAAAGAACTCATGGCTTCAGGTTGGGGGATTTTATTTTTTTCCCCTTCTTTTTTATATTGCCAAATGCAGTCCTCTACATTTAAATACCCATTTAGGTGAAGACTAAAAAAGCAGGGAACAGTAATGCACCATAGCACCAACATCGCAGACTCTGTTAAATTCCTTAATGGAGTGCTTGAAGTTATTGAGCTTCTTATCTGTCTGAGGCAGTGTTAGTGTTGTGTGTAGGATAATCAGAAACAGAAGGAACTGAGAAAGATAAAAAACCATCAACTATACCAGCCCTCCTTTTCCAGAAAAGACCTGGTTTAAAGAGAAACAGCAAGAGTCATATGGCACCTTAAAGACTAACAAATTTATTTGGGCATACACTTTCGTGGACTCTAGCGGTTTTGCTAAAAACAGACTAACACAGCTACCCCTCTGGAACTGTTATAAAGAGTAAGCAATGGCTGCAGCAGAGGGCAAAACAGGAGAGTCATTAAAACACAACAACAAAAAGAGATCTGAGCACACAAACCCCAAAAGGAAAGCAAAACCTTCAAGGTGTGGAAGCCAAATTAAACATAATAAGAATAAAGGAGGGGAGAAAGTCAAGCAGTTCCTTTTGGTCAGTAAAGAAACCTAGAGAGAATAGCTTTCAAATGTGTTGATGTTCTGGCAGTTCATTAATCCCAGTGAAATCTCTCCAAAGTTACTGATGCATGGATTCCATTTTCAAATATCTCATTAGATGCTCTATGGATTAAATGCTGATGTTCACTAGTGAAACCACACAGCTACGGCTGATGGATGTAATTGGGCTGTAATGGATTTTAGCTGCTATTCTAATCTGGCAAACAAAACAAAACCCCACAACCCAAACAACATTGTATCAACTGCTCTCTTTCTCTCATTCTGAAATGTTAAGAAACTGAGTCCCACCAGAAGGGAGAAGTTTTGAAAGATGTAATATCCTGCCCTTAGGGACCTAATTTTGGAAGGCTCTGAGCACCCTCAATTTTAACTGAAGCTGGTGGGCCCTGCAGGAAAAATCAACCCTGTGTCTTTCTGTTGGTTTCACTTCAGAACAGTGCATGCACCCCTTAGGGCTCTTAGGGGCGCAGCAACATTCTATAATATAAAAGAAAAATCTTAATAGAAAAATCGTTGAGATGAAGAATGCACAGTTAAATTAGTTTCCTAGCAAGATTTATCCACTGCTAATACAACTTAATACACTAAGTCAAGAAACATAGGCCCCAGATGTGTAGACCCTCATACTCGTATGGAACCCCACTGGCCACTGAACTTTCAGGTGTGTATGCACAACCCTGATACCCTTTTATGTGTGTGTTGGTTGGTATTTGTATCTCATGTGCTTTGTGACCTTGCGGAAAGTTAATTTCCCTCTAGATGCCCCTATTTTCTCTCCTGTTCTTTGTCTTGTCTATTTAGGTTGTAAATTCTTTGGAGCAGAGACTGTGTGTGTTTATATAGCCTCTGGCACTATAGGATGCCCTATCACCTGTGGAACCTCTTGGTTGCTACTGTAACATTTAAAAAAATAATAGTAATAAATTCAGATGAGATGGTCCTGGAGGCTCTGAGTGCTCTCTCAGCTGTCACTCTGAAATTCTGCATGACCGTGGGGTACAGCGTAGCAATAGCCTTGACATTTCCATGTTTTACCCTTTTTTCCTCTTACTGGAAGAGTTATCGCAAGCTGCTACCATTTTTCAGTGGCCTTAGTGGAAAGCATGAGGAGAGCTGTGTGATACTGCCCGAGAATAGATGATGGATGGATCCCACAATCCCACCAGTAAAGAGCACTGTGTAATCTTACAGCATCTGACTGCCCAAGTGACCTTGAGCTAGTTTCAGCCCCTTGGTCAGCCACCAGCCACAGCATCCCTCGCACTTCTTGCAAACAAGAATTAGGAGTCCTTGTTTCGCGAGCAAGAACAGGGTCCCCCTAGCAAACCTTTTATTTTATTTTTTTTTAAAGTCTGCATTGTGGTGGTGGTGTGAAAATAATGCAAAGTTTCCAAATTATTGTTCTGTTCATTATATGCTAGTTGGACCCAGGAGAGCATCCGCTATCTCCTTCAGATGATTATGCAAATATGACTAACTATCTGAATACCTATTTCCACTTTTTATCCTCTGTAATCTAATGTCTCCCTTGATGCAATACTGTTTCAAATTATCTTCAGTGAGTAATGACTTGCATTTAGCATTTTATACCAAACTGTCATATAGATCATTTTCTGTAATACTTTACATAAATTAGGAATCCTCCCCTATGGCATGGATGCTGCTGCCATTGGCTTTTTATGAGATTAAAAGTGCAAACAACACAAACCTGGTGTAATTTGGAAACGAACAATCAAAATAAAATGGCAAACTTGGAACCATGTATTACATGTTAGTTACAGTAAATTATAGTGCCATTAGTTGAGGCCATTCAGGGAGGCTCTCCCTACGCATTATTACTTTGCTCAGTGTAAAATGCTAGCTCATAGTCATTAACTTTTTTAATGGCGGTTAAGTGGCCTATGTAGAATAGTTGATGGGTCTCTGGAAACCAGTAGACTGGTGTCCTCATCTCAGAAATACATACGTTAGCATAACCTTCCTTGTTGGCCAACCCGGGAAAGAGGTGAAAGATTGAACGAATGGGCCGTATTTAAAGAACTTCCATTTTATCCCTAGAGGTGGTCTCTGCAAGTCAAGGTGGAGGCGTACTGGTGGAATGCTGATTAGGGGAAGTTTGCATTGCTGCCACGCTTGTTTAGGAGCAGACTGTGCTATCCCTGCTCATTGTGGTTAGCAGATTACTCTGCAAGCAATCCCATTCATTTAGGGAACTATTCAACATGGGTAAAGAGTTGAATCCTCTGTCCCCCTCTGTGTCATAAATAGAACTGAGTCACTAGGCTATCATTCTGGCAACTTTCAAACTGGCACTTAAAATGAATGTTATGATTCTCCTTCACAGGAGAGTATGAGTGAGATTATAATTAAATGGAAAAAACGATAAAAGGAAAAATACTCAATGTTTCCAGTTTGAGCGTCTAAACTTTTATAACCTTTAATTTGCTTGAAATAGAAGATTTTTCTCTCCCTCCCACCCGCATAGGATACATGTTAGTTTGAGTCGTTGTGGGTTTGCTTTTTTGTTGTTGTGGCGATTTTTTAGTATAAAATTGATGTGTGCTGTGGGAGGCAGCAAGTCATGAATAATTGACATCTTGAGGAATGACCTATTGCATACGTTTACAACTCTGTTAATGAAATCTTTGCACCAAATCAGTCACCAAAGCTGACACCATATTGTAGCATGATTCAGGGGAAGTGAACACTTTCTTATTCAGTATAAACTAGTGACGAAGAGTGCTGCTTTTCTTTCTTGTTTTTCTTTAAGCAAAGTTCAGGCAGTTCCATAAAAACCTTCCCTACCTACTTGGAAGAATTTTTTGTGTTTTATGTCCTGCCTAGAGATGCAGAACATGAAATGGATTCTTTGCCATAACTAGAGACAAGACACTACAACAAAGAAACATTTTTTAAAAAGGAAGAATTATTAGAGTAGGGAATGGTCTCCCAGGGGAAGTGGTGGAAGCTCTTTAATCTACAACTGCAACTGGACAAAATGCTTGAACAGACTCTAGTAAACAGTTATCCATTTACGATTCAATTCATCCCAGAGCAGAGGACCTAACCAAGGCCCTATATTAATTGTGCATAGACAAGCTTGTAATGAGACTATACTTGGGTGGATTTCATCCAAGGTCAGATGGATAAGCGACTTAAATTATAAAGCTTGGCAAGTAATCTTTTTGTGTGTGTGTGTGTGGGTGGGTTTTTTTTTCCTCTTCAAGGTTCATTGGCAATTTTGAAAAGTTGAAAAAAAGTTTCAGTTAAAACTAAACTTTTCATTTTGACAACAATGAAGAGTTTTAATTTTGGCTATTTTAAAAAGTAAAATTAAAGGAAATTTCTAAACAAAAAAGTCATTTCAAACCAAACAATCAGAATGTGTTGTTTGGAAAATATCAGAACAAAGCATTTAAATGTTTTCTAAAATGCACAATTGGCCAAAATTGAGATGAACTTGCAAAACATTGAAGTAGAGCTGAAGCTACATTTTTCACTGGAAAAAGATATTGCTGAAAAAATTCACCCAGCTCTACTTGATAAGTCTCTTCCATCTCAAATATTCTATAATTCTTGTCGCCAGTGTCCATTAGGTTTCATACTGTTTTACAGTTGATTAAAAGCATGTGCATTCAGTTCATTTTGTGCTTCTCGGTGATGTTCAATTCTCCAGCTTGACGTGATCACATTTTTAAGGAAGAATCTTCGCTTATGCTTACAGGTGTTGCATAATTTCATAATCGCTGGATAAAGAAATTATTCACCTGATGATGTGTTAAGCAGCTAGATGTGAAAAACAGAACCTTAAGAAAGAGTACATAGTTTGTAACTGAGATGTATATTGGTGGTTCTAGTTGTTTTGTTTTTAATAATAGAAAAGGTGGAGAGCATCTTTGTGGGAGAAGACTGTTGGCAGATGTGATTGTGTAGTTTGTTTGTTTTTGGTAGTTTGTTTTAAAGTTGCCGTTAAGTAACAGGGTAAGCAATGTTCCTCTGGTCAAAAAATACTGGGCATTTTAAATGGAAAAATTTGATCCACTGTGTAACCAAAAATAACAATACTTAGTTCTTTTATAGCATTTTCCTTAGTAGATCTCAAAGCATTTCATAAATAATGTTTTTTGTTAACTAAGATTATTTTGAAAATTGTTTTACTACTCTTCTGTTTTCTGAGGAATAAGTCATTACAAATTAATTTTTAAATAAATCTTTGAACATTAAGCTTGTAGTAAAACTCATTTTCACACAAGCTGTTCACACGCATGCGTGCACACATGGTTTGGATGGATATCTCAGCAAATGGATATATGTTAAAATGATCTATTCGTGCTTAGTATTGAAAAGTTTTATTTGTGCAATATACTGGGCCTGCTCCATTCAAGTCCATATAGCTATACCAGTTTAAACCAGCTGAGGCTCTAGTCCACATTATATTAGATTAGTTTGAAAATTTAACATTAAAGGCATTCTCTATTCATAATTTTCTCAAATCTCCATAGTCTAAAGTGCCATAAAGTAACATTTTAAATAGTTGCTTAATCTCATAATTTTCCTGAGATCCATTTTCATGGCAAAACTCTGACCAGCTTTTCAGTACTTCCCTCACATAACAAAACATAAAATTGATGGCTACAGTCTGAACTGGAGAAAGTAAATCAAATCCTAGAGTGGCTGGAGTGTGTTATGTTAAAAAACCTGCTATTTACCACTAGATATGGAATGTGAAAAGTCCTAGTCCTCTCTGTCTTCAGATATATTATCCCATGAATACCAGACTGATAATAAATGTTACAAGTGGAGCACTTTTTTTCTCTGAAGAAACCTTTAATAGCAAAAGATCAATGCTTTTAATTTATAAGAAACCACAAAGACTTTGGTGATTTTATTTGAGACTGGGTAAAATGCTGAGTGAAAGGGAGTCTTCATGGTATAGAGTGTTTGTAGGGGTCTTTTTTGTATAAGAAAATGCTAATTTTTTTTCAAACATAAAAAAAATGGAATGTAAATGAGCTCTCAGTAAGTGCTGTATATGAGATGTGTTGCTGTTGATACTGTAAGGTGCTGGTTTGTTTCATTTCAGCGTTCTTTCTGAAGTAAGGTCACCATATACTCATTATATTGAGCAGCGAGTAACATGAACACACACCGGGCCAAAACCTTTCCAGAGTAGCATCTGACATTCCTAGTTCTTTAAACTAGCAGGTGATCTTGATCTTTTCAAGAATTTTACACTTATTTGCAGATCATCACAACATGTTTACACCTCAATAAATAATATGGCAGCATAAATAAGAGAAGAGTATGCCAAGCAAATAATGGATCCTTACCATGGAGAACTCGGCAAAGTGCTAGTTTGATTACAGTCTAAATACGCTATAATTAATTGTCAACTCTGTGCTGTTACATGACTAAGTAGACACAGTCCCTGCCCGACAGAATTTACAGTCTGCATGGCAGACAAAACAATGGAAACAATGTCCTTTGTATACAATAGGTATGAAATAGAACATGATCATAAAGAATGAGATGTGCTCATTTTAGCATCCTACTAGGTTGGCTTTTAGGGTACATCTATATGGCAAAAAAATAAAATCTATATCTATAGCCCACTGTGGTGAGTCTGAGTCTGGGTCAACTGGCATGGTCTTGCAGGGATTGCACTAAAGACCTAAAAATATCAGTTGTAGACATTCATGCTCAGACTCTAAGACCTACCTTCCTTGCCAGGTTTCAGAGCATGAGCTCCAGGTCAAGTGGGAACATCTACACTGTTATGCTTAGCCCCATAGTGTGAGCTTCCTGTGAATTGATTCATTTGACCAGACTGTGAGACTCAGTGCTGTGAATTTTTTTAAAATGTTTTTCAGTGTAGACGTACTCTTAGAGAATACTTGGAAGGGAAGAGGAGCAGCAGTTGGCAAACATTAGTTGGAAGGATTCTAAGCTATGAAAGGGTGGCGAAATGGCACAAAGATGGGAGATGGCAAAGGACTCAAAGGGAATAGATAAAGCATTGATATACAAAGCCGGGGAAGGTTGGAAGAGACCACGGCAGAAACTGTCTACAAACAACTTCTGTGTGCGTGTGACAGAATAAATTGCTCTATTTTCGGAAAGGGAAGCTATGTCAAATGGTGAGAAATCTTAATATTTAAGAAGCAGCCATCAGAAGCTGCTAAAAAACCCTTTAAAATTCAACATGCAATGGCTTAATAGTAAGTTCAAACAGTCAGAGACAAGAGAAAATAGTCACATTCTAGGGGTACTGAAAAGTGAAGTTGTGTTTTAAAATAAAGACAAACATAAGCAAACCCAGGAAAGTGGGCTTGAATAAGAATACGCTTTACTAAAATATAGTGGACCTGGTTTTAAAATTAAAGTCTGTTTTGTGTCTACTGTTGTTTATCTTACTTTAGACTTAATTCAGAGTGGCTCCAGCATGAATCTTCTTGCAGAAGGGGTATCTCTTCAAAAAAGTCCCTGCTCAATGAGGAAAATGTAACTATCTCTAAGCAAAGCTTGAATCATGGCTTGAGCTTTGGAATACAATAGGGCCTGAATCTGGGGAAATGAGGTGCTCACACCATTGCAGGATCAGCTGAATCATTCTTAAATACTTGTAGCCTGGCTTTGAGATATGCTAAGCTACTGCAGTTCTCACCGACTTCAACGGCAGCTGCAGGTTCTCAGCCCCTTTGGGAGATTAGGTCTGTGGTGCACTTATTTATTCAGATAAGGAGTTTGCAGGATATCCAGACTTGGAAACATTTGTAGCATCTACAGAGAACCAGTTAATGTTCTACATGTATAGAGGTTTTAGTTATTGCTGTTACCTTTCCAAAGGAGAGATTGAGTATATGTCGTGTCTTTCACTAAATATTTATGTGTAGTGTTTCATCTTTAGGACCATCTTTATGCTTCCAGTTTTGTTTTGTTGGTAATTAATTCAATGCATTTTAAAAAAATTTAATAAAGCATATCAACAGTGAGGCCAGATCTGCTCTACAGACAGTACAACTATGTTGCTCAGGGATGTGAAAAATCCACTCTTGAGCAACATAGTTATACTGCCCTAACCCCCCATGTAGACAGTAACATATTGATGGGAGAGCTTCTGTAGTGTTGTACATGAAGACAAGCCCCAAGGAAATGCTCTCTTGTTTGGTCTTTCCCATTGCTACTTAATTTCAATTAATAGCTGCATAACCAGCTATTTCACCTTCCTCTTGGAAGCACTAGACACTCGTGCATTGTAAGCTGGTTGGAAGATGGGCAGTAAATAACAAAAAGGGTTTTTAGTATTGGACAACAAGGTGACTCCTGATTGATGCATGTTTATAACTAAAAAGAAAAAAAAAAAAAAAAAAGAAAACATAGAACTCCATTTTACTTAAGTGAGGTTAGGCAGGACTGTGACGGATATTATATTTTAAATATTAGTCTTCTTATAAGGGCTTACTCAATCACTTCTTTTGAGACTTTGGTATTCTTTTTAAGTAGGATTGATGAGAAGAACTCCTGTCTGCATGATTGATTTTAGTTTCTCTGGCAAATCTGTCTGAAAATAGTTAGTGTTCAGAAAAACAATAGACGCACTTTCTGTATAACTGCATCCATTCTAAACTGCATCTATTCTATGTCCTATTGTTTTTCTGTACATAAAAAAATAAGGATCTCCCATGTTAAAAATTCCTTTTGTTTTAATGTAATGTCCTTTTCTGTATTTGTGTGTTGCGGTATCTGCCCATATCATGAGTACCATGAGATTAAACAGTGAAGCAGGAAAGTTTAAGGAGCAAAGTTAAGAACAGTTTAAGGAGCAAACTAGAATTTTATATTTTAACTTTACTAGAGCACAAACTGCAAGAAGTAACTAATGGTTTTGTTGGCAATGAGATGGTCAGTGCAAAAGAGCGAAAGGGCTGGCCTCTATGTACAATAGGGACCAAATACAGGACAGAATCCGAGAAAAAGGGATAGCAGAAAGAGCACAGACAATTTAAACTTAGAGGACTTTGATATTTTCCATAAACTCCATTTCCTAATTCGATATGGGAGGTCAATAATGTGTGGCTCAAGGCTTATTCCTATCAGGCGCTGAGTACTACAGTCCTAATCCACCAGTGCACTTACTCACATGCTTAACGTTAAGCATGCAAGTAGTCCCATGTGATTGAAGTTCCACATGTACTTACGTGCTCTAATGCATAGGAATCAGAGTGTCAGCACCTTGCCAGACTGAGTGCAGAATTCTAAAGTCTTTAAAAGGTAGTCTATCAAAGAAGCTCTCTCTGACTTAATAACAGTTAGGCTTTGCCCATCATGCAGAAGAATATGTTGTTAATTTACTAAGGCCTTGTTCCTTGAGAAGTTATAATGAAAACAGTGATGCTGCTGGAGGAGTTTGGCATTATTCAGCATGAGCAAGGATGGCACAATCTGGCTTTTTACAAACATGAGGAGAGGAACATATGACTTCACAGGGAAGGGAGGAGAAGCGAAAGAGCAAGGTAGGGGGGCCTTACTATTAGAAGTTAGTTATTATTATTAATAGAATCTCTTACAGAGTGGTTTTCATCACTAGATTTCCAAGTGCTTTACAAAGGAGGCCAGTATCATTATCTCCATTTTACAGGTAGGGAAACTGAGGCACAGAGTTGTTAACTGTATTGTGGTGATGCCTAGGAGCCCCATTCCTGGACCAGGAGCCCACAGCATTAGGTACTATACAAACACAGAGCTATGTACATGTGGTCTCTTGAGAAGTTGCTGCTTGAATCTAGAGCCTGACTTTGAGGCATTGAGCACCCTTTGACTTGAAGTGGAGGTGGGGGTATCTCGGCAACTCTGAAAATCAGGATGCTCAAGACTAATAACATATAGAGAACTATTTCATAAAAGTCCTTGTAGTGGGTTTTTAGCAGGGACCTAACGGAGGTGTTGTGGCACCAGGCTGTTGGGAAGGGAGCTCAAAGCAGTGGGGAAAATAAGAGAAGCAGGCCAGCGCAAGATATCCTTTTGTCTGAGCATACTTTCTCTTTAAATATGTATTGCTTTCATTTCTTTTCTTTTATTCCTGGTCCATTGCCTGTGCTCAGTATCCATATCTGTGAGTTCAGAAATAATTTCAGGATTTTATTATGGTAACCCCTGCACATTCGATGTTTACTTACAGATTTTGCTGCCCCAAGGGAAGCAGTTTCTATCGGAGATGCTGTGGTTACTCCACTGATATGTGAAACCACTGTTAGTATTTCATTCCAATCCCATCATGGGATGCCAGGAGCATTTATGATGCTGGAAAAATGCCTTTGCATGCCCCAATTTGTACTAGTGAATATTAATAAAAGGCAATAACTCTCACATGCTTTCTCTCTCTTCCACACTCACTCTCTTTCTGTACCACCCCACTCCTTAATGGAAAGGCTTCCTAACTGTTACCCTGGGGATAGGAGGGGTTTTATTACCTACTGCATCATTGCCAGGAGGTGATATTTCACAGCTATAGTATCACTGCCTTAAAATGTCACTTTTAAGAAAGAAACTGGGGCAGGCCTGATGATTCTCTTAGGAGCATCCATGTTTAGCTTTTCCTATTTAAATAGTTATGTGGGCAGTGATAAAACATATTACCTTTCTAAAAAATACTGCTGAAAGCACTGAGTTTGTGATTTCTTGTTTGGGAGGCAGGGAATAGGGAGAATAACAAATGAGTAGCTCATGAAGGGGCAAGAACATAAGAACAGCCATACTGGGTCAGACTAATAGTCCATCTTGTCTGTCCTGTCTTCCAACAGTGGCCAATGCCAGATGCTTCAAAAGGAATGAATAGAATGGGCAATTATCAAGTGATCATCCCCTGTCCTCCAGTCTCAGCATCGGACAGTCACAGGCTTAGGGACACAGACCTTGGGGTTGCATCCCTGACCATCTTGGCTAATAGCCATTGACAGACCTATCCTCTATGAACTCATCTCATTCTTTTATTAACCAAGTTATAGTTTTCCTAGCAATAAGTTCTGCAGGTTGGCTGTGCTTTGTGAAGAAGTTCTTCCTTTGGTTTGTTTTTAAACCTCTGTCTTATTAATGTAATAACCCAAGAACCAGAGGTCAGTCTATGTGAAAGGGCATATAACACTTCTTTATTCACTTTCTCCACACCATTCATAATTTTATTGACCTCTATCATATCCCCCCTTAATTGTCTCTTTTCCTAGCTGAACAGTCTCAGTCTTTTTAATGTCTCCTCATGTGAAAGCTGTTTCATACTCTTAATCATTTTTGTTGTTGTTCTCTGTACCTTTTCCATTTCTAATATATCTTTTATGAGATGGAGTGACCAGAACTGCATGAGGTTTTCGAGGTGTAGGCATACCATGGATTTATATAGTGGCATTATGATATTTACTGTCTGATTATCTATCCTGTTCCTAATGCACAAGGCAAAGAGGGGTGGTTCTGTGGAACAGCAGAAGAGAAGATTTTGAGGAAGGGAAAGAATCTCTTTCCTTGTTTTAGTGAAAAAAATAACCTAAATTGCATGTGCCGATGCTGAACCCATATTGGTGAGTCAAATGTGCATATTTTCCCAATTGTATGGTCTTCTGTGGAATAAGAAGCCATGAATCCTGTTTAAATGCATAAAGGGTGCACCAGTAAGTTCATTACAGTGCCTCTTCCCTAGGCCTGAACTAATCATTAACATTTAATAATGATAATTGTCACTAGCGCACCCATCTGAAATTGTGTTCTTGTTGTGTTAGGCAATGTACAGAGAGGCAAAAGACAGTCCTTGCCACAAAGTATTTGCAATCTATATAGACTAGGTCAAAGAAAGAAAGTATTATTATTCTTGTTTTCCAGATGTTGAATTTAGGTAGAGAGATTAAGTGACTTGGCCAAGGTCATACAGAAAATCTGTAGCATGGCTGTAAACTAAACTCGGGGTTTCTAGGTCTCCAAAAACTACGCTTTTCACAATTATGAAAAACTTTGCCAATGAAACTCATCAATAATGTATTGAAACAGGCTTTTTTTGTGACCCAAAGCTTCTCTGCAGCCATCAAGTGTCTTCTACTTTTGTGCTCTCGAATTTCTCATGAACAAAAATAAATAAATCCTGTACTCTGCAGATCAGTTTACACCAAATGACTGAGGAGGAAGTAAGAGGAAAGGGAAAAGAAAAGTGTGCTCGTCTGATTGCTAGTTACTCTGTGGGGGAAAGGTACTAAGTAGTAGAGAAAATTCTTAGTGAAAGTCAATGGGATGGAATGATTGCAGCAACCAATATTAGCAGAAGAATCCTTCCTCTGATCCCAAATATCCCACACAGTGTTGCAACAAATAGACTCACTAGTACTTACTTTCTAATCGCTACGTTTTGTAAGATGCAACATTCACTTACAGTGACAAGGTTGATACACAATCAGCTCTTCAACCTCATAAGTCATGTCAATTAAATTGCTCATCAAATTTCTTAGCTGAGGAAAGGTTTAAATCTTTGTGCTCTGCTAATTAATAACCAGCTCCTGACCTGTTTCCCTGTACTTTTTAAATTAGAAACTAACTAGATGATTTTCTATTATTTAAATAGGCCAAGATTTTCAAAAGTGGCTAAGGTTTTGCGTCCTGGAAAGAGGCCTTATTTTCAGAAACTGCTGAGTACCTGCCCTATTAGGAGGAAGGGTGACTCAAGGATCAGGGTGCTAGACTGGGACTTGGAGAGACTTGGGGTCTGTTCTCTGCTCCACTACAGACTTCCTGCATGATTTTGAGCAAGTCAAGTAGTCTCTCTTTGCCTGTTATCCGATAGGGATAAGGCTTCTACAGTAACATGACATGAAATAACGTTCATTGTTGTAATGCTGTAGGGCAGAGGTGTCAAACATCCGACCCACGGGCTGGATACGGGTCCGGACCCTGGCAGCAGCGCACGCTGCTGCAAGATCTTGCAGCAGCGCTTGCTGCCACCACAGAGTACGACACCGTGAGATCTCGCGGCAGAGAGTACAATACTGCGAGATGTCGCAGCAGCACGCGCTGCCCCTAGATCTGTGTACTCTGGCGGCAGCACATGGAGCGCTGTGTGCATGAGACACAGTGCTCCAAAACTGCCTAGTATTTCAATTTATGGTATGTGTGGCCCACTTGAAGTACATTTAATTCAAATCTGGCCCGCCATAGCAAATGAGGTTGACACCCCTGCTGGGTTCTTACTATGTTTAGCTGTGTTCCAGTTCCCACTTTTAGGGGGATTTATATTTATTTTTTAAACCATTCAAAAATCTCTTCAGTGCTCTTAGACGTTTGGGTGAGAGACTAGAAAAATCTCATTAGTGTTTGCAAAAGCAATTTTTTCCTTGTCCCATCCCCCCACTGATGCCTTTATGGCTTTTCCCAACAGTGCTTGACAGTGTGTGTGTTTCATGTATTGCATTGCTAAGCATAACTGGAGAGCATATTGGAAAAAAAAACTCAGCTTGAAGTGCCCATAATTCCAGCTCATTTGTGTGTGATGAGTATGGAATCTGCAAGCACTATAAGAAAATGGAAAAACAGTTTCCATTCCCCCCCCCCATTGTGGAAAATGAAATATTGAAAGGTTCACATGATGGTATACTTTATCTGTGTTTGGGTTTGTTTTTTAAAATACTGAATTTGTAGAGGAATTATAGCTTGCTTCATCTGGACATTAGAAGTGGGCTTCATAAAATGACCAGTGAAACTCTGATAGAGCAAGCAAACTGAAAATAGCAGTGTAGCCACTGCGGAACAAGTGGCTAGCTGCCCCAAGTCCGTGTCTTGAGTCTCAGATGGGATTGTACTGGAGGCAGCGAGCATGTCTTGCTGCTGGTGCTGCCACAGCTATACTTCTGTTTTAGTGCACTAGCTCCATGAGCGCTAGTGCGGGTATGCATCCTCGAGCTGAAAATGACATCTCCCAGCTCCAGTGTACACTTAACCTCTTAGGCAGAGAGAGGAAAGAGGTAAAATCATCATAGGCTAGTCACAGAAATACTGTACATGTACATGTGAGAGAAGTGTGTCACGATGTGGAAGGAGTGATCCCAGAACTCAAGATTTTCTCCGTTTTTGTCTTTACTGACTTTCGAACTAAACTAACCCTGAAGTAGTTTAACTGAACTAAAATAGTTTTTAAATAACGTCTTTTTCTGTTAAGCAACAAAGCATGCGCAAGAGAGCGGGTTGAAGAAAGGCAAAAATGAAAACGTTTCAACTCATTTTTTCCCGATTTTTGTGTTTTGAATTTTGACATCTTTAAATTTTGAACAGCTCTGTCATTTTCAGGGCTGTTTTGTTTCATTGTACCAGTTTCACTAGAATTACCACAGGCACAAACACAATTTTATGGGGGGAGTGTGTCAGTTGACTGTCTTAGTAACTCGTAGCATTACTGTAACCCTTGTACTATCCCAAACTGGTCTCTGTGGAACAGCAAGATCAAGAGAAGGCAGCTATTTACAGTATTTATGTAGAAACAATGTAAATGCAGAACAGTTAATTTGGAGCAAGCTTTAGGATGAGGGAAAACACATCATGCTGTTCTTAATGTGTTCAAATGCACCTGATCTTTAGAGTTCTGATCCAAAGCTCCCTAAAGTTGATGAAAAGATTTCCAGGGGTTTTGGATCAGGTCTGGTAAGAGGTTGAACCACACATCTTTATAAAGATTTTGTGGCAAAGAGCCAAGACCTCATACAACTGTATTCCTGGTAGACACTGGGAATCTAGCCATCATCTTAGGGTTTTGACTGTATTATCTGAGCACCTTCTAGATAAATTCATTTGAAATAGTGCTGCTGGTACTATTAGACTTTGTGCACCAGCTGATGGGTTCTGTAGGAATAGTAATATTTAAGAATTAGCAGGGACCATACAAGACAATATTCCCCAATATCCTCTCCTGCTATGCTAACAGGCAATGCCAGGTACTCCAAAGGACAAGGGAAACAATCCTCCTATTGCTTAATGTATCTAACTCTGGAGAAGCAGTCTGGTTAACAGATTGTCCAATTGTGCTGTCTGGAGGCAAAGTAAGATATAATCTATTCTACTCTACTCTGCATAGGTTCTTATACACGCCTCATCACTGTAGTATCGGAGCACCTACCAGCAGTGCAATAATAGACTGACTAATATCTATCACCTGTAATTCCTACTTTCACATTATCTTGTGTGTGTGTGATGTAGGGTTTTGTTTGGTTTAATTTGTACATGTTGCTGTGTTTTACTGAGCTGGGGGAAACCTCTCACTTATAGGGTCAGCCATGCTCTCTCTGCCTTTGCTCTAGTATAGAGCACAAAAGAGAAAATACAATTCTGTAGTGTGACACAAATCCATCAAAGCTGAATTTTCCAAAGTGAGACTATGCTGCAGTGGTTGGTTTAATTGCCTCCCCTTTGTAACATAACTTGTGGCATGTTGACAGTTGACTGCGTTTCTGTAGACTTTGGGCACTGTGAGTAACACTCCAGGGAGGAGGCTGGAGAGAAAGCAGTGACCTTAGATGCATAACATTAGTAAAAATAGCACAGGTCGTTTCATGCCAGAAAGGAGAAATCTACCAATAGCATATGTCTAGCAGCTTTGCCAATCCTGTCTCAATTTAAATTGGTGCTAAATGCACACAAGATGTCCATCACAATCTCTCAATGTGCTAATAAAACTACTTATCAGCTGTGTATGATTGTCTACAAGTTGTGTCTCCCGTGCAAAATGGCTTTTATTTCTTACAAAAGATCAACATCACGCTTAAAATAATTGAATGTATTCACTAAAGGAGCCACCTGTACTCGGCAGCATCTTCCCTTATTTTTGCCTACCATATTTTTGGGTGGGTAGAGTCTCACCCCAAACCACTTGCTTTCCTACCTCCCTCTGTGGGTATGTACACACTGATGGCAGCAAATTCGCCACTGTCAGATTGACTGAGCGGAAGTGAAGATCTGCTTGATCAATCCGGAAGTCAATTTAGTAAAACCACCTCCTCAAAAAGCATAGCGCTGCGTCGACCAGTGTACATTTCCTGTCAGCACAGCATAGTGGAGACAGTGTGCAGAAGAGGATTTAGGAAGTCAACATTAGTTACGCAAGCTACTCCATGTAGCTTGCATAACTCCTGTTGACTGCCACCGAATTTCCCCGTAAATATAGACCAGGCCTGTGGCTGTTTTTTTGAAGTCAGTAGGTGCTGTTCTATCTGGGCATGCAGGGGTTGACAGTGTCTTTCATTTCCAACACACCAACTTCATGACCCTTCTCTCACTTGCTTCCCACAATCTTGCCCCTCAACATCACTGAAGGTTGCTAGTGATATTTAGATGGTGCTGAACCTCTTCAGCTTCTCTTTATTGCAATGGGAATGGGAGTTCTGTACTTCACATATTCTGTTCCAAAGGAAATGATTGCTAGTAATTTCAGGCTCTTGTTTTGAAAAGATTATGCAGTGCACAAGTAGTCCCATTCAACTCAAGACAATTACTTGCATTGAAACTTCTACATGGGCATCAGTTTTGCAAGGCCAGGGACTTAGGGCCAGATTTTCAAGAGCCCAACTCCCATTTAGAAACCTAAACAGGGAACCAATTTTCAAAAGTGCTCAGGACCCAGCAGGTCCCACTGTGACAGCTAGAATGAGATTTTCAAAAACCCACCCTCAAGTTTGCTTGCAAATCTGGACATTTATTTTTATTCCTAAATTGGGGCTGAGCTATTTTCAAAAGTCTGGCAGTGATCCTGAGTGCGGAGCATTTTTAGAAAATCCAGTCTTTAGCACACATGGCTTTTTGCTTCTTTGTTCTCTTCCTGGGCGGGAAAGGAATTAGATTTTATATCAGCAGGATAAAAACTCAATAAGCATGCACCCTACAATACACATTACTTACAAAAATAGTCGATGGAAGAGCACACTAGATGAGAAATCCTTACTTAATATAAAAATTTTCTCAATTGACTGCCGTTATAACCCCCCCTTTTCCCACTCATCCTATTTAATGTATGTGTGCACCTATTTTTTTTTCCTGATATTTATTCTTAATTAAGTCTTTAAAAAAAAAACTGTGTGTCTTCCGGGGCTAAACTCAATTTAATTAACAATATATTCTACCAGACTCTCAGATATTATTACACTTGTATTTCTTGCCTGTAAGACACACACTTCTTATTTGTACAGTTAACAGACTACATAAAACCATAAAAAGGGTAATATTTTTAACTCCAGAGTTTTGTTACCCCCACATGCACCTTTTAATGTTTGAAATTAAACAGCAGGGAGATTTAGGCTGAATGTTTCAAGGCCATTATAGTTAGCTATACTTCTGAGATCCATTCAGCACTTCAGTGCTAACAGAGCACTTAATCCACGTCACTGCAGAGACTCTAGGGTGTGTGCCCAACGGAAGGCATTTATTTACCAAATTAAAAGCACAGCAGATGAAAGCCTGGGATGTATTTAAGCACATTTTATTGACTCCTATTCCGCTGCTATTTACTAAATTTTTCACTGATGGAAGATGATGGATGA
Organism: Mesoclemmys tuberculata; assembly: GCA_007922155.1. NCBI lineage: Eukaryota > Metazoa > Chordata > Testudines > Chelidae > Mesoclemmys > Mesoclemmys tuberculata. Next base: position 8,877,816 of record ML675745.1, read on the forward strand.
GCTGATTGCTTGGCTTTCCTAAAGGTGAAATGCATCTTCTCTGATTTAGTCCTCTCACATTGACAAAACAGCTTTTGGTGTAATTGAAGAACATCCAACTACAGCTAGATATGTAGAAATCAGGCAGATTCTCTCACTACTTTATTATACTCAAATAGGTTTAGATCACATATTGGAGATTCTGGCAGGTTTCAGATTCAGTGTCAAGTTTGACATCAAAGCCATTATTGCATCTAGATATACCCAATTCATATAGTGTGTATGTGGTTATATGCAGTGACGTTCTCTCTCTCTCTCTCCAGGTCACATCTTTACCCAGTGCAAGGTAGCATAGCTTCACTGAAGTCAAGGTAGCAATTTTCCACCAAGGATGTTTTAAATATGCTATGCTATGCTAATTTGCACCGGGTGGGGAGGAACAGAAAGAGAGTGTGTAAATGCATATGATTACATGCACATGAATTGTATTTCACACGGTGAGTGAGTGTTTGTATTGTATTATATACAAATATATTTTTGGTACTTGAACATTCGTATTAAATGCATTTTCTAATAAAGTTTCATTTAAAGGAAAAATAAAGTAGAGAATATGGTAAAGAGAAATAAAGTAAGTACCATGAACCCAAATCTGTGCTGAGCTCTAGTTGTCTGCGGTGGAAGTTGAAGGTGCTTGAACAGCTCTTCATATGCTCAGGTGCTGCCAATTTTGCTCTCTGTTCAGATAACTTTCTAGTTGAGCCATTTGCATGATTTCTCTGGCAGTTTCTGTTAGATATGATAGTATTCGTCAATTTCTATCCTACAGTCTTGCGGAGTTGCTATGCACTGAGAAACAGCTGACCGGTTTCTTTCCAGATGTGGATGCATTGAGTGGCAGATGAAGTGATCTCAGTGTGTATTTTACAACTATAGGCTGAAGAATTAAGTGCTTCAGGAGCCTTGGGAATGAAAGGTGGTGTTTGTTGATGAGATGGAGGCTGTGACGCCCCACTGGATGCACACATATAACTCTCGTTGATAATCAGTGGGGGTTGTGTTTACATCTCTTTGATGGAGTTAAACCCTTGTGGAGGACTAAATTTCCCACAATGCAGTACAGACCCACACTATTGATTTAAAAAATGCACTTCAGCTAAATCGATATAAGGCACTCCTGAAACAAAAGTAACCACACACGGGGCTTGCACCAATTTTACTACATATGTTTCTAAAACAATTTATTTAAATACATCTCATTTTCCTATGTAGACAAGACCTAAAATTTCATCTTTTCCATGTTTGGCCTTTGATCTCCAGATCTGCTTTAGATGTGCCCATGAAAAGACTTGATATGAAAGATACATAGTCTTGAGAGTGGGATGACCTTGTGTTTGGAGCACGTATGTTCCATACAGATGTTTATAATATAGCTAATCCTGTAAAACTTTTTCACCTCCAGTAGGTGGTCTCCATCTCTAATTTTTATTAGGCCATCTAGTCTATGATCTCAGTCATCTTCTGGGGCTCATCATGCTTACACATTCCTTTTCAGACACTGTTGCTAGCTGAAAGGATAAAACAAAGCTGTGTGACTTGACAACTAAGTCTTAGAAATAGTTATTTCAATCAGAGAGTCAGTGATGAATTTACTAGATTAATAATATTGCTTTTCTTAGGAGAGGAAGGAGAAATTGAGTCAAATTGCAGCTAGGTAACAAGCCATTTTGATCATCTTGCAAATATGAAAAGCCAGTATGGTTCATATGGTGTTTGCATGTCACTTTTGAATAATGCCTTTGTAATCCGCATTGCTTGTCTTAAAAGATATGGAGGACTGGTTTGTACATATTTGGTATTATAGGTCGCAGTCAAGAAACCAGCTTGCTTTCATTTCTTAGCACAAGGAATCGACCTCAGTATGTGCGCATGTACGTACTGAGACATATAAAGGTGTGTTGCAGGTTGACTGAATCCAAGAGCATTTGTTATTTCTTTGAAGTGGGGCTTGTGGGTAAATAAACTAAATGTATCAGTCAGTTGTTAAGAGGGCATGATTACACTTAGTTGGTCAAGCATGTACAAGTTGTTCCCCTCTCTGTACAAAACGCTTAGCCTTATGACTGCTTCGTAATGGCTGTAATATTGAACCTGGGCTTATGTGCAATCAGGTCAGCTCGCTTTCCTTCCATTTGTTTCTCAGTTTATGGTGAAAATAATATGCGAAGCGAAGTTAAACTCACTGAAGTGGCTCTGGGGTGCTGCATGTGCATCTTTGGCATTGCTTATGATTTCAAGTTCTTCCATGTGAAAATACAATTCATGTTTTTGAATTGTACCAGGTGCACAAATTTTACTATTAAAGCAGTAGTTTGTAGGTCTCATGTTAATACATATTTTTTAAAACTTAAGTTGGTTTGCCTTGGTGAGAAGAGTCAAAGTATTTTTATGATTGACTTTCCATATCTGAAGTCCTAGAATATGAGACATTTCCAGAAACATATGGATAAAAAAAACAATGAGAGTATTGATAATTCTGTGCTAAAATGCTCCTGTCATCATTTTACAGATGGGGAGATCTGAGTTCCTTTACCATAAGACCATCGCTGTCTGAAAGTGTAATCTTTTCTCCTGAAATAATTTAAAATGCTGTAGATTCTGACAGTGGGGAAATATAGGAAGCAAATATGCCTGCTGTTAAACAGGAAAATCATATTAAATGTAAGTGGTGCGTACACACTTTTGATAGGCTAAAAGTTTTGTTTTTGTCACAAATTTTGCAAACCATCTGATGTTATGGACAAAAATTCAGATCACAGACCACTAGTGGGAGTTTTTAAAAATAATGTATTGCACTTTCATGAAAATCTTGCCATTGTTTGAATGTGTGTTTTTTAAAAAGCAAAAAAGAATCCAGCTTCCCTTTTCCTGGCAGAATGAAAAGAGAGAGATTTCATTGTCATTTTTAATTTTGGGAGGTACTACGATGATTGAGACCAAATAAGTAGGGAGGTAGACAGATAAATAGCACATGAAGGGTTAGCCATCTCTGTCTGTCTCGGTGAGTCAGATGTCCATTGCAATTGATTTTTATTTAACAGCATCTGCTTATTAAAAGTAAGCCAAGAACAGTGTCTTCAAGACTTTTCTAAAAGTTCTTTTAAGGATCACGTTGTGTTTATAAGGGAAAAAAGCCCTATGTGCTATTTTTTTTCTTCTAAAGGAGTGAACATGTCTTTGTCTTGCAGGCAGAGTATAGATCCAGAGCAGAGGCTATGTAAATTATTAATGAGAAGATGATCAGCATAATTTTTTTTTTTTGCTGTTAACACCTAGTGTGAAATGTGTGAGTTGATATGGGTTTAGCATAACTAAACGACCATTCATACACAAAATAGCTAAGAGCATTTAAGTGTTGGGACAGTTTTGTCCTGCTGTTATTGCAGCATTTCCTCAGTTTTCTGGTTTTTGTAATGTGCCGTGTGGTCTAAGGTTCTGAGTTTGAACTCTCAGTGTAGTCCTGTTTGCTGTATAATAGCATGATCTTAATTTAGCTTTTGTGAAAGTTTATTTTAAATGTACAGTATTTTGGAATTAAAAAAGCAAATGTCACTTCTCTTTTGGGCAGGGTCTTTTTGTATGCTGTAGTTTTGACCGGGAACAAATACCACCTTTCAACCTGCTGACTCCTTGATATACTTAATATTTCCTGGATTTCTTACTCAATTTTCTAACAGGGATTCAAAGGGATTTGAGTGTAGGCTTACTCAGGGACTATCTGGGTTCTAAGCATCGCCTCAGTGGGCAGCAGCTTGCCAAGTAGGTTGGTTTGAGTGGTGATTCTGGTGCGATCCTTTTCCTCTGTTATAGAAAAATAGAAATGTGGGACTGGAAGGAACCAAGTAGAACAGGACAGTTACCTCCCTTATCTTACATATGACACTCCTGTTAATACACCCCAGAATATTAGCTTTCTTCTCAACTGTGTCACATTGTTGACCCATATTCAATTTGTGATCCACTATAACTCCCAGATCCTTTTCAGCAGTACTACCACTGAGCCAGCTGTTCCTAAATTTGTAGTTGTGCATTTTATTTTTCTTTCCTAAGTGTTGTACTTGGCACTTACTTGTATTATGTGTCAACTTGTTGAATTCTGATCAATTCTCCAGTTTGTCAAGGTGATTTTGAATTCTAATCCTGTCTGCCAGTGTGCTTGCAACCCTTCCCAGCTTGGAGTCATCTGTGACTTTTATAAGCATACTTCTCACTCCATTATCCAAGTCATTAATGAAAATATTGACTAGTACCATAGCCAGGGACCTCCATTAGAGACATTTCCCCAACCCCTATTACTACACTGAACCACTGAGAACTGCTCTTTGAGTGTGGTCTTTCAACCCACGTTATAGTAATTTCATCACTGCATTTTCCTAGTGTGTTTCAGAAGATGTCATGTTAGACTGTGGCAAAAGCCTTACTAAAATGAAGATGTGTCACGTCTATTGCCTTCCCTCTCTTCTCAATCGTCTCTTTCATTTGATCCTTTCCTCCGTCAATCCACCATTGGTATGATGCACAGTATTAGAATATCACCAGAGCCAACATTGTTTGTAGAGCCTTATCCAAAATCCATTGAAATCAAATCAAATGCTCCCATTGACTTCATGGGCTTTGGAGCAGGCCCCTAGAGCTGCCATGCATCCATCTATCCTTGGCAGCAGGACACACTTGACACCCCTTACCTAGAAAATGAGGGTCACCCCCTAAATCTCAGAGCCTCAGCCAAGCTGCAGAACAAGAGCCCCAGATGCTGAGCAGAGAGCTACTTATTAAATCTGTAAGATAGTAAGGCTGTCTATTACTTTTAATGATGGCAGAGGACATACATTTCAAAAGGAAGTCTTTTCACAATCAAGTCTTAGCTTCTTTTCACACCTGAAACTACAAAGCACTAATGAAGAAGACCAGCAAATAGGCTACTGCCTAGATTTAGATAGATACAAGGTATTCCCTTTTCAAGTGTTTTTCTACTTTCTCCCAGGTATTTCTTGCTTTTCACATTCTATTTGCCCTAGCGCCATGCTCAGAAAACTTGATACTGCAGCTGGGCAGATAGAACCCTTGTTATTAGAACCAGTTTTTATTATTCCTTGTTTTGGAGCCGTGCTCTTTGGTGGGGAATTTCAAAGGAGCCTATAGGAGTTAGTGGCTCGACTCCATTTAAAATGAGATTTGGGCACCCAAATATCTTCAGGTCCTTTCCTGGTCAAGAAATATGTAACCAGGTCACTTGAGTTCATCTGGCGTATTCAAAATTGTGTGACTGTGAGAACTAATCCTATTTCCTGTTTACTGCCTTTGAACACGAGCCTCATTCTGGTTTGGTCTCCTATTTAAGAGTTCTTCCAAAACCCATTCAAGTCTACTGAAAAACTCCCACAGACTTTCAGTTGAGTTCAGTGGGCTTTGACTCAGCTCCTAAATCTCTTGAGCATTGATAACCTACATCACAAATCCAGTCTCTTTCTCCTGCAATAATCAATGGTTGTCCTATACAAAGCACTACAGAAAAACTTGAGCTAAAGATGGAACTTTACTAATTTTTTGTTGTTAACTCATTCTCTATTATGGAAATCAGTGGGACCAAATTAGGAGGCAGATTGAAGTCTAGGTGTCACGCTTGAAGTGTTTTTGTAACTGTTTCTGGGGAGGTTATAGTTCTTGCGGTGCTTCTGATTTTGATTTTTTTTCTCTTCCTTTTTGGGTGGGATGGCGGTGAGAGAGTATATCTTCCAAGTGACGATTGTAATGGATGATAGAACATATTGTAAATGCCATGCTTCCAAATGGTGGTAATTAGCTTTAAATTTTGTCTACTGAGCTCAGAGACTCCTTTTATTTTAAAACAGAGATTATTAAAAGGTCTGCAGGGGACACTTGGGTTAGCTGATCTACTTCACTGAAGCTTGCAAGTGACACAGAGTCTATTTTTGCTGCCTTTCCTGCCCTGGCAATATGGGAAATAGATTTTTTTTTAGGAGCTATTTGGGGACACCTAGTTTTAAATGCACATTTTATTTCTGCTGTATGCTTGGGGCCAGATTTTGCTATGTTTGCTTACATTAAAGAGTACCTTACTCCACAAGTAGTGCCACTGAAATCAATGAAGCTATTTGCAAAATAAGGTACTACTCAACGTGAGTAAGTGGAAAAATCTGGCCTTTATTGATTTATTCTTAATGGCTAACATGTCAATTTTTTGACCTATAAAAGAACCTAAAAAATGCACATTCAATTTGAATATCCGTGAAGTACGTGGACAAAATATAAAATCCAGTATTTGTAGTAAGCTCCAGTAACTTAGTGCCTTGTAAAAAGGCCACATTCCAGAACTGTGTTCATATAGAACATCAGATACAGTATTAATATTTTAGTTCAGTATCCTGGGGAAAATTCAGAAGCAGAGTTTAAGGTATTCTTGAGTCTCAGTGAATTGGTGTAAATTGTACATGTTTCCAGCCTCCCTCATCTTGAAAATTCAACCAATTTAGATTTACTTCTGAATATGGAGATTGTAAACTCTTTGGGGCAGGGACAGTCTTTTTGTTTTGTGTTTGTACAGCGCCTAGCACAATGGGGTCCTGGTCCATGCCAGGAAATCCTGGGTGCCACTATAATGCAAATAATAAATAATCATGGTTGCCAGATGGTCCAGATTTCAAAAGAGCTCAGCTCGCATTTAGGTACCTAAACATATGGGCCAGATTTTCAAAAAGTGCCAGCAGGTTGTGTTGTTCATTTTGCTGACTGCTAAGCTCCTCTGCAGACCTGGCTGTATAAGTATTTAAAATATGAACTGTTGTCTGTATGTCTTTTTCCATATTTGTGTCATAAATGTTGCATTAAGGGCCTGAGCCTCTGCCCATTGAATTAAACTGCAAAGTTCTCATTATCTTCCTGCTGAATGAGATGCTAAAGACTAGTGAATGGTCCCACACTGTGATTTGTTCTTTAGTACTGTTCTTCATTATACATGGTCCCTTTAACAACAGATATCCTCTCTTTTCTGATTAATGTATGCCTTCTTTGCAGTCCCCTCGGTTCTTCCTCCTTAAATTGAAAGGAACAAATGCTTCCGACCAGCAGAACAGGGCCACCAGTACCCCAGTAGTCACCAGTGTGCAATGTAGCTCTCTCTCCTCCTGGGCCAAAATAGTTCCTCATCCCACTCAGACCTAGGCCCCAATTGTTTGCTGAATTGGAGCCTTAGTGTCATCTCATTATTATTGCATTGGATTTCCTTATATTGAGCCATCTCAGGGAAAACAAAGTTCTAGACACTTAGTAGGATTTTTATTATGATACAGAAACTAATCCTGCTTCACTTTAAGATTCCTCTGCTGATATTTCTTCTCCGGAGATTTGTCCCATGTTTTGGACCTTGGCAGACAGAGTTAGAGGTCATCAGATGGTACATTAATAGAAATAAAAAATTAGACAAAATATCCAGGGCAGAAATATGTGCTGCTGTTTTAAATGATAGATGCATGAATTAGGGGAATGTCTCTGGATCAGCTTTGTGGTTTTCATTGTCTCTCTCCCCATGACATCACTCAACCTGCTAATGAAAAGCATGGCAGGTGAGGCAGGACAAACCCCCAGCCACGTTGGGCATCGGCTGGAAGAGCTGTCACTATAATTGGCACCTTATCCGTCAAAGTGTTAGCTGAAAGTTGGCGTTTGTTACAGCTAATAAAGCACCATGTCTCTTAACAGTAGAGGAATTGAACTTAAACATCATGCTTGTGGAGTTTGAAGGAGATGGATCTGAATGCCATCCTCAGTAATTTTCTTTGACATGCTGGGAGGTGGAGGGGAGAGAGGAATTTTTAAAAATAGATGAGCATCTGAAGCTTATGGCTGCTCTTCGCAGTGGAAGTGCTGAGGTTCGCAGGACACACATGATCAAATGTACTAGTCCAGAAACCCTCTTGCCAGACCGGCTCCGCTGATTTTAAATAGGGGAAAAGAGGAGTTAATATTGCATATTATGCATGGTTCCCATCAGTTGCTCACTGTAGCACCACTTGACGCTAACTGGAACAGCAATGGTATAAATACCATCGATAATGAGATCATGAACAATCATTGTGGATTTGAATATCTAATATCAGTCAACATTAGAGATGTAGCTGCACCAGGGCAGTGTTAGGACCGAATTGTGAGACGCATGGGTCCTTGCTTTCCCCTCACCTCACATGGAGCAAATTCCACCACTGCCATCTCAGTCCAACTCTGTTCCACTGGCTTCAGAGACTTGCTGATCCTTCCCACCCTCACAAGGAGAGTGTGGGTATGCAGGAGTATAATTGGCAGACTTAATTTTGTCCCTGCATGTCTGTAGAATTCAACCCACTTAATAACACGATGTAAAGGTTAACCAATAAATATTCCATAAAAGTCTGTATTTCAGGCCCTGATTCAGGAAAGCGTTAAAGCACAAGCCTAAACTTTCCAATGCATGCCTTGAGAGCTTTCCTGAATCAGAACCTGTCTGTCTGCCACATTGTATATGGAATTCTTCGTCCACAATGGCAGTGTAACTGCTTTTCCTGGGGTGAAACACCTCCGCTTGTAATGTCACGAAAAAAACACGACGCCAACAGACGCTTTGTTGCTCTGCTCGTTTGATTTATTCAGTGTGCTCATTACTAAACATTTTAGGACAAGAAGTGAAAGAGAATTCCGTGTCAAATTGAAATTGCAAAGGAAGTTTAAGTTTGCAGATTTTAGCTGAGAGTGGAATTTGGACAAACTGCAAAGAATGACACCCAAAACTCTCAGTCCAGGGCCCTGTTCATTGACTGCTTCATCATGGTGGTTTTTTTGCATGAATTAGAAGACTTCTATTTTCTGCTCTGCCAGTGTTGAGATTTTAGACAAATTGGGTTTCTGTGCTTCCATTTCCCCTCTGTCCTTTGTCTACCTTGTCTATTTTAACTGTAAGCAGTTTGGGTCATTGACTGTCTCTTCTTATGTGTTTGTACAGCACCTAGCACTTGGACCTCAATCTTATTTTATGTACTATTTTAATTCAACTAACTAGTAATAATAAACATGGTTTTTTGTCAGTTTTTAAAGTGAACAATTAGGATCTATATTTCAAGGGTGAAATTCTGTCCCCACACAAATCAGTGGGAGTTTTGTGCATGACCTGTTATAATGGCAACATGGTAATTATAATTACATATTTAAAAGTTAAACAAATTCCTCAATCCCCTATTTACTTGGGTGTCCAGGCAGAAAATAATAGCAGGAGAAAATTCAATGAAACTCCTAAATCCTCTTACAGTTTTTACTTGTTATTGGCACGCCTCTCAGTTCTGATTAAGAATATTTTGGTTACTTTATTCCCTGACCAGTATTTCTGTATGCCGAAATGTTATTTAAGTACAGACTCTTTACTGAACTTACATTAATTCTGAAATTCATAATGAGTCCAGTCCTGCTGCTGTCAAATTTGCTGGACTTGATTGCACAAACCTTTTGACATTTGATGCCAGATATTCCAATCACAAAACTTGAAGGTCATGGTGTGTATTGAAGAGGGAAGATATAAAGGAGATATGAAGTCTGCTCAGTATTGGGAACAAACTTCTGACTAAATCTGTCACAATCATCCGTATGTATTATTCATCAGATTATGGGAGGGGAATTCATTTCTTGCCAAACATCCTTACTACACTGTCAAGCTGGGAGCATCTTGTTTCAAATCTGGACCTTCCTGTTGTGCTAATGAGGCTCCTGTTTTGATATTTTTCTGTTAAGAACGTTTGTAGCTTGATTTTGATACCAGTGGATAATTTGCCTGTAACTGACAAATATTTGCATTAAAGTTGCCCACTAGATTTTTCTTATTTCCATTGTGTTCTTTTGACAGGAATAACTAGAAAAGAACATTTCATCAGACCAAAGTAAAGCTTTTTCTCCTTCCCCTGAACAATTTCAAAGTGGGGGTACGGAGGGGGGGGGTGAGAAAATGCTGACATCCAAACTCCTTCACCTCCTTATGAATCAGTGTGCCATCCTTCTACTGCTGAAAACTTTTTATTTTTTATTTACTTATTCTCTGTCAGAAGAAAAACACAACTGTTAGGGTAACTGATTAGACAGCATCTGCTCCTAGAGGGAAAAAAGAGGATATTAATTGGGCAGTACAACAGCAAATTCTACATTAGCTGAATCCTATGCAAATAATAGCAAAAGAAAAATAATCTTTTTTATTCTATTTTTTTAACAATTTGTCTCCAAACTTGCTTGGGGAGATCCTGGATCCTGGCCTGACATTTTGAAAAATGCTGGAGTAGGAGAATTTGTGTTTCTTTACCCAAAATGTAGGTCAAGCTACTTTTCACATGGGGAAATGTTCTTGATCTCAAAGCTTGCAGAGTGGTCTCTTGTTAACATGGCTTCTCTGTACAACTGTCTGTACTTTGGAAGACCAAAGTGCATAGCACTTAATCAAATTACTTGCAATCCCTAGGGTAGATAAGGTTTAAAACAATGAAATGCAATTGATGAATGGCTAGACCACAACATAAATTATTTTTAATTGATGTTTTGTGGGGAGAAGGTATGTTTTATTTATTACTCATGTGTGCATAAAATGGTGAGTGTTTAACAATGAACTGTTTATACCACGTAGCAAACTACAATTTTACTTTTGTTCCTTAATATTACAAAACTAAATCATATCCATATTCTACCATGCTACTTGAATAGCGACACAGAGTGGCATAAATGCGTGTTCCCAAAAAAGTATGTGATTCAGATGGGCAATATATCAAGTTGTTAAAATTAATAATCTCCTTTCTTTTGTTTCTGCTGTTTGGGAAAGTGGAATTTAAGGGAGGAGAAGGTGTAGGAGGTTTTTGATGGAAGATATTTCAACACACAATGCCTTATTCAACTACAGAAGAAATAAGTAGCCAAACTTTAGTTCTTAATAGGTATAGGTGTCACCTACCAAAGTCAAAGAAGACTGAAGTGGACTAAAGATCTAGTCACAATTTAAACATAATTATATGTGACCATTGTCGTCTCCACCTTGTTAAGCAGGACTTTGCCTTCTGGCTCTCCATAGGGGCGAATGGGAGTCTAAAACTTTAATTATTTATAACAGATTGCATCCAGTGTAAATGTGTGACTGTCAGAAGACCACAGTGGAAGAAGTCAGGTTTGAACAAAGACATCAAGAAATTATCTTTGCTCCAAACAGCAATAGAATTTCATTTTTCAAAGGGGGTTCTGAAATAATCGTCTAGCAATGCTATAGTTTAAGACTTTCACCCTTTGCTTTTCTGCCTGTTACAGAAAATACCTACAGGCTGTAATAGGTGATGAGAGCAGTAACATTCTATAGGTGTTGAAAAGGGCTCCATAGAAGTGATGTTAGACATCCACCTCTGTTAACCTAGTCTAAACGACCATTTTGTCCCCTCTCATGTGAAAGCCTGTGAGATGAAACATTCTTCTGGAAATCTACCCCTCCTCCCCCCAACACACACACACACATATATAATCGCATCCAGGAGGGGGCAGGGAGTCATCCTCACACAAATAAGGATTTGCAGCTCTTTCTCCTCCAAACCAGGCAGATTTCTGAGAGATCAGGGCCATCCACATTGAGATCATATGTCGTGCACCAATGTTGGCCCTGGAGGTGGTGGTTGCATCTCCATTGGAGATGCATCAGCAGCCCTTCCCTAACCCTCCCCCCCTACCAATCTTTGCTGGGTTGCGGCCTTTTTAGGTATTTCTAGTCCATACGTTACTTTGGTCATGCTGCTTGTTGAAAAATGACAATTTAGCCGTGTGTTTAAAGGATTTTAAAAATATATTGGCCCAGTGGAAAACCTGATGTAATGGATCATTCCCCCTGGACTTTTAATCTTGGAAGGATTTCCTTAAATTTTTTGCTAGATTTAGTAATAATATTAAGTCTGATATTGAGAAGAGAGGTGGGGGAGGGATTGCAAAGGAAACTTTGTATTTGCTGAAACCAATTAACTGGAGGGCATTACAGAAAGCTTATGTTTTGGTGCTGAAAACAGCTTATGAGGACTATAATAACATAAATGAATTAAAATGCCTTGCAGGTCTATATAACATTCCAGTGTGCTAGAACATTTTACTATTTTAATTTTAGTTGCACGAAGGGTAGCATAGGAATTAATTCACAAAGAGGGAGTGAAAAGTTAACACATTGCTTCCTTTTATATGCATCTTTCTCTCTTTCTGCCTTTCTGTCTACAATGTCTTTCCCATTTTCTGTGTGCACATTTTTCCCTTCTCCTCATATTTGACTTAATTAATGCTCTGGGACCCAACAATGCTATCATGATGCAACAGACCACAACCATGCTTTATATGTTTTTCTTATTAATTGCACCTATATTAAGATAAGCACATATTGGATAGAGGCTGGAACATCCTTTGACTGCTATCTGTTATACATTTTTGGACTTCATATCAAAGAAGCAGCAGCCCCATGCAGTTGTCTTTCAATTTCAGTAATGGTATTAAAGTTGAAAATATTCATTTCAATAAATCATGTATCTGCAAAAATACACCTACTTTCTGTAGCCTCATAAATTACAAACAGATTGGATTAATCAGAACAGGCCAATAAAGCCACTGGATACTTTGAACAAAGATAATAGTAATAAACAAATGGCTTTAAGATTATCCTTGGGAAATACTGATATTAAGGGTAAGTAAATACTGTTATGATTCGCTTAGTGTTTTATGCCTCCAATCTTCCATGTTTTAATTGGCCACTGACTGTTCACAAGAATGCACTGTTCCTTAAAGCTTGTGTCTAAACTTGATGGAGGGGTCTGTCTGTGGGGAAGGGTGACCAGACGTCCCGATTTTATAGGGACAGTCCCAATATTTGGGGCTTTTTCTTATATAGGCGACTATGACCCCAGCTTCCCCATCCTGATTTTTCACACTTGTCATCTAGTCCCCCTGCTGCGGGGTAGGGTTCCATTATGGCTCAGAGTCAGAAAAGGACATGTAGTGGAGCTAAGCTTTCAACTCCTGATTGTATTATTAATTGCAACGAATAGTGGAGATCACAAGGATTAGGTTCTGTGTACTCTGGGACATGAAGTCAGAACCTCCCAGTTGTTGCTGAGATCGGATTGTATTATGAGGGTGGGTGTGTGGAGTCGGTCCATAGTGTAGAGTGTACCAGAAGATGTGTACTTGCAGTATCTTGCACAGGTGCATTTTGGCACAGATAATTTGGCATACTACTTTGTAACATTACTCATACCTGTGGTGGGTGGGCCTTCCAGGGTATTTTTACTCTCTTTTTCTTTCACTCCATTGCTTAAGCTTTCTTCCCATGTTACGTTTGACAGTGTGAATTGATTTTGTAAACTCTGGAAGACATGGGGGAATAAATAAGCAGTTATTTTTTATTGGATAAGCTATTGCTCTTTGGGGTTTAAGCAAGGGTGCTTTTTCAGAATTAGAATGATTCTCATCTATGGAGCTGGCTCAGGGTGCATGCATACCAGGCAACGCTGCTGCAGATGAATAATGACCAGTACATGGCAGGCAGGTTAAGGAAGAGCTCCCCAGTCAGCAATGCCATTGCTCCAGTGAGTGGGAAGTAATGCTAATACCGTACAAATACATTAGAGCCAGAAAGACAGTTACAGAAAATTATGCTCACCTTGTCCCTTCCTCTGTTTGCATTCTTCATCTACCCCTTACATCTGATTATAAACTTAGATCATAAAGCCTTTGGGGTAGGGGATGTTTTCTTCTTTTCAGCTGCATGCTTATCCAGTGCTCAGCCAATGGGATCCTGATTGGCTGGGGTACTTGTACTGTATTACAAATACTAATACGTAACAATTGAAAATGTGAAACTATCATTTGACGGGTTAAATTACATGCATACCAAGATCATCACAAAGAGATATTACTTATATATGTCCTTTAGAAACTTTTAGCATATACACGCACAGGATTGCAAAAGCCTAAGATATCAGGCAAGAAAGCCACTTTTCAAAACAAGGGGAAGTTTATATTTTGTAAAGTTAACTTACATGCAGAACTGCATCATTAAACAGAGAGGTCATGTGCTGTAGTTAATAGCAGCAATAAACGGGGGTCATGAGATGAAGATTCATTCACCTCAGAAAATAATCTCTGCATCTTTGAGCAATGGGTATTAATGGTTTGTTTAAATAGAAGTTTCATTCCAGTAAACAGGTCACAATAGAGAAGAGGCAGTTAGGTGCTTTATTTGAATGGCTTCCAAGGATTTGGCTTTCTTAAAAAGAGAGGTCCCGATTTTCATTTACAGTAAGGCCCTTTTACATCAGTGTAAAGGAGTCATACAGTAAATGAGAATCAGTACCTAAAACTCCATCTGCTCCTCTCAGTCGATGTTGAAGCAACTTTATCCCTCCTGGGCCATGAATGCATACAATTACATAAAAATAATGTACTTTTAGTAATTGAAGCTTCCTTTTACGAAATTGTCACTTTCTCCACCTCTACTAAACCGTATTCTTAGAAGATGTAACACCCTCAGGAGACGTGGGAAATAGATGAATGAGAGCTTGTTTCTATTTATTTACAGGAATTTCAGTTTTGATACCGAGTTGGTTGCCTAATTCTTGTAAAAATTAACACAAATTGGTTATCAAAATTTCTTAGACAGCTTTGAAAATCTTGGCCTGTGTGTCTTATTTCCATGGGAATTTCTCTTTTAAAGTTTGACCCGAAGTATGGTTATAATTTTTTCTAGGATTCAGATTATAAACCATTCATAAAGGGTGAATAAATGGTTTATCAGTTATTGAAACCAACAGATCACTAGGTTGCTTATGAGTGGTTTATAATCAGCTGTAACACTTTCTACTGCTATGCCTAGCACTATCTATACTACTAATGTCTAACATCTATTGATCATCCTAATTAGCTGACTTGTCAAAACTGAAACATTTTGTGGAAGGCTGTTCGATTTTTGACAAACACCTGTTGGGCTTTTCCTGTCACTTGCCTGCCTGGTTCCTCAGCAGTCCAATAGGTGGGCTGTTTGAGGACCCCAGTGCTTCCAGGGTCTGCGTCTCTGAGACAGCCTACCAGACAGCCTATCCTGGAGCCAATGCTCTGTCCCTTTCATGGAGAGATTTCAAAATTTTTGTTCTTAATTCTCTATTTGAAACCAAATTTTGAAATATTGCAATCCTCAGGGAAACAAAATTACCTTTCTTCTCACAGCTCTACTTACTACATATAAAGTGTGACCATATTTATGAACACCTGCTGCTATTCTGTACTGTATAGGAATTTATAAATCTTACATTTCCTTCTTCCTAATTTATTTCAATCTAAATTGCATGCCATATATTATGGTTTGAATTTATTTCACTGGAATATGTTAACACTAGATTTTTTTTTAAAATTTTTTTTTTAAAGTTTCAGGTACCTGAGGAAGCAAAAGTCAACTACAGCATTCTTTAACTCAATTTTAATTAGATCGTTAGGGATTTAAAGCTCTGTTGCTCAAATTACACTGTGGCACTTCACTCTTGGCTATTGAGTTTATTTAAATTGCATTACAAGCTATGCATTACAGCAGAGGTTTTAAGGAAACTATCAGCATGAAAATAAAGGGCATGTCTTTGGAGAGCTTTGTCTCATTTTAGGTTGAGAGAATCTGACATTCATTTGCATAACATCTCAGATCTAGATTTATGTAGCAGTAAATTGTCAATTGCCCTTAATATTGGGAAAATCTTGTACACTATCTTGTAAATCTCTCAGAATTCATTATATCCCCTGCAAGGAAACTTGGGTGTGGTTTTAACTGTACAATGCATTTCCATTTTTTGGGTAGCTGTCTTTGGAGACCTATGGTTAGAAAGACATTGATAAAAAGAAAGAATAGTCAACTTTTAAGGCATTTGGTGATACAAGGTGCGGTTTTCAGTGAAGCTGTGGGTGTTTAGCACCTTTGTAAAACAGGCAGTTTGTTTTCATGTAAGACTTTATAGGTCCTACTATAGATACCACAGAAATTTTATGGTAAAATGTTGGAAGACTAGTGACAAAGTTAAATTTATAAGTTTAAATATATCCATTACAGAAACATGTGCTGGGAAATGTCACTCTAGCTATTCAACTCGCTAGAGTTACATCGTTTAGTGTTTATCACGCCTTTTAAATTGTAAAAAAAAATATTTTCTACCTAATCACCCGTGCAAAATTTCGTTAACACTTTGAACTGATACCATCAATATATTGCCTCTACTGGAATTAGACTGCAAGATTCTCAGGAAAGGGACTGTCAGCCTATGTGTTTGTACAGTATTAAACACATTGTCATTTTAAAACTCCTGTGCATTTTGTAAACGCTTTTCCTTCCTTTCAAATAGAACCACAGTATCTCATAATGTTGGTCACTTAGATTAATTGGGCCCAATTAATTCTTGGCATCATAATATTGGCTTCAGTAGAGTTATACCAAGAATGAATTTGGCCTACCGTCTTTTGTTATATGAAGATTAAAGTTTTCTGTAATGAACTAATTAATTTAAAGGAGACTTTTTATCTATTTCTTCCAGAGGTTGCATTTTTCAGGACTGGACCTGTAAACAGTTGCCAGCCACTGCCAGTATGACTGAAAAAAAAAATATTGGGATAACCAATGTAGAGGCTGTTACTCTGTTGGTGTCTCCCAACAAAAGTCACTTTATCTGATTTCTGACATGTATTTTCCAGGATGGATCAGAAGTGCACTGTCCGGTGCAGCAGATCAGCATTTCCAAATAATAAATTGTGCTCAGGAATCTAAAACTCCAAATGATGGGGAAGTACAATGGGAATGTATAGTGTAACTAAAGCCAATGGATAAGGTAGATTGAATCAGGAAGAGGGAGCGGTTCCCACTCTTGCCAAAGAGGAGCGAGTGGGTGAATGCTCTTTACTCAAGCTAGGAGTAGGAAGAGGGAGCTTCCATCTGATTTGAGCAGAGGAATAGGAGCTGTGCTCTCCTTCCTTCCCACTTCTCCCTCCCTTCAACCCTTGATTATAGCCCATCCTATCTTAGCTACATGTCTGTTCATCTCCACAACTCAGGCACTATTTTAAATTGACTCATGTTAACCAAAACTATCAAAACCAACTAGTCCTCTGTTTTCTAAAGTCAAGGCTCTCCTTGGTCCCTACCACACACCTACTCAACCCTCCTTTGTCATTGCAAAGTCATTTAAAGATCAAAGGCCAGATCCTCAGCTGATGTAAATTTGTGCCATTCCACTGAACTCAGTGAAACTACATCCATTTATATAATCAGGGTCTCATGAGCTTGGACTTTCACATACCAAATGAGGAGACAAATTCCACAGTTAATCATGTCACTTAAACCATGACACTGCCCACCAAATAGGGACCATGTGAGCATTCTCTTAAGTATGGATATGGAATCAAAATACATTGCACCTGCATTAGATAGCCATGCAACTGTCTCTTTATAACAAGGAAGCTTAGTGAGGTCTACACAAGAAGAGCTACATCAGCACAGCGACACCAATGCAGTTGCGCCACTGTAGTGTGTCTGGTGAAGATGCTGTTTGCCGATGGGAGATACTCTCTTACCGACATAGCACCGGTGTGGATAATGCTTTGGTTACTTTAACGTGCATCACTTATGGAGGTGTCTTTTGCACACCCCTGAGCGATGTAAGTTGGATCGACTTAAGTGGTAGTGTAGACCTGCCCTTCGTATTGTATTACAATATAATGGAAGGGAGGAGATGTGAATTATTTATAGACATGCGGTTAGATTTCCTTTTTAAGTCAAACAACCCAAAAGGCTTAATTTAATTTTCTGTACTCCTGAGAATAAATCGCCAATTAGAGAGAGAAGTCAATTGTTTTGTATTCCAATAGTCTGTAAGTGAGACACTGCTGTGGACTAGCATCTCTGCATTGCATTGAGAGACCCAACTTCAATTTATAGCATAATCATACATGGATAATAACTTAAGTGGATTGAGTTTCTTGACCTCCGTATGTAATGAACTGAAGAAATTTGAATTCAGTAACAGACACATTTTGGTCTGACAGTATCCTCTTGTGGTGTTTATTAAGATAAATAACTTTGTTTTATCTCTTGCATGTGCACCTTTAAAAAGGTATGCTGAAATGCAATATTATTCCACCCTTGCATGATCTCTCTTTCTGCATAGGAGGATAATGCTTAAAAAAACCCTGGCTTTTGTGCTTGGAGCTGTACTATTGAGTATCCAGATACTAATGATTTAAATGCTATATACACTTTTTCTGTACTGTAATTTACTTTTGACAATGACTGATTGATGTTGATGTTTGATTCACTGCAAGTTTACGATATAAGGCATCTAAAGAAAGTAAATGAGAAATGCCTACTTTTTTAATTGGTGCAATATTATAGGTAATATCACAATTAGCATGTATAGGCATAAGAGCTATTTCTGTGCACAATGAGAATATTATTTAATTAAATTCTGCATACATCATGGGGGGAGGGGAGTCAGCTTTTCCTGTTCCCACTTTCTACAGCACCCAAACACTGCAGCCTGGGTGTGAGGTTTGGATCGCTGCTTCATGTTGTGTCAGATGAAACCGGTCACTTTGTGGAATTTTGATACAAACCCATAGATCAGTCCAAAATTGTGCAATAAAACCTTAGGTATGTTAATGAATCTTAGAATGAAACTTTTAATTTAGCTAGTTTTGAGTTTGTGAAATCTTCCACTGAAGCAATTTCAAATTTCATTGACATTTGTTACATGGCTGTGGTACGTGTTTTCTCTTATACATAATGCAAAGGGAAGAAAACTCCATTTAGACCTTGATTCAAAAGAGTTCTTAAGTATAGGCATTTTTGCTTTACTGAATCAGGGTCTTGTCACTTCTTTATATTAGATAGTATAGAGAGAGAAAATAGGGATTGAACTGGTAGTTTATCAAATTCAGACACTTCTAAATTAGCTGGTACCACTCAAGAAAGAGATGTTGGAGTCATTATGGATAGTTCCCTGAAAGCCATCCACTCAATGTGCAGTTGCAGGCAAAAAAACCAAACAAAAAAAAAACCTAACAATGTTGGGAATCATGAAAGGGATAGATAATAAGGCAGAAAATATCACATTGCCTCTTTATAAATGCATGGTACGCCCACATTTTGAATTCTGCAGGCAGATCTGGCTGCCCCATCTCA
Source organism: Mesoclemmys tuberculata (assembly GCA_007922155.1). NCBI lineage: Eukaryota > Metazoa > Chordata > Testudines > Chelidae > Mesoclemmys > Mesoclemmys tuberculata. Next base: position 8,897,089 of record ML675745.1, read on the forward strand.
AAAAAAGATATATTGGAACTGAAAAAGGTACTGAGAAAGGCAACAAAAATGATTAAGGGTTTGGAAAAGTTTCCATATGAGGAGAGATTAATAAGACTAGGACTTTTCAGCTTGGAAAAGAGACGACTAAGAAAGAGTCTATAAAATCATGGCTGGTGTCGAGAAAGTAAATAAGGAAGTGTTGTTGTTTACTCCTTTTCGTAACACAAAAACTAGGGGACTCCAAATGAAATTAATAAGCAGCAGGTTTAAAATGAACAAAAAGGAACTATTTCTACACACAATGCACAGTCAACCTGTGGAACTTCTTGCCGGAGGATGCCGTGAAGGCCAAGACTAAACAGGGTTCAAAAAGAGCTAGATAAATTCATGGAGCATAGGTCCATCAATGTTAGCCAAGATAGGCCAGGATCGCTTTTTGCCAGAGGCTAGGAATGGCCAACGGGATGGATCACTTGATGATGACCTGTTCTATTCATTCCCTCTGAAGCACCTGGCTTTGGCCACTGTTGTAAGACAGGATACTGAGCTAGATGGACCATTGGTCTGACCCCCTATGGCTATTCTTATGTTCTAGTGGATGATGTGTGTCTAAATCTCCTTTAGACTCCCTTCAAATCTCAACTAGTATCTCCATAGATACATTTTCTAGAAGTATTTTCTCCCTCAATTTGAATAAGTGCTAATATGCCCATAGCATAAATGTATGCAATGTTGTTGTAGCCATGTCAATCCCAGGGTGTTAGCAAGACAAGGTGGGTGAGGTAATATCTTTTATTGGACCAGCTTCTGATGGTGAGAGAGACTAGTTGAGCTACACAGAGCTTTTCTTCAGGTCTGGGAAAGATACAGAGTGTGTCATAGCTAAATACAAGATCAAACAGGTACAAGATCGAAAGTACTCTGGGAGTACCTTTCCCAGACCTGAAGAGCTCTATGTAGCTTAAAAGCTTGTCTCTCTCACCAACAGAAGTTGGTGGAATAAAGGATATGAATCTCACCCACCTTGTCTCTTACAGCATAAATGAACATTTTGATTGACAATGCACCTTTCATTAACAATTTGCATCAGCGATGACTGACAAAAATCAAGCCTTACTTCTTTCTTAAACAGCTGCTCCTATGCTAGCGATTTGGGGAGGAAGGGAGGAACTATTGCTTTTATTGGTATTTAGCTTGATTTTTAAAGAATTGGGAGACATTGTGAGAAGACTGTATGAAAGTTGGGAAACAAATGTATATACAAAAGCATAAATAAAACCAACTAGGAAATTCCAGGGAAAGTTGCCGAAAGGGGTTAAGATGAAATCACAGGGGAGAGGGTGAACAATTTAGAGCTGCTTGCCCAAGGTGATGATCTCACAATTCAGGTTAGCCTAAGTAGGAAAAGTCAGCCTGTTACCAGAGATGGATGCCCAAAATGTACATGTATACATTTCCAAAGAGTTCAGCATCTCTAGCTTCCACTGACTTAATTTGTGGTCTCTTAGTATTTGAGAAAATCAGGCCAGGGATATTCTTGCTATTGGAATTTAGCAATGGATAAAAAGTATCTTTGGCGTGGGAGAAAATATTTCCACTGAGGCCATGGGCATGATGGCAAAAATGCACTGCTTAACTTTTCTTTGCTGTTTTCAGGTGGAAGAATCTGTCTGTGTGGTTTTCCTAGGGAAGCGGCATACCCAACGTTTTAAAAAATGGTAAAATAAATGAAACCTACTGAAATTTAACTACCCTGCAGCTGGGCTGCTACAGCCGTTTAGCTCTTTCTCCTGGAGAGAGAGAGAGAGTGTGTCAGGGTGTGTTGGGTTTTTAACATCTTTCCCAAAAGCATTACCAGCAATTGTACACATGCTTATTACTTGGTTGCAAACAAAACAAAAACTCTCTCTAGCCCAGGCTGAAGTAAAATCAGCAGCCGGCCACATCAAAGCCTTTAACCTTAATCATGACAATTGATTTGTGAATTGAGTTGGGGGAACCAGTTCTGCAGTTCATTCAAACTGATGGATTCAGTAAATAAAATGCTAGTTTAGCTAATAATAAGCACTGTACCACAGGTGCAATTATGAATAGAGGCTGACTCTATTATAGATATTGCCCTGTTGCCAGGCTTGAAGTACTTGTATCAGCAAAACCATTTTGGCCCAAGGTCTGAGAAGCAGCTGTGTTCAGTCGGTAATGGTACTTAGGCAGGACTTAGTAAACACTCATCAGTGGTGGGCAAATTGGAGTCTGGTTTACTGCAGGGTAGTTTCCCCCTGATACGTTGTAGCCCAAGTGTCTAAATGACAGTTACATTCTCACCCATGAAGTGAGAGTAGCTAGAGTCTGTGTCTCTCTCAAGCAGCACCGGTAGATGGAGAAACATGCAATGCAGGTTTTGAGTCAATTTTTAGCCTGAAAAATGAGGGGACTGATCCTGCACTTGGGTATACCATTGTAAATCGGGAATAACTCCACTGAAGTCAATAGTTACATGGCTGTGAATGAGATCAGAATCAGGCCCATCTATATTCGTAGGCTTCTGACTTTCTGCAGGAAAGTGTCCTGATGTAGATATTTACTTAAACTTATCCTCACTATTTCTGGACTTTTAAAATAAAAGTGAAAAAAACATTAATTTGATAGCATCACCTTTGGTGTGATAGTTTGTCCATAAAACAGTTATATGTAGTTAATCTCCTGTGTTATGTCATTGGTGATGCCAGTGAAGGTAATACTAAGTTTAATACCCTTTCAGATAAAAGCAGTAGAATTTTTTTTAATTCTGTTGTGCAGAAAAGAGTGAAAGGAGCAAGACAGCCATTCACTTTTCTTCTTCATAGATCCATTGAGGAACCTGATTAGAAATCAATTTTATTAGCAGGTTTTTTTAGTCACAGACACTTGAAAGAGCAATGTTGTTATTCTAGAAACACACTATTTGAAAATTTAACAAAGCATTCATTGCTTGTTTTTATGAAAGTTAAATCTGGAAGTTAAGGCACCATAGTTTCCCTTTAAACCAATACAGACATAATTGATTTAAATTGGGCCCCTACTAAATGAACTCCCAGTATTACTGGGCTACAGCACGCATCATATATAGAATGTAAGTGTGTGAGAATAACAGCAGCTAGAAACCCTTTCACCTGAGGTCTTTTGCTTGATGTATCTTGAGTTCTGCTACATGCTGGTCATGCCCTTTAGACTCCAGCTTGGAAAACATCTCCATTGCTGTTTTAAACAGACTTGCAGAATAGCCTTTCTGTGCACTATTAGATCAGCCCATTTCTGACCTGTGTTCCAGCTGTGGGTTTGAAGTATATTAGAAGCTGACCAGTATGCCTCCCTTGAGACCTGACCCAAAGTCTGTTGGCTTCAGATCAGGCTCTTCCCAAGCAGTTCATTAACAATAGGAAATAGTTAGTACTGCACGTTTCTCAGTTCATCCTCTTTAGATGGAATCTTGCACCATGTACGGACGCACACTGGTGAATCTCACTGAGTCAAACATCTCAATTTCTATTTTTTTTTCCTCCCAGAAGGCATGTGTCAGAAAATGGAGGAGTGGGAATCCATCCGATAGCCTAACTGGATTTTGTGAAAGAGGAAAATGTCAAATTGGAAACAAGTAAACATCATAGCATAATGCTCATCCCTAGTAGAGTTTGTTTGCAACACTGCCTTCATACAAATATGTACACACACTCTTCAAGGTTGATTCAAAATTTAAGTTAAACATAGTTTAACATTAAACGTAACTAAGTTACTGTTAAGTTAAATGTAACTGTAGACAAATTTAAATTTTAAAGAAGAAGAAATACCAATCTCCCAGTCGCTAACAGCACAGTCTCACAATTAGGCTTAAATGTTTGTTTTTCCTTCCTCAGAGCAATGGATTCCTCTCTGGTCTAGAAATTTTGGGGATGTTCTATAGCCTGTTATATGGGAAGTCAGACTAGCTGACCCCATGTTCCCTTCTCACCTTGAACTCTATTCATCTTTTTTCCCCAGGCTTTGCAACAGTAATGGAGCCTCTCCATGGGCACCAACACATGCTCAGGAGTGCCTTAACACATACCATCCATGGGAGAAAATGGTCAACAGATAGGTATATGGAGTTGGTGGCACTCTGCAGCCTTGAACCTCTGTGCTTTATAGACTTATTCTATTACCTGGTGTGATAGATCTGTGGAGAGGAAGCAGGATTTCCCCCCAAGATAAGATTTTTGCTAGTGAAAAGTTTACTAAGATCCAGTGGTGGTTCAGGCTAGGTTTCCTAAAATGATTCACCCACCAACCTCAGCAACAGCAAAGAGTCTGGCCCTGAGTATGGAGAGGGGGAGAGACTGCAAGTCAGGGGAAGATTGGAACTCAGACAGCAAATCTGGATGGGGAGACTAAGATTGGCTGGACAAGGGGACTGAAACAGGAAGCCTGAGGAGTGGAGACTGGGGACAGGTAGGCAAAGAGAAGGGGACTGGGATAAAAAGTTTGAGCTAAGGAAGCAACGGGCTTGGGACATGAACAGGTTGGAGGAGATGGGGCAGAAGAGATCAAGCTGGGGGGAGAGGAGGGAGATGGAGAGGAGGGGAGGGCCTTGAGCAAAAAAAAAAAAAAAAAGGAGTATGTGCACTCCTCCCTCCAGAGCCTGGAATGGAGCCCGAGAATCCTGAGCCGTGACTTTCCTCTGCTGTCAGCAAACAACAGTAAAACCCACTGGCAAAGTGTCCCATTCTCCTCTAATGCTAGACCCACACAGAGGATGGCAACCTAATCTTGCTCTCATTTGCTTCATTAGGCCAAGTTACAGATGCATGTGGAGAAATGAAGGATTCCTGTTCTACTGATGGTCCATGGGGGTGCCAATATGGTGCCACATGATGAAATTGGAGGATTTTTTCAGTTTGCTTTTTTAAAAGCCATGGAAATTACACACTAGCTGTGTTAAAAGAACATAAGTTTACAAACTCAAGCATTCAACAGTTAGTAAATGCTACCATTAAGGTTGTCTTTGAATCCTTAATTCAACCCCCTTTTGCATATGCATTATGATATACCCTTTAATTACAGGATGGGGATGTGTGTGGAAGTCTTATTGCAGCACTGGAAGCCTGTAACAAAATAGCTACTGTGTCCTCTGGGGATCTCAAAGAACTTTACAAGCATTACCTACTTCACAAGATGGTTGTGAGGCTAGGTCAAACAGCAAGCTGGTGAGAGTGCAGGTCTCCAGATGCTCTGTAGAGGGCCCCAGTCTTCACCCATAAGATTTTCTCAACACATGAATGCCTTTGGTAACACTACATATTCCTTTAGAGTCAAAATCATTTTTCTGCGCTGGTTTGATATTCTTTGCGCACTGCACGCAGGAAGCCCTTTTGATACAGATTTGCCTATTTAGAATGCCAATGAAGAAAGCCTTGGGTTCTGTTCTCTTCCCCCCCAGGATTTATATTCTTTGCACACTACTTAAAGAAAAAAACCTGGACGTTAAATAAATGCATGAAAGATTCTTCAAGTTTATAATCCACTTAATATTTAATAAATGCAATATATCATTTTTATAAATATGTATAACCAAGATATAGATAGATTTAGAATACATAAGGGATTACAAGAGGATAACACATTCATCTCTGCTGGCAAGAGAAAGGCCACTAGTATTTTACTAACATTAATCCTCATTGGTGGAGATAAATGCCCGACCCTGTTGCAACCAATTATAAATGGGGTTTAAGCAAAGTTGTTCTTCCTAATTTCCCCCATGTGTAAGTTTCACATGAAATTGCTGAAGGGAAAAATACCAAGAATATCAAGTAAGTATGAAATCTGAGGGCTTGTCTTCACTTACCTTGGTGATTTGGTGGCAGTCGACTAGAATTACGCAAACAACTTGCGTAACTCTGGTTGACTTCTGAGCTTCTGTTCTGTCTTCACTGCACCGTGCCAACGAGAACCACGTTCCTGTTGCTGCAGCGCTACACCACTTGAGAAGGTGGTCTTAATATGTCAATTTCTGGATCGACTGAGTGGGTCTTCACTGACCGCTCAGTCAATCCAAAGAAGTTGATCTGATGGCGGCAAATTTGCCACCATCAGTGAAGATATAGCCTGAGAAGGTGAATAGTGCTGGTAAGAGGTGCTGGATTGATAATCCCTCTGTACACAAAGGAGGAATGGTGCCAACGTGCCCCCCCCTTCCCCCCCGTGCTTCTCTTCCCTGGATAGGGGGAGCCCTCTTTACAAGTAAAAAGGGACGCCTGGCTCCATGTCTCATTCAGCCCATGGTCTTTTTGCTGAGGCTGCTAACTAGTCTCATTGGAACAGACATCTGGTGGGCTGTGTGAAGTGCACTGATTGTCCCTGGCCAGTCTCATAGCGTACAGAGACTGCTTGATGGTGAAGAGTCACTGCTTCTGCTCTCCACCGACCTAGGTAGCGTTTGGTCTGGTGACTGGAAGAGAAAAGCTGATGCATCTTTTGACTAGGAAAACCCTAAATTGCTTGGGACCTGCTCATTGGGGTGCCTGCCTCTCCCCTCATTCCATAGTGCTGCAGTCACAGTGAGACTCATTCGAACTGGAACGTCTTCTCCGAAAAGAGAAGTAGCTGTCAGCAGTGTGATTCTCAGTGAAATCACTTCTGCTCAGAAATTTAATCCCCACTCCTAGATCCAAAGAGAGCCTGACTTTATTGACCTTAAAGATTCCCTGCCAGCCTCTCCTCTTCACTCAGGCTGTGTGGTCAAGAGCAGGGTAGATAAAGAGGTGGGATGCTATTTGGGTTTGAATCTTGTGAGGTTATTTTTTGGTTTTGAACAAAAGGAAGGGTGTGTGTAGAACACTCATTTGATGGTACTTTGTCAGAGGTGCCTGGAGCCCAGCTGTCCCCTTGGTCACAAATCTAAATGACTTAAATTTTGAGATGGGGAAAAGGGAGAACTGCATGGTGCACACTTAAATGTCATTGGGGTGTGTTTGAGTGCTCTGCCACATTTAGAGAAATAAGAATACAGCTTCTAATTGGCTTACTACAGCTGCAAATTGCACAAAGCTAGTTTAAATAACTAAAGCATGCTTTGAGGTAACTTTCTCTGTTGCATTTACTCTTTAAGTGTAAGCTATTTGGGGCAGGGACTATCCTTTTACTATTTGTCCCTACAACATCGGGCACAACGGGATGCTGATCTAGTTAAGGCCTCTAGATGCTACTGTAATAGTAAGTCTTCATAGCTACAAATGATTTTTTTACTCTTATGTTGTGTTTGTATGGGTTGTTTCCAAAAACTTAAGGAAAATTGTGATGTTTTCCTTGTAAATCCTGCTCTAGTAGTCTGTTCTTAGCCTCTTTAATTCCTTTTTCTGCATGCTACATCGGGAAAGAATTATTAGGATGCAGTTATTTTATTACTTACCTGATTGCATACTTTTCTTCTCCAGAAAGACACTAGTTATTCATATGAAATTAATTACACCAACCACAAGGCATTTCAATTATGTTCCTTCTCTTGGAAGTTTGAAGAGTTTTTTTGGTTTTTTTAGGTCTGGCTAGGAGCCATTTAATGAATTTGAAGGAGAAAAAATACTGTGGCAAATCAATTACATTGCCTTCCTTTCCTTTTCATCTGCAGGATTGCCTGTCTCACTCATCGTAAGCTTTAAACCACCCAAGCTGTACCTGATTGCATTGTGGGTGAACAATTGTTGCTCTGCAACTCATCATTCATGTTTCCAAATGTCTCACTTGTTTAGATTATTGAAATCATTCTTTGCAGGACTGGGCCTAAGTGGTGCTCAGGATGCAAACAGCAGTCTATCTTCCTCACTGTCAGTTGTGATTCCTTCCATGTATGTATGTGGAAATTCTTTTAATTCTACTCCCTCCTTCCACGATTGTTACAGAATATCGTATCAGACATTTGTCTTATCATAGGAGCTCACTGGTGTTAAGAGGTGGGCAAGGGGCTGATCTAATCCTTTTCACTGAGAGGATAAATTACATTGTGAAGTCCTGTTAGCAAGCTCATGTGGTATGAGTGCCCAAAATAGCAGATGCTCATTGGAGCTCTAGCTCTCAGAGAAAGTGGGGCAAAGAAATACAACTCCCCCTTGCTTCCTTTTTAAATTCAGAAGGTGCAGGGAATGAGGCAACATGGAGTGTGGCAGGGTGAAAAATAGAAAAAAGCCCCTCCCCCCAACAACATTTATAGATGGGGAGGAAAGCCCTTCACCACTGGAGTGGATTGGAATTATTTGACATATCCTGACTCTGAAACTCCTTCCACGCTCATAAACTGGACACTTCATGCAACCCAAGCTCTTCTAAATAAGGCAATATTGTACACCGCTTAGTGTGGTTTAGTGTTAAAAGAGGTACTGGAAATAAGGACTTTTGCACTTTGTTCCTGACTGTGTGATTTGATCTGAGTCACAATTCCTTTTCATAGTGATGGCGTACTCATCTCTAATATTGAGTTGATAATATTGAGTACCCAGTTTTGTTGTCAGTCTTATTTGATGCAAGTAACATGGTCTAAGAGCTGTGATGAAAGACATAGTGCAATTATTTTTTTAAACAGGTGCAGAACTAATAGTTTCAGAAAGCAGCTAGTTTTAATATATATAGTTTGGTGCTGTGCCCATATAAATAGAAATCAAGCTTTTAAAAGTCAGATAAACAGGAGTTAGTTTGCAGCTAGAGAGTTTGAGCACACTGGTTTTGTGTGATAATATTTTAGATTTCCACAACTTATTGCACATTCATTTTGGGGGGTTTTCATTGCAGAAAATTGCCAGGAGGAATGGATTTTGTCTTCCTCAGCTGGCAGAACAATTTTCCACCTGTCGCCCAAATATTTGATGAGAAGGATTATGGTACAGCCACTGAGCCGTTATACTTCTTACCCATGGGAAGCAAGAGGGTCTGATGAAACCAATATCCTGGTACCTGAGATTTATTTGCTGAGATGTATATGCAACACTTATGGCTTTCAAAATGCACTGACAATTTTGAGAAACCTTGGCTGCAAAGACAGGAAGTGCACAGGTGACTTTAGTTGGGCAGAACAATGACGACTTCCCCCCATAACCTTTTAGTGCCTAACAGTGGTTTTGCTCATAGGAATGCTTGCCCTCTTAAATGAGCTACTGTGGCACCTGGATTTCTACTAGAGGTCTTCCAAGCACTAGCTAGATCCTGAACCTTGTTGGCTCAAGATATTTTGTAAGTGCAGCCAAAGGAGCTATGGGCACAGGAAGAGTCTAGATTTAGCTGGGCTTACCCTAAAGAGCTGCATCCCATTGCACTTCAGTTTCAAAGTGCCTGTCACCTAGGCATGGAGGTTAAAACCCTGGGAGTTTTTCCTGGAGATACTTCTATGTAGGGTGATCTAAAAATATCAGAATAACTATATCTTTGATGTATATTTAAATATCTCTTGAACTGGTCTCCCACTTATAGACTGTCCTGTAATTGGGAACACATTTGGACTGTTCCAAGCTTCCTTAACACTGGGAGTACAGAGCCTCAACAAGATAAATATGCTTGTGAGGGAAAATATTAATTGCTATTGGGCTGCTGAATTACCTGGTACTTGAGTTTGTGATAATATATTCCTAACAAAAGACATGATGCTGTGAATGATTTGGGGGCACTGCTTTTGCAATAGGAGGGACTGGACCTTGTAATTTGAATGGAAACAATTTGGATGCAATATAATTACACCAGCCTAAACTCTTCACCATCTTTGTCAGGCTTTCCCAATGACGTAACAATGATTATTAAAGAGGAATCTGGGGCTTGAAATGATGATGAATAGTATTTTTTGTGCTTCACAACAACTTCTAAAGCTACAGTTGAAATATATAGAAAGTGCAGTGAGTGTTTCTCTTTTTCCTGGTTGGAAAGCAGACAAGCTACTTTAAAGAGGTATTAACTTGTTTTTGAATAAGTTCATCCATTTAACAATTCAGGTTCTGTCCTGGAGTCAGTGTAATTCACATAAACAGTCATAAGATTGGCCATACTGCATCAGAACAATGGTCCATCTAGCCCCGTATCCAGTCTGACACTGGCCAATGCCAGATGCTTCAGAGGGACTGAACAGAACAGGCCATCCATTCCAGCTTCTGGCAAACAGACTTGAGACACTCAGAGCATGATTTTACATCCCTGCCCATCCTGGCTAACAGCCATTGATGGACCTATCCTTCAGAAGCTTACTTAGGTCTTTTTTTGTACCCTGTTATATAGTCTTGGCCTTCACAGCATCCTCTGGCAAAGAGTTCCACGGGTTGACTGTGTATTGTAATGAAATACTTCCTATTGTTTGTTTTATACTTGCTCCCTATGAATTTCATTTGGTGACCCCTACTTCCTGTGTTATGAGGAGGAGTGAATTTTCCAGTATATTTAGTTTTTTCTGGAAAGAGGAAACTGTAGTACTATTAAAACAACAATTGCCAGTTAATCCAAAAATTTCCTTTCCCATTTTAAGTACAATACCCATTGGGTGTGGCAGTTTATTCCCATTTAATGGTGACTGGTCAACATATACATTCATGAGCATGCTACATCGTTAGTTTAAAAAGATGGGTCTTTTTCTCTAATGTGTTTTGGATCCAGATATCTTGATTTTAATCACCACTCCTGACAGCCCACCCAAGGCTGGGGCATTAGGGAAGCACCATACCACTACAGCTATGGTACCAGGATGTTGCTACGCAAATGTATAGAGGACAAAGATAATAAAACTGGCAAGCTGGGCTCATCTATCTCATGGAGAAATCTAAGATTGTGTTGAGATTTCTTTAAATCTGTAAACACTCTATGTACAAGGCAGTATCATTATATGTTACTGTTAATGCTATGGAGAACTTATTTCCTAGCACTATGTATAGTACAACATAGTCATAACACTGATTGCAAGTGACATTCAAAATAGTTTCATTCCTTAAAATAAAGTACATTAAGTGCAGTGCAGCCCAATATTTTAATTAATCTATCACTATTAATAGTGTGATAGCACCTAGAGAATCCAATCAAAATCAGGGCCCCATTGTACTAGCTGCTGTTATATAAACATAGTAAGAGATGTCTCTGCCTCAAATACCTTACAGTCTAAATAGATGAGGCTGACAGAAGATGAGGGAAGGAGGATTGTTACCCCTATTTTACAGACAATGAACCAAGACCCAGAGAGATGAAGTATCTTGCCCCAAGTCTTATAGGAAGACTGTTAGAGCCTAGAATTTGAATTCAGCTCTTCTGAATGCCAGTCCTGTGCCTTACCCACAAGACTGTTCATCCTTTCCACATTCTAAGATGTATTTGCAGATGCTGTGATGCCAAGTTGGAGGAAAGGAGAGGTGAACCCTCAAATGCTAGACAGATTGTTAACCTCTTTCTTTTCTTCTTACAAAAGAAAAGGAAAATTAAACAGGAGAGTAGATTCCAACCACATTCTTTCATTTAGATGTGGTAACATCATTCATGTTGACTCCACTGACAGTGTTGTGCAACTGTCTATACATTATACCGTCATATACATAGACTTGTTAGCTTTGACTCTTTCCCTTTTTAATGCCTTGACATTGTCCCATTGTCCCCACAGACATTCCCCCTCCCCATCTTAATATTAGAAAGTTATCACTGTTCAACAGCAGGGCCATCTTTATGGTTTTCCGTTTTCACATTGCATTACCATCTTAGACTTGTAGGATATTGTCTTGAAAACTTAATTATGAGGATTCCAACCAACATTGAAATGAGACATATACCAACATGTCAAGGGAAGAAATCTTGAATAAATAATGCAAATACTTCACAACCAGTTACCCATTCCTTCCTCTTCAAAATGTCTTCGCCATCTCAACTTTTGTGAAAGACCTCATCTAGCATGGCTCTCTAAGGGAGAAAAAAAAAACCAGAACATAATGGATGATCCTGAGCCTACAAAACTGAACACCTGGCAGTGTGTATTGAGCATCTTACACATTTCCTAGGATAGCAATGCCAAAAAAGGGACCATAGTGGGAAAACCTTGAGTGGTGGGAATCCTGACTTCAGTCAGTTACATGCTTTTCATATCCATTGAGAGTTCCCATGTAACGTTCTGCAAAATTCTTATGATGGCACCAACAAGTGTCTTAAATCCACATCGGTGTTAGCATAGGCAGACCCAACTGCATTTAAAGTCAGTGAGCATGCCTGTACAAAATTTCACTGTTGGAAAATGACGACAGATTTCATGAAGTTTGCTGGGGCTCTGGTTATTGCTACTGAATTTAATGTGAAAAGGGCTCAGCTCCGATGGTGATAGGTGGCAATAGAAAATCCTCCAATAGACAGACAGACATTAGTTCCCTGGCAGAACTTCATAGTGAAGGAAAGCTCACCAATACTGTGGTGTCCATCCATGAACACAATTGTCATTTCATAAAGCATTTCTCCCAGAGCACTTCTAATGTATCGGTTTGATTTAAATAGTGATAACATGTCAGTGAATTATGTCCTGTGGAGTGTGCTGGACTAGCAGCACTGACTATTGAATGCCTCTGAGTATCAGCCAAGCAGGAACAATTCAAGTGTCCCCACACAGCTGAGCATGGTGCCTTGACAATTTTAGGGAGCATGCAATTTACGCCTGTTTAAGTCCTCTACAGTTAGATTCCATTTATGACCTCAAAAAAAAAAAAATCTGGGACATGCATGACAAGGAGAATGGAATGAGCTATGAAGGAAACAATTATTCCTTTCTTGACTATTTCTTGCTAAGACTTACACTTGAGGCAGGGATGTGATTCCTTGAGTTTTGGACTCTTCTTGATTAAACCCAGATAGGGACATATGACTCATTTAATGTATTTCACTAATCATTACAAGATGAGTCCAGCTTGGTCAATTTTAATTAGAGTTCAAATTGGAAGAGTCTCTGGTTAACATTTTCAAAGAGCTAAGTCCTATTTTCAGAAGCACTTAGGAGCCTCTCTCATTGAATATCAGTTGCAGTTAGGTGCCTATATCCCAGTTTTAAAAACGATTGGAGCTTTGAGGGCTTGGGTGCTTTTGAAATGGTTGCCCTATACCTGATTCCGGTAAACAGATACTGGATGTTTAATTGGGGTAGAGTTGTTTCAGATTCATACTGTGGATTGATTTAGGAATTAAAACTGAAGAATTTGTGCTAACAAAAAAGGGATTAACTGGTGGCTTTTCTTGTGATATATTTAAACAATCTTTGAAAGTGTTTTTTTGTTTATACCATGTATCGTAGGGCACAACTCACTGTTACCACCTTATGTGGTCATTCACACGAGTGCAAAGTGAGTGTGAAATGCTAGCTAATCAGAATGAAGGTAGCATTTTTATTCATGCTGTGCATGACTACACAGAGCACCAGTGAATTGGATCCATTGTGTCCTGGGGTACACAGCAAGGTTCGCTGTAAAATTCATGCACTATTCTATTCTTTGCTTGTACCAGTTTCTAGGAAGCTGCTTTTAGGTTTATGGAGCAGAGGAGTTAAGTGGGGAAGGAGGACTGGCAGCTTATGCATCAGTTTTTAGTTTGAGTGCAATTATATCTTAAGCAGCACAGATATGAGGTTTTATGCTGCAAAAGCCATGTACTGTATACAACAGATGCAATGCCAACATGTTCATAATATATACAGTAGAAATCTCGACATTTCCACAGATGCTGGTGGGTGCAAATTGTGCCAATGAAGCAACAGATCAGTTCTTAGAGTGGGACACTCACTTACTCCATGAATTGCTTTTAAAATTTTACAAAGCATGGAAATATTTTTCTAAGCTTAAATCTGCATCACAACCATATGGAACCAAAAAAGCAGCAAGTGTTGAGAGAGGGGGCACAGCGTGGGAGGCTTGACCCAGATAGGGCCATTTCACTTTTTTGGTAACCCATTCAGTAAAGATAGGCACCTCACTTGAACCTTTAAACAGACCAGTTGTCCCTTCCAATAAAGCAGTGGGGTGTCTTTTAACAGGGTAAGTCTTAAATGTTTTCCTTCAGCACTTAGGGTTTAAAAAAATATGCTATGAAACACATTAGCATACATGTTCTATTGCTGGCCACTCTTGCTGTTTTCTGTATTGTCAATCTTTGCTAAATACCATGTCCCCGTAGGCTTTAGAAAATCTTTTATTAGAGGAAATAACAAAGGTAAAGGATTTTATATGGGCATCAATCTCATACTCCCGATGTCTTGAGTGACTTCCAAGGAATCCACATCATTGCATAGATGGCAGGGTCACCTGATTAAAAGCATGCAGACAAATCTCCGCTCCAGTTGCTTTTCTGACTGAATGGTGATTCTGGTTTCACTACTAATACCTTGCATGAACAATTTTACGTATCCTGTAACATATGAAACTTTTCATTCCTGTTTTTCTTCTACACCCTTTCTGTGCTCATATCTTCCACCATCTTGCCATAGAAATAAATTGAACATAAGGAGGCAGCTGGTGCCTTTAGATTTGCAGCAAGTGATGGAGCAAAGGTGGGTGGAAGAAGGACAGGAAGGAACAAGTAGTATCAAAAGAAACAGTAACATCATGTGTGGTCCAGAGGGGCTTGAACTTAACATTTAAGAGAAGAAAATGTAGAGTCCAGAACGAAAGATCAATACACGTGATAGGCCATAATGAGGATGTGATAACAGAGAAGGGGAGCAAAATTATTGGAAGAGCATATTGGACAAATGAGGTGTCTAAGCAATGTATTTTTCTGGCATCTGAAGGGATTGTAAGAGGATGTCAGAGACTTAGTTTCTTGGAAGCAGAAAAGAGGAAAAAGATTTGGAACAGAGAAGATCATGGATGGAAAGAAACAAAGGTCTGGGAAGGTAATGAGGAGTAGAAATGCAGAACAGGATAATAGAGGGGGGAGTATACAAGAGAACCTAGGGATTCAACTTGTATAGTGTACATCAAACCAAGGGGGAAGTAAATTGTAGATTACATATAAATAATCAGAATTGCTGCAGACAAAACAGTGTGCTTAATATATTGAACACTGGGTCTGAAAGTAAGTTTTGGTTAACTTTAAAGCTATTGACTGAACCAAGATTGTCTGCCTCAGACAGAGGAGTATTCTATAGTTGATTACTCTGGATTTGTCGTTAACAAGGGCAAAATGTATAGTGCAGAACTTTCTCCATGGCTTTGGAATTCCCTTTTAGACTAGAGAATAGAATAGCCACATATTGTATTTGCTTTCACGACAAGACACAAGACTTGTCCCTTTCTCATACCTTTCATAGGAAAGAAGATGGGAGGGGAAATTATATAATCTGAGGACAGAGGAGGGAGAAAATCCAGAAGATGTACAATATTAGACTTTGTGGTGGACCCACATAACTCTGTATGTTGCTTAGATACATCACTCTGAATGCAGAGAAAAGTTTGGGTACTGCTTATGGCATCAACCCATCTGTCTGACAGAAACATTCAATACTCCAAAAAAAAAATTATTTCTATAATTTTATAGCAAATAAAAGGCATTTCCTTGGTATCTCATACCACTGTATCGTATATTCACTGTTCACTACTAAGCATTTTCACTGTAACATTTGTGTTTGTAGGATTATGTAAATGGAAAAGAACTACCATACCATAATCCATAAACCTACAAAATGCAGGATAGTTTTCTTACAGGTATTTAGTATTGACTATAATGAGGTTAACATGCATATTTGTTTCATTCTAAAAAGTGTCCCTGGGTTAGGGTATTCTATCCTATTTTACCATAACACTTCATTTCAAAATACATTTCTTAATTTGCAAAAACATTTACAACTGTCAGACTGCTTCCTATTTAAAAAGGCTCTCTAAGCTTTCAGTATAACCTAGAAATTATGTCTTCCTCAGATTTTAAATTTTAGCAGATTTACCTCTGTTGCTATCAAGGTTTTAAAACATGACCTGACAACTAACAGCAGCATATTTGTTCCATAAAGAATTTAGTGTTTGTTCCTAACTTTTTTGTTTCTATTATTGTCATAAAAAGATTTAAAGTCCCTATTGTATTAGTGTGCAGAACATAAAACACAAAGCGCTTCCTGAAAGGTAATTTTCCAAGAATGAAAAATACAAGAATTGTGTTTGATTGTTTGGTCTTCTGTCATTCACTGTTGCATTAAAACCACCATTTTTCTATAACCATGAATGGCCTTAATCTTGAAAACTGACAGTTATAAATGAAAAGCAATAATAATTTGAAAGCAAAACCCTTCAGAAGTTCCACCAAGCTTCAAATGAGTTTGAAAACAAGTCAATGCACGCACACACAAAAGATGTTGCATGGGGGGGTGGAAGAGGAGGATGAAATTAAATAAATGAATAAAATTTAGAAGAGACTTTTAAGGCAAAAGCTACTCCAGTGATCGCAGCCAGAACATGGTTCTGTTTATCTTGGGGGGGGGGTGAGTGCGCGTGCGCGTGCAATATGAATACACACAACATAAGAAATAAATCAGCTTTACAAGATTCCTTAGGTTCTTACCCTGCAAGGTGGCTGGAAGTAGGCAGAATATAGGCTTTAAAATAATGCAAG
Organism: Mesoclemmys tuberculata; assembly: GCA_007922155.1. Lineage (NCBI taxonomy): Eukaryota > Metazoa > Chordata > Testudines > Chelidae > Mesoclemmys > Mesoclemmys tuberculata. The sequence goes on from ML675745.1 coordinate 8,913,652, forward strand.
GTTGTCTTCCTATATGCTTGTCCATTACTAATTCACTGGGTCACTGACTATGATTGGGGTCTGGGGGCAACTATTACACTTAAGATGTGGGTTTGTGTATATATGCATACAAAGTCACATCCAATGTATTCACTTTACTCTAAATGTATTCAGATTATGCCCTTCTAGCAGCAGGGTTTTTGGGGGGGGTACCTGCTGCAAGTATGTCTCTGAAAACAATGGAACTGCACTCAATTCAGACCATTAGAAAGGGAGGCAAGTTGAGAGATAGTTGAAACAGGAAAAATATATTGAACCTACCAAATCTAAGTCCTTTTATATGGTTTTTAAGGAGAGTTGATATGCCTCATAGTACTCTGGTTAGTCTCGTTATGTTATTGACTACAGGAGCGGAACTCTTTAGGAGTTCAATGTGAAGTAACATTTTGCACCCAATCAGTTTCTCAATCATGCTGCTCCTGTAATCTTGCCTGCCACTGAAGCTGGCCTGACGATGTGGCATGGCCTCTGCTACACAGCCCCAAAATGAGTAGTGGGAAGGGGGAATGCAATTTGAAATCAAAAGACCAGTTATTTCTTAGGAAATGGCCCATCAACTTGAAAGTGGTATTGTGTGGACTATTTCAGTAGTGGGGTTCTAAGGAGAGCAGAAGCAGTGAGGCCATCTTCTGATTTCATTGACACAGATAGGAGTCTAGATGAACTCCAGTGCACGGAAAGAACTTCGTCCAAATTGACGACAGTCTAGAAAGCAACAGAATCTCCCCCCAGTACTTGTTTTAACAGGAAAAGAAAAGGTTGTTAACCCATGCATGCCTAGGGGCATGTATGTAAGGATGTTGAAATGCCAGGTAACTTGAAGAAGCAGTATGAGAGATTCTAAGTTACCTGAACTTCCATAGGTAATGGAGAAATTTAGTGGACAACCCCAGTGGCCTTTTGCAGATGACTGAGGCTGTATGGAATGTGACTGGAGAGCTCTTGGCTTTTATAAATTCAGAAGCTAGTTGCTAGTGTCAGTGTGTTCAGTGATTTAAACTCCTACCCATTGTTCTCCTTGGATACATTTACTGAATAGATTCTGGGATGGTGTGTGAAACCTCATAATAGCAGCCCTGCTACCTACCAAAACATCATCTTCTGTTTACCCTGAGCTGTGATTCTTCACGTTTTCTAAAGTGCGTGGAGATTCCTCATTGACAAATATTGTTGACGTGCATCCCATTATAGCTGCACAAAACATTTTAAATGTGTGTTTTAGAATAGAGACCGCTGAGAACTACAGGCTGAGAAGCAAAAGGGATATGATAAAAACTAGTGACAGAAAGACAAAGGAGGAGTATTTGGGAGCTGGTGGTGATGGAAGAATGAGAAGATGTAGTAAGGATGAGAGCAAAGAGAAAGAGATGCTGACTTTGAAAGTGAACAAAAGTATTTCTCAGTCCTTGATGGAATTACCTTTTAGCATCAGGAAGTGTTAAAAGTGCACATCCCAAATTCATTGCTATATTACGTACTTGTGGAGACAGGAGCATTTGTTCAGCATGCTGCTGTACCTGTTCTAGTCCCCGGGAGCTGTCACCATGGTATTTCATATAGTCAAAGATTTTGCAGCATGCTTGCCAGGAAATGTCATCTTAATTAGGGTTAGAGTGTGACATGCCAGTGCAGGGAGAGGGAGAGGAAGGGCAATGCTAATAAGTGGAATATAAAATATTTCTACTTTAATACAGGGCAGGAGTATTGCAGAACAATTCTGCTGTTTGTGCATGAGGATGGGGCCCACAGAGAAAGACATGTCACATTAAATATTTCATATAAAAGTCTGGTTATTGTAAGATCAAAATGGGTGCAAGTACAGTTGCCTAATTAGGGAGCCATATGGAGACAAGTAACATCTCCCTAAACAAAAACCAAGGAATGCAATTCCTTAGTGGCTTTCTTTGAGATTAGGTAATTTCAGAGGCCCAGATTTGCTTTCCAGCCCAACCACTCATACTATTGGGTAAGGAGTTCTTGCTCACATAAACTAAGGATAATGCAAACCTTTCTTCACTTAAATGGGTGGGACTATACTTGTCAGGTGCAGATTTCCAGCATGAGAACCTAGACAATAAAATGTGGTGTGGAAATTATTTCAGGCTACTATATAGTAAAAATATTCCAAGATCTATAAGTGAATGGTTTGGGGAAGGATACACTGGATTCTTGCCACCTCTTCCTCCATATATTTCTGTTACATGTCCTTAATAGGAGAATGAAATCTAGTGCCAGTTTCAGCCAAGATGAGTAGTCTTATTGATTTATATTGGTATTCTATTAGCCATTGGAAAGTGTCATCTTGATTTTCATAGAATATTAGAGTTAGAAAGGACCTCAGGAGTTACTCTAGTCCAACCCCCTGCTCAAAAGCAGGACTAACCTCAGCTAAATAATCCCAGCGAGGGTTTTGTCAAGCTGCATCTTAAAAACCTCTAAAGATGGAGATTCCACCACCTCTGTAGGTAACCCATTCCAGTGCTTTCCATTGATTTATAATCTAAAGCCAATTTAAGATGAGGGAAAGACTCAGTTTGGCTTGAATTGGCATTCATTCATGCCCCAAATGGTTTCTTTAGGGGTTATCTTCCTAAACCACAAATGAAAGTTATTCTATTGAGGACAGCAGAATCAGTGTTTAAAGGATGACTGGCAGATAGCTAATGTAATGCTGATTTTTAAAAAAGCTTCAGAGGCAGTCCTGGTAATTACAGGTTGGTAAACCTTACTTCAGTATCAGGCAAATTGGTTGAAGTGATAGTAAAAAAGAATTATTTGACATAGATGAATGTGATTTTGAGGGACAAGTCAACGTGGTTTTTGTAATGGGAAATCATGTCCCCCCCAATCTCTTATAATTCTTTGAGGGGGTCAAACATATGTGAACAATGGTGATCCAGTAGATATAGTGTACTTGGACTTTCAGAAAGCCTTGACAAGGTCACTTACTAAAGAAAGGAGTCATGGAAGAAGAGGGAAGGTCCTGATGGATCAATAACTGGTTAAAAGATAAGAAACAAATGGTAGGAATGTATGGTTAGTTACATGGTGAAAAGAGGTAAACAGTACTGTTCCACCTATTCATAAATAATCTGGAAAAGGGGCTAAACAATTAGGTGGCAAATTTTTGGAGGAGATGTAAAACTACTTAAGATAGTTAAGTCCAAAGCAGACTGCAAAGAGTTACAAGAACTCACAAAACTGGGTGACTGGGCAGGAAAATAGCAGATGAACTTCAGTGTTGATAAAAGCAAAGTAATGTACACTGGAAAACATACCAATTGTACATACAAAATGAGGTCAAAATTAGCTGTTACCACTCAAGAAAAATCTTGGAGTCACTGTGGATAGGTCTTGGAAAACACCTGTTCAATGCACAGTGGCCATCAAAAACAAACAGAACTTTAGGAACTATTAGGAAAGGGATAGATAAGACAGAAAATATAATGCCAATATATAAATCCATGCTATGCTCATACCTTTAATATTGCATGCAGTTCTGGCTGCCTCATCTCAAAGAAAAAATTAGGATTGGAAAAAAGTAGGAGTGCATCTGAAGTGTTTAGGGGTATGGAACAGCTTCCATATAAGGAGAAATTAAAAATACTGGGACTGTTCATCTTGGAAAAAGATGACAAAGGAGGATATGATAGAGGACTATAAAATCTAGCTTGGTGTGGAGAAAGTGGATAAGGAAGTGTTATTTACCCCTTCACAACGCACAAACCAGAGATAGCCCAATTAAATAAATAGGTAACAGGTTTAAAAACCAACATAAGCAAGTACTTCTTCACCCAGTGCATGATTTACCTGTGGAACTTATTGCCATGGGATGCTGTGAACGCCAAAAGTATAACTGGATTAAAAAAAGAATTAACTAAGCAAATGGAGGACAGCTCCATCAATGGCTATTAGCTAAAATAGTTAGGCATGCTGTGGGTGTCCCTAAACCTCTGACTGCTAGAAATTGGAACTGGACAACAGACGATGGATGAGTTGATAAATTGCCCTGTGCTGTTCACTCCTTCTAAAGCTTCTGGCACTGGCCACTGTTTGAAGACATACTGTGCAAGAGGGACCATTGGTCTGACTCAGCATGACCATTCTTATGTTCATTAAATTTAGCCACTGGTGAGATGGGCTGCAGGAAAGACTGATAATATTAAGAAGAAATGGTGTTCTAATTTGAAATGATACAATGTATCATGCATGTTAAAAGTGCAGTGGTTAGTAACACAAGGTCTTCCTGGGCCAAGAGGAGAAAAATTGTCGATGTTCTTGCCTCAATGGGGAATCTGCTCTCGTTTTTGAGCTAACTTTTCCTTGGCAGCAAGCAACCAAGCATCTGAAGACTTGAAGTAAAATTATGGCCTCCACTGATGTTAATAGGGCTAGTGTTCACCCTACCACTCCTTTGTTCCAAATGGTGAGCACAGTAAGGGCTTGCCACAAGTCTCTGGATAGGCCATGGTGTGAATCTGTAGTGCAGTAAGTCACTGTAGTGTGAGGCAATCGTGAGAGGCAGACCGGTATGAGATAGATTTATAGCCTGGCTTGTCACGCACTAAGTCTCACAAGTCCTAACTAAGCGAAGTTAAGGCCGGGCAACGTAACCTATTAAAGTACAGAGTGTGTATGTTCTAATTATTTGAACAACGCTACATGTGAATAATATTTAACAAATTGTTCAGTGTTTTTCCTCCATCCAGTCACAGTCCAATAAATTTGAGAATAAGCAAGGATGTGCTGCTTTGTAAAGCATTCAGGACATTGATGGGAGTGTGACGGTTTGATGGCCATAATCAAATTTTATAATACCTTGTTATTTCCTCCAATGCTTGGATTTCTAATAAAGTCTGCAGGGATGTGGTATTTATTGAAGATTGACATGATGGAAATTGACAAAGTTGATCAGTAATAAAATGCTAAGAATTTTTATATATTTTATGAAGTACATTTTGAATGTAATTTAAAACATGCCAACAGTCCTCAGGCCCATCTGAAAAGCTTGTTTTACTAATCAAGATGTCTTTATGCTACATCTATAGTATAAAGAGGTCTTGGGTTATATAATTATGATTTTTTCAATTATAGTATCTTTAATTATATAAAGCATATATTATATAACTGATATTAGTTATAAAACATTCTTAATTATAAATAAAAAATAATCATATTCTATATAGTGTAAATATAACAATTCTGAATAATCAATTATGGGTATAGATAAAAATAGCTGTTCAATAATTATCTGTGTGCACATGCAAATGGATGAAAAAATGTTTATATAAACACGTGGATGAAAAGAAAGAATTATGTATTATTAAAACTAACCACTGTATTCTCAATATTCCATAATACAAGATATTGGTGTATTTTAAAAGATTGTCATGCTATTTCATCATAATTTACCTCTCTTCTAATTTCATCTTATTCTTAGTTAAATCACATACATTGCCCTCAGCTATTCCTCTTTTTTTCAGTGTGCTCGCTTTGTGCCTTTGGACTCTGTCCTCTGTTATCAATTGGCCATGCTGTACATATTCAGGCCTTTTTAATCTTCCTTCATAAATCAGTCCCTAATAAATTATTTTTGTTGCTGTTCTGAGTTCCCTCACAAAGCTGCCAAGCCATTGAAATATACAGTGACCAAATTCCTCTCCCACTGAAATCAATGAGAATTTTGTCATTGACTAGTGGAATTGGGATTTTCCTCCATTAAAAGAGTTTTAATAAATGACAGGCTTGTACTGAAGCCTGTCTCTTCTCCTTGACAATTCTGAGTATCTGGTTGACTAAGTGTGGGAGTACACAGGGCAAATGGCCTTGTCCAATAAAGGTGCTGAGTTGACTAACAGGAGTGGAGGGCACTCAGCACTTCTCTAGGTAAGTTCAGTGCCTTGCAGGTTCTGTCTCTATGAAAGGTGTTAGGTGAGAGCCTTCTCTTCCATGGTTACCATTAAAAGGACAATAATTGGAATCAACCTCAAAATACTTTGAAGTTTCTTCAAATCCTTTTAGAGGTGGCTGCTTGTTTATTCCACTGCCAGGCTGCTAAAACACTATTTATATCAATGGACATCTGTGGCTAACATGCTCCCTGTTAAATCTTCAACAGCTGTCTAAAAGAAATTAAATGGAGTATTTGAGAAGGGTGTTCTTGTGCTTAAGACACTGAGCTGAGACTCAGGAGACCAGGGGTTAATTTCCATTAACTCCACAGACTTCCTATGTGATCTTGAGCAACTCAGTTTCTCTGTGCTTTGGTTCCCCATCTGTAAGACTGGGGCTAATGATTCTTCTTTCATCTATTTTTAGACAGACAGTTCTTTGGGCAAGGGCTCTTTCTACCAGAAGGATAGAAAATAGAGTATTAACTGAATCCAGGCCAGACGGGTTCCCACTGAATTATGGGCTAACAGTCACTGTCGTCTTTTATCAGTTCCGGTTTGTAAAATTTACTTTCTCTGCTCCTTTCAGGGAATGACAACAGTGAAGCCCTTCCTGAGTCTCTCCCATCCGCTCCTGGAACATTGCCTCATTTTATGCAGGAACCAGATGACGCTTACATCATTAAAAGCAACCCCATTGCCTTGCGATGCAAAGCCATGCCAGCTATGCAGATTTTCTTCAAGTGTAATGGTGAATGGGTCCACCAAAATGAGCATGTGTCTGAGGAAAGCATGGATGAAAGTACAGGTAACGCATTGCAGATGGGACTGGGTGTGTTCACACGGAACCATCTCAGATCACCTTGCGTATCAGCAAAATACAAAAAGCAGAGGGGAGAAATAGGATGTGGAGGGAGACTGAACTTTAGAGGGGAAGAATAAAGGAAACTTAATTCCGAGAGTTGGGGACAGCAGCTTTCAAAGGACAGAAAGAGGGAGCACAATGAGTGGAGATGGTGTTGGAAAGGAATAGAGCTGAAAAGTAAACCTGTAATTAACTAGTCTGGCTGAATAGATACAGCAAAAGAGGAAGAGAGAAAGGAGTGGTGAGTGGGGATGTAGGAGGTAGTACATGTGAAGGGGAATGACATTTAATAGAGTCAAAGTTTTAAAGATGAGATTAGAGGCTCGAACCTGCTGCTATTCATGCCAGAAATCAGCAAGCACAGGATTGGGTCTCAGAGAATGAGTGATTTGGTGAAAGCAAGAGTTGCTGACATGGCAGTTAAGACATCTGTAGCATGAACCACAAGTGGGGAAGACCTGTGCTTTTAATGAGCCCTTTTCCCCTCTCCAGTGAGGATAAGCTTGAAATGCTGTGGCAAAGCTACTAAACTCGCTGCATGGCTTGAATTTTTTTCCCCTCTGTTGGACATTTGACAGCTAATGAAGTTAAGTGGGAGACTTGCATCTTATAAAAGTGTGTATCTGAAAATATAATGTGAAGAGAAAGAAGAGTGATGAAAAATGATCAACAGATTTTATGCTCCTAGACCATTGTTTAGCCCCTCTCATTTAGAGGCATCTTGATAAGTATTGCAAACCAATTTAAAGCTGCATCCTCTAGTAATTTCACAGTTCTGTTTTCTTTATTGCCTTCCTTCTCCTGTTAAATTCCAAGATTGCTAGGCAACTCCATGTCTTGGAAATAGTTGTGTAGATAACCTCCTCTCTGTTGATACAATAAATTCCTTTTTAAGGGAAAGCCATTTAAAAAAGAAGTTTCATACCCTAGAATGCTGGTGGTATAAGGCATTCATGTGTAAGTGACAGATTCTGGAGAGATTACATTCTAAACGCTTTTTGTAAATGCTATTCAGGATGAATTTTAATCTTTACTGTTACCTTTTTGAAAAGAATTTAATAGGCATAACCTTTACTTCCAAAGGCATTTCTGAATCAATATAGAAGAAATGTCGTTCCTAAATGTTGTTCTTCCATATGGTTAATGAAAATCTGTCTTGTCTGTGCTACAATTATGTTTTCTATGCCTTGGATTAATAGCAAAATTGATTAAAATAGAGCAACCTAATTTTTTTTTTAAATTGCACAAGTAACAGATTTTTAGACTTTGTGGCTCAGGCAATTACAAATGGGATATAGAACCGAACGGTTGCAAGTTTGAATGCAGCCCAGCATTAGAACTGACCAAAAATTGTTACTAGCCAAATAGGGATATGTTCAGAATCTTTTGTAGGGGACAGTTCAGTGAACTGTGAAATCCACCATTGTGATGTTGCATAGATCTCTATGCTAGGACAGATGAAACGTGAGTGAAAGCTGCATACACTGAGCCATAACCATAACTGAAACATTAATAATTCATTTGTCTCAAAATTATGGGTATTTTAGTCTTTGTACATTTTATATCTTGTTCTTAGACACTTAATGGATGTCTTAGACACTAGTCTAGTGTCTTAGACACTAAATAGATGGATAGCTTAGCAGCCCTGAATTGAGTAATAAACCTGTTCAAATTTTTTCAATATGTGTTTATTGCCATTTTTGTAACCTTGGGTAAACTTTCCAAAAGCACATAAGTCCTACTGACTTTCAAAATCATACTCCTGCTCTATTTATTGCTGGCTGCGATAATGCAGATTACCAGACCTGATTTCCAGGCGTGCCCCTTTGTTCTCAGGATTGACATTTTACACCTCTAACAGAAAGTGGTACCTGTGGAATCTCCACTTCAAAGGTTAGAAAGGAGGATTCTAATAATTCCTGGAATTATAGTTGAGAGATGTACGTGTATATGACAGAGGCATCTGTAGGTTTGACATGAACACTGGGTAATTGCACAAGTGTGTATTTACAACCCTGCATGTCCTGTCCCTTTGGGACAGATTAGGTGGTATTGGTAAATTGTGTTTATTTCCAGAGGAATCTTTAGACAGTTTACAAATTATGCTAAATCATAGAGTGCATTTTAGTGCAACGCTTTAGTTCTTGTTTTCTCTGCTCAAAGCAGAAGCTGAACTGCTTTTGTGCTATATGGAGCACTTTTATTTATTATTGCCTAAAGGAACTGCAGGTTGTATTTATTAGTATGCCACAATCTGATTTTATCAAAATATACTTTAATCTTGTTGCTAAAATGAAGATGCAAAAGTCATTTTAGCTTTACTTCATCATTAGCTGGGTTTCAAAAAAGTAGAAAGATGTGGCACCTCTAATGATCCACTTTTAAAATTACCATTACAGGTATTCCATCCTGCAGGCATCTATGCTGCAGAGTGGATGGATGTAGCTCAGGATGCACTGTTGGGCTAGTTGTAATATCAGGTATTAAGAGCTGAGGTCCCTTTAATCTCAAAGTTTCTTTGCATCTTAATGAGCTGCACAAAGTGTAGAACTGTATCTCTCTCTCTCTCTCTCAATTCACAGTGACAGGGAAATGACTTTCATTCTCCTTTTGAGGGCCACGGGTTCGGAGGCATTCTGTAGTCCTCAATGATTGATGCCACAGAGCATTCCCTTCTCAGTACATGTGGTGAAAATGCCACATCGCTGAGTGAGAGAGACAGGTCATGAATGCCATTGCTTGTTCCGATTCCCGATACTTAGACCTTAATGGGATAACGGCTGCCACAGCAATTTGTCCTATCTGAGTCACTCCTCCGAGTTTAAATGCTAGCAAGGTAGTTGTTGGCAGGCTACTGTGGCATTCTGGGTACCAGGCAGCCTTCTGTTTTAGGGAGTGGTACTTGGAATTATGCCAAGGGTGCACCCTGGCCATTCAAGAATGGTCCCAAAAACTTGGGGAAGAGGATCACATTAAATGGAAATGGGTCCTTGCTGCCCTGCCTTTCTACTGGCACTGACTGAAAATTGGTGAAGGGATAAACAGAACGAGGGTGACTAAGTAGCAAAAACCCTTCCTTAAACTCTAAATGAGAGAAAATCTAATAAGAAGTCAAACAATGTATTTCAGCATCTCTGCAGATTCTTCCCAGCCAGCTCCTAACCAGGTGTATACAAGAAGCACTTGGCAGCGGCAGCAGTGGCACAGTGCTACTGATGGGTTTATCTACAGCTCATTATTACACTTGTATAAAAAATAGGAGGGACAGCTGGTGTAGTAGGCATAGATAGGGCTTACTTGGGCACTGCAGTGAATATTAAAAACCACTTCTGAGATTTTGGTATTACAAAGCAGAAATAATAGCCTTAGTCTAAGAAAGGAGAATTTTTGAAGAGTAGGAACAACATTAAGGAAGGATGGTCTTTTGGCTAAGGCACTGGACTGGGACATGGGAGGTGTCTGGTCTCCAGTCCCAGCTCTGACAGAGCTTCCTTGTGTGACCTTACGCAAGTCATCTCTCTGTTTTGGTTCCTGGTTTGTAACACTTCCTTTACCACCCCCAAACTCCATCTTGTTTATTTGCAAAGTCTGTAAGGCAGGGAGTGTACCAAGATGCCTAGCACAATGAGGACCCAGTCTTAGGCTGTCTACATTAGGAGCTTAGGGTGGGATTCTCCCACTTGTGTGCTCATACTTGTACTAGCTCTTAGCAAATCAGCAGGAGTATGAACAGCAGCGTAGCTGTGGTAGCAGAGGCGTAGCTGAGCACATCACCACGGCCGTTTTCTATGCTACCAAAGTTACACTGCTAATTATACTCACGCTCGCTTGTTGAGACTTACATCCCTTGCTCATAGTGTAGATGTAGCCTTAGTTAGGGATGCTAGGTGCAATCAAACACTAAATTAAATTAAGGCACAACTTCAGATTTTTTGCTTCAACATTCCAGAATGCCCCTCAAATTAGTTTTCAAATAATTCATCTTTTAGTTTCCCCAACAGGATCAGACCTGTGAAGAGTAACTAGACTTTCCTGGTCGGATTTAAAAAAGGATTACAGCAATAACTGCTGTCAGCATTTTTCTCATTTAAACAAATAAAGCTGACAAATGATGAAGTTCTGTGCTACGGTGTTGTGTTTAGTACATACAGAGCAATTATTCATCTGCTGCCAGCATTAGTCTATCTGCAGCTAAACCATCCAACAGCACAGAAAGCTTATTAGCATATCAGTACCAGAGTCATAATTTTATATTCTGTAGGGCTGTACTGTGTAACAAAAGATGATGGTTATAATTTGCACAATAATTTAAAGGGTTGGACTTTCAGTGCTTATTAGAGTTCTGCAAGTTGTCAGGTACAATGCTGCTTTTATTTATGACCTGTTACTTTTGTTAGCATGGATTTTGGTCTCTGCCTATGACATTTCCCATGAATAATTTTGCTGTTCTCTCTTGAGATGTAGGAGATAGATGCATTTACCTTCTCAGTACTATTTGGTGAACTGCAGTGATGAGAAACTGCAACACAAATAGGACTACTTCACCCAAGTTTTTCTAAGATAGTTGTAAATAGGATGGTGCTCTGTTGAAAGAAAAAATATATTTTCAAGTATTTACCAGGGTGGCTATTTATTTTGGATGCCTTACATGGGACATCTTAAAGGGGCCTGCTTTTTCTGGAAATTCTGAGCACCTGCAATCTGGAAACCAGGATCTTTTAATGTGTCTCAAAAACAATAGGCGCTCTTAGATGATTTAGTCTGATCTCTGCCTTGATTAAATTGTGTGTGTCAGAGAAGGGAAAAGCTAGTTGGAGAGAACATCTTAAAACTAAAGCCATAATTGGCTAAATCCAGAATGAGGACTGCTCAAAATTTCATAGTAACAAATGAGGAGTCATTTCCAGGCCCTTACTACTCAAGTTAAAAAGAGAATCTCTGTAAGCTGGTAGCAGTACATGGTCTATGAAACACCATTAAGCAGTTCTGGAATTGTTCAGCTTTAACAAGCGGCTGTAGTTTATAGCTTGACTTTATTGTGTGCATCTTTAGGCAGATGTGTACATCTGAAAGTCATCAGATATGGCATGGGTCCCCACACACTGTCCAACTAAGAGCTGCATTAGCAACTTGCCTTGATTCAGGACTGCCCCTAATAGAGCCTATAGCAGCTGCCCTCATCTTTAAACCACAGGTCATCATCCCTGGTAGTATTTCCATCATGACAGAAGATACAGGGAACCCTTATGAACAGCTTTGTTCAGAATTGCAGCATCAGTGTGCATATTTAAATAAACAAAACAAGATGTGTATGCTTGCTAGGTACAGAATGAGTGTTTGTGACTAATGCGACACTTCATAAAACATCACAGGTTTGGCCATACCATTGTGTAGGGTGACAAAGCACAGAGTCAGTGAAAGTAAAATGTCCTCCAACAGCTGCTGGCAAAGTAGCACAAATTTTGTTTTGCTTTACAGCATTTAAGGCTGATTTGACCTCCCACCTAATATCCCTGGTGGGCCTTATCTCTACTGTTTACTGAAGGAACAGGCTGACTTCCTAATGCCTTTCAGAAGTGAAATACCCAGCTGTTAATGATGCCTGAGATTAAGTGGAAGCCAATTTATGGAGTTCAGGTTTAGAAATTCTTTGCTGCTTTATAAACTTCACAGGCATGAAATATTTTGAGATTGAGTTTCCATTCATTTCCAGCCAAGGGGAAATAAGTATCTCAGGATGGCACAGGGTAGAGAGAGAGAAAAAAGTGGCAGGAATGAATGGGTTCCATTTTCAAATTAATGCTTTTATGACCAGCTATCTTTCAAATTATTTGTGATGCCTTTTAATTTGGATTATATCTCCACTCCCCCAGATTGTCCTACAACGGGTGTCAAAGATGCAGCTAACAGCCACAGCCTAGCCATCTAGGGAGGGGAAAATTGCATGGACCCTGAGTCTTCTCAGTCTTGCATACGGAAAAGAGAAACTCCCAATGAAGTCAATAGAACGCCACTGCTAATATAAGTGAGAAGAATTAGGGCCATACTTTCTAGAGTAAAGTATTATTGCCCCTTCGATTTATCGTCATCCCTAGCATATCATTTTACCCTTGAGGTGAAATGGGGTCTTTCTTGGACCAAACTGGAAATACTTGGGGTGCCCTAAAATGCCTTTCAGAAACAGAAAAAAGATCTAACTGACTATTGTGTTCTGTTCTGAAAGAATGTTAGACAAGGTGACCGCAATCTCTGGGCCATAGCAACAAAATAAAAGCAATCCCATTTGAAGGGCATTTTTGGGGACAAGATACAGCCACAAGTGTACTTTCATGAGCAGTCTACTTTCATGAAGTTCAGCTATACATTAAAGCAGCTTTCCTAATGGACTATTAGAGCTGATAAAGGAAGTGTTTAAATTTTAAACAAGAGTTTCAGTAGAAAAAAAGTTGAAAAATCATTGAGCCTTATTTCACTTTGATTAGGTAAAAACATTTAGTTGCATTTCATTTTGACTTTACATTGCAATATTTATATTAACTTATATTCTACTTTACATTTTTTTTTTTTTTTACAAATATTGTTATTTCAAAACTGAAATGGTTCAGCATTTCTATTCTGTGAAAAACGTTGAAGTATTGACTTCCTTCTGAATTGGAACAAACACAAGTTTGGAAATGTCAGAATGTCCCGTTGGTCAGAAATTCAATTTTTTAACCAGCTCTATTTACTACCCTCCTCCATTCTCTTGCAGTAGCTTGGTACAAGTGGATTATAGGATTTTTTTTTCCTATAGCATTTGACTGTTTTGCTGGCTATATGGTTTGGTGGGGGGTTTGTTTCTCTTGTTTTCATCCTCAGTACAGCTGTTTGGTGCTTTTTTCTGAAACAAACGGTAAGGATACCATTGTTGCTTATAGTGTGTCTGTCCATCTCTCCCTCTCTTTACTCTATTAGCAATCTGAAAGCCTCATTCCTTCCTGTAACCCTCACAAGAATCCCCATAATAGACAGCAAAAACAAGGAGAGTCCTATAGCACATTAAAGACTAACAAATTTTATTTCTGTAGGCATAAGCTTTCATGGGCTGTAAGCCACTTTGTCAGATGCAGGGAACAGAAGTCAGATAGGTGGCGCGTGCATGCGCGCACCCCCCCCAAGGGGAAAGAGCAACAATGAGAGGGTAGGTAATAGCAAAGCCCATACAGTTAGAGTAGCTGAGGCCTATTCACAACCATTGATAAGAAGGTGAGAATGTGTGAACAGTCTCTCCACTACTGCCTCTTCTGCCTAGTCCCATTTTGCTGCAAAGAGTTAAAAGCCTCCGAGTCTTCAAAGGAGACATCTCCACTCTGTTTCTATCAAGTAAAAGACCTCCAGCAGCATGTATGAGAAACAACAGGCCTCACTAAGTATGTCCCATGCATGCCCTCCAGCCATTTCTGAAGTCAAGCACCTCTGGGTTGAAGGATGCACCTGCTGATTATCTCCCATGCCCAGCAGATTACGAATCCTAGAACTATAGTAATTAGGGAAAGAACATCTAGCTTTTTGTATTTATTTTTAAATAGGCAATCCTTCCTCCTGGTCACTTTCTTACTTCCATCTAAGTTATTTGCATCTTTCTGACCATGAAAATGAGTCTCTTATAATACTGTAAAAGCTGAAAATGAACAAAGTTTGAGGAAATATTTGTAAGCTTTTCCTCTAGTTTATCAGCAGCACAGATTGCTCTCTCCCCCCCCCACACCCCGAAAACACAGAATTTTATGCATGTGCCAACACAGGTCCAGTGCTAGAATGTTCATCTGCGGAAAACATATGAACCACATTACAACTTGTGTCAGGTACACCTTACTCTTCATTAGCTCACATAATATGGAAGATTCCTATTTGCATTAAAATAATTAAGGCTGTTGGCTCCCACAATACAATATGTTTTACCAGCTCTAGAATATTGTGATCCATGCATTTGATGTTCATTATAATTATTATGTGCTAGGAATTTCAAGAAGGGATGGCTTATCCCTGAAGAACTGTCTAAGGGCAGACCAACGTAGGTTAAGGAAAGGAGAACAAACAACAGACTTTTTAAATACATATATATTTGTATTGTATATTTTGCATAATATACATATTCTGTTGTTTTACTATATACCTCAGCACCAATGGGCATTTGAGGGTTAAATGTGGGATTTTTAACACAGTTCAACTCACCACCTTTGTCGCCACCTACTGGTTATCTGGGGAATCAGCTCTCAGCTAGGCAGACACTCCTCTCTGCAGTGTCTCACGCTCCATCTGGTCTCCACTAGACCCTCCTTCTCATGACTCAGCCTTCCAAGTGAGTCACAATCCATGTTCCTTCCCTTCCAGGGGGATTCTGCAGTCCAGTCTAACCACTTCGCACCATGGCCACCACAGTCCTGCCACCACTCTTATGGCAATTAGGAGTGGGAGCACGACCCACTGCTCCAGGTCCCAGCCCAGGGACGCTGTGTATGGCAGCCTTCCACTGCATCTTCCCCCAACTCCTCAGTAGATTTCCCTGGGCCACTTCCCTGCAGCCCAAGTACCTTCTCTGGCCTTGCTTCAGAGAGTTGGGCTCATATGAATCCCAGCAGCCAGCCAGGGCTCTGGGCAGCATCCTGACAGTCCTTCCCCTTCAAGCTCCTGGGAGCAAATGCCCTTGTTGGGTTCTGCAGCTCACTTTTTTACCAAACTCCTGGGCCCTGATTGGCTGCCACACAGCCCCTTCCTATTGGCTGCCTTTTACACAGCCTCTCCAAAGGCCCTCTTAACACTTTCCAGGCCAGTAGAGGGCAAGCACCCCACCACAGATTGCAGCTGAACTCAGGGAGGTATCATGCATAAGGGGCCTCTGGAAAAAGACTAGATAAGACAAACAAGTTGTTTGTCTAAATGGTATGACTACCGTTGTCTGTGATAAATTTAAAGAAAGACAATGCTTTAATATGGTGGCTGATTTACTTGACCCACCAATACAAGAGAGACAGGTCAATTGGCAGGGCATTCTCCATTGGGGTTGACATTGGAAGCCCACTTCCTCTCCAGGACTGCAGCAGCCTGACTTAGACTTCCCAGTGCTCTGTACAAGGCTCACCTTTTCTTCCTTCCTTGTTGGGTGGCGGTGGGTTGTAACTCTGGCAGGGATTCACTGGGGCTGTCAGTTCTTGTCATACTTATGTTTTCTCCGGGTATTTAATTTGATCGGGCGTTAATTGACTGGCCTGTCAGCATATCTTTAATAGACTGTCAAGAGCACTGGATGGGGCTGCATGTTTATTACACTTTATAAATGTTCAAATAAATAAATAAAATATTTTGAAAGCAAAGGGACAAAAGAAAAGGCTTCTAAGGCAGATATTACATTGTTCCAAAGCTCAAACTGGGTGGGTAATTCTTCCGACTTCTGCATTCTGACCTACTCAGCTATTGGGATTTAATTAGCAGTAATATATTATTGTCAAAGTAATTAAAGCTTTGCCTTGATTAAAAATGGAATTGGTTAATTAAAGAGAAAAGGTTTGGCTAACCTTAGCTTTATCCCTGAGTAAGATGTCCTATATCAGTTAATTTCCTATATCTTTCCTATTCAGGCTTGAAGGTTCGAGAGGTGTTCATCAACGTGACAAGGCAGCAAGTGGAGGATTTTCATGGGCCAGAGGATTACTGGTGTCAATGCGTTGCATGGAGCCATCTAGGGACCTCAAAAAGCAGGAAGGCATCAGTCCGCATAGCCTGTAAGTGGAATAAGTGTGCGCTATTTAAGATTTTGCAAGGAGTTGAAACGTGTTGATATGCTAAGGTTAAAGGTAACAGGGTAGTAGGAAGATGTCATTCTTAGGACTCCCTGTGAAATCCTACAGGAGCGTCAGAGAGGACACACCATATTTCTTCTGATGCTGCCTTGTCGGAGCTCATTTTTATTTTAATGTTGGTTGATGATTTTCTTTGAAGTGCATTCAGCAAGTCTGTTTCTCTTAGCGAGGCTGCTTGGATTGCATGTGCACAGGTGTCATAATAATGCAATGCAAAAAGAAATGTTAATGCAAATAGAAAACCTACTGGAATGTGCCCTATTGCTCCGTGCTGATGACAAGGGTCTAAAGACATCTGCAGAAGCATTTACCAATGTATGTCTGCTAAATTTTTCAGAAAATATGCAAGAATGCATTAGAGGCTTTTGTGTTCTGCTGTTCTAAATCTGCTTTTTAATATTGAAACACATCATTGATTGTGTGGGCTGATGTGGGGGAAGTAGGATGAGAATGGGAAAATGGGGTTATTTTTTTAGTTACAGAGTCAGCAAAAAACAAAACCAATGAGAAGAAAAAGCCGCAAAGAAAGGAGATAAAAACATCCCGATTAGAACCAAAACAAGGGTCCAGCCTGCCATGATTTTTAGAGTCCCTGAAAAGAAGAGATTGTTCTCTATGGGAATAAACATGTTATTTACAATAAATAAATACTGTGCTTTAAAAAAAAATAAATAAAGTGACAAGCACTGCATATGCTTCCCACATTGGAAAACATGTTAAAGAGGATCAAAGCTGCTTGTATTATAATATAACCAATAGTAATCATCTTGAGCAGCTATACTGTAAACTAGCTTTTCTGGGGTACATTTAGTGCCATGAGTGTGAATCTGGATAACTTGCTACAGCCCATTGTATTTGATGTTCTAGATTTGTGCATAATGAACATTAGAGCTGGTCAAAAGTTTTTGCTCCTGCTTATCAAAATTTTATATACTTCCAGTATTTTTCATGAAAAATGGTAACTGTTTTCTGAGCTCCTTTAATAGCCGGTATAAGTTTATGCTCTGCTGCTTAAACTATTTCCAAAACATGCTATAAATGCCAATTGCTTGCCCTAAGTTGGGTCTGAAAAGCGACCAGTGTGCAGAGAAGCAAAGTAAAGAATGCATTTAGAATATATTTCTTTCCAGGCCATGCTAGTGATGTTGCATTGAAGGTTAAATTCATCCCTGGTTTATCCCTAGGGTTACTCCACTAAAGTCAGTGCAGTTATAGTAGTCACCACTAAATCACTCTTTGCCAAGTGAGCACGTACAAAACCCTTACTTGTTGTAATAAGTATAGAAAGGCTGTGGCTGTGGAGATACAGCTCATATGGGCTGACAAATGTTAATTCTTTTTAATGGCTATTTTTACTGTACCATCATTTAGTACAAATAGTATAGAAGAAACATAGCTACTAGGCAGATTGCATCATACCAGTATTTGTATACTGGGAAGAAGGGGCAGAAGATTCCTCAGGCAGGGGAGCTATTTCTCTCTCAGTCCATCTCTGCTCCTTATATCAGGATTGCTACACTGCAGTATTATCATTCACAATCAACAGATCATTATCTCAATGCAGGAAAAACTAGAAAACACAATAAACAGCATTATGGCGAGGGAGAACATCAAAATCAAACAGCCAAAAGGGCAGTACCCAAATATGAGTGTTACAATACAGAGGGTTATATGACCAAAGTTACTCCAAGCTTCATCTGGTTTTTACTTTTACTTTATTATATCTGGTGCGTTTTTCTTATGGAAAAGTCTGAACTATGTTTTTAAAGCATTGCTGTTACTTGAGAATTCAGGAATATATTTCCTCTAACTGTCTTGTGGTCCCAGTTTATCTTTTCCTTTTAAATCACTAGTTCTGGTTCTTAGGGAAATACCCTACATTGTTAGTAAGTAAGTAAAAAGGTCTGCAAAGGAAGAAAACAATTGCTCAGCTTCAATTTGCACTTATTATGTTAAGATTTTTGAAAGGGACTAGGAGTGAGAACTTCTGGATTCTGTTCCCAGCTCAGTCATTGACTCACTGTGTGACTTCAGACAAATTAGTTCTCCTTTCTAAGCTTCAACTCATCTGTAAAACGGGCACAATATTTCTCTTTTCCAGGGACCAAAAATGCTCTACATGATTAAGTAAGCATCATAAATACAAAGAACTACAAACCCACTGAAATTTTGCCTTAACTGCACATTCCATTTTTGGCCCAGATAAGGATTGTTTTGGAACTTGCTTCCAGAATTATGCTTTTTTGGCATGACCAATTTAAATAAAACAGTTGGGCAAACTAACAGGACAACATACCAACCCCCTGATTTTTATAAATGACTGATTTTTCATTGGTTGATTTAGTTTGAATGTGTAAATTCAATTTTTCTTTCACTGCATTAACTGTCATAACATTGAGTGAGCTGATAATTCCCCTGTATTGCTGAACTGCAAAAGACTATTATTCTGAATTGAATTTTTATTGACTTTTCTCTGTGCTATGAATTTTTTTCTCCCCCTAACATGGCAGAATAAAAAGAGAATGAGGAATGAACTGAAGTAGGAGGATTGGTTTAGCTGTCTGTTTCTTTTATATTATGACCATCACTGTAGTATCTGATCATCTGCATAATGCATACCTACCTCTCATAAGTAATTCCAACTATTTTAAAAATCTGGCAGGCATTATGGATCTTCCCCATTTCTGTGTTCTGTAACATACTGGCCAGAGCAGACTATGCACCTGAGACTGGTATTGCTTCATTGACCATTTGCTGTGATGCCTTTTCTTGCACCAGTGCTGATGTGAGGGTGGGATAGACAGTACAGTAATACTTCCAGAAATTGCAGCATCAAAGATGGTGTGACTGAGCATAGTACAGACACGCAAAATGAGTAGCCTGTCATAGGATTTTGTAATGATCCCCATGTGTTTTCAGGAGCTCACTTTGTCATGGACTTGTGTCAGGCTGTCTCTGATGAACAACCCAGTTGCTTAATTTGGCACATGGATTTTTGACTCAGGGAATATCCCTTAGGGGGCCACAGATGGGAACATGCAGATCTAATTTGTGGTAGTGCATAGAACACTAGTATTTCATTTCAGCTCATAGTACTTGTTATTACACCAGTTTGTGGCCTTCTGTTGCACTTAGAACCTGTGATTCTGAATTGTAAGTGTAAAAGCACTAATGCAATTTATACTTCTCTGATATAGCGAGTAGCTATTTCTGTAAAGCAACGTGGAAGGCAGAGAAAACAAAAAGATAGATCTTACTTCCATTCCTCTACCAATAAAAGCTCTTGTGGACACAGTTGTATTCTAAGTGTTAATGAATAACTTTCTAAATAGGTAACCAGCATGAGTTTTACAGTGCCCTACGTGAAAAAATAACCCACGAGAACGTTAGAAGAGAATCATAAATGTGATATTTGCATCTTTTTCCAGTGAGTGCCTGCACTTGCTAAAATAAATCTTAATGTATTTATAAAATGTATAAAAATGTAACTGATTCAGGGCCTCCGCTGTTTAAGGGGGACGTATTTCATGAAATTGTAAGCACTGGAGAAAATTAAATCAATAAATCCACATTGTGGAATTTGAGGCTCTCTGTTTAAACAAAACGACTTTGTCTAATAGAAACATCCTCACTTGGCGCGTGTGCTGTAAATAACTTTTCTCCTGCTTCGTCTCTCACATGCCTGCACGGCCTCAAGGAACGTGTCATCTGTTACCAGGCAAATCCAGACTTTGGCACAGGGATCTCCACGGAGAAGGGGATTCTTTACCACAGCTGAACATCAGTGATGGAGTCACTTGGGGAGGCTGCTCCAGTCTAACTGAGTAACCTCTGCAGCTCTAGCACGTCACCTTTATGGGGAGGGGGATAGGAGAAGGACTAGAGGATTGGTGCACTAGGAGATTTAACTGGCATCTGGGAATCTCCATAAGGAGGAGGTGGAATGCTCCTTTCCCAAGGCTATGGAGAAGTGAATGAGGCAACTCCATCTTAACAGAGTAGCCGGTGGCCCTAGCATTTACCTTGAGTGGAGAAATTTGTCTAGCAGTGGGTCCCCTGGCCACCTCTGCCTTTCCATCAGCCAAACCTAAGGCATGTGCATAGGAGGAGTTCCCACATGCCTGGGCTCAGTGCCTCTGGTGCGCACCCCTCCACGCTTTCCACCTACAGACCTCCTTTTGCACAGTGGAACTTTGCAGCCCCTCTCTGCTCTTCCAGAGGTAAGATCAGGGTTTGCCTTTGTGGAATTATATCCCGATACCAAGGAGAACCAAAACAATCTTTAATAAAATGACTACTGAAATACACCCCCCCCACACACACACATGAATATAAAAATGGGGTGAATTAATCAAAATACAATGTAAGTGAGGCTTAAGAGATGCTTATGACTATCCTAATTTTCACTTCGGTGTAATCCTTTGGGGCGGGCAACCATCAAATTGCCTTTCTTTCTTAGCCATTCATATTTGATTGGTTGTTTGAAGGAGGTTGTGTGGGGTTTGGTTTTTTTTGGTGCATTTGGTTGGATGGGTTACTTGTGTGCCTTCTTCTTTCCCCTTCCCCCCCCTCCAGTGCTCTTTTCCTGGTGGTCCGCAAAGCTTGAGCATAACTGTAGCTAGATCTTAACAAAATCCATGAAGAGTTTTTGAAACCTGCCCGTCCCTACAGAGTATAATGAAGTCAGAACATTTTTCTTCCTCCAGCCTTTTAATAATACCGTTAAAGTTCTAACTCATTAAGTTGGTGATCAGACAGTATGTAACAGTGTCTATCATAGAATGTACAGGCATGTTGTCAATTGCTGGTGGAAACTGTTTAATTTGCTGTAGCGCCTGCACAGATTTCAAATGTCTAGTTACAGTACATTGCCTTGTTTTCAATTGTGTATTGGCTGCCAAGTGTCCAAAGAACTTTTGGACACAATGTTTTATAACTAAATATTTTTGGCATTAGCAAATCCAGTCAGACATGAGGATAGTAATGCCACAAAATACTGATCAGCTTCATTTGCTTTATTTTAAAATAATATCCTGTGACTTAGATTTTTCCAGTGACCATTGATGGTTTGTAAAGTTGTGTTTCAGTGTCACTACATAGCATCCTTGAGATTATTCTTCACCTTTCAGAAGCCAGAATGGCTTGGGGGGATTTAGACGGAATAGGCGTGAGAAGGTTCTGGGTTCTAATTCTAATTCACTTGCGTGGCCTTGACAAGCCACTGTTTTCTGTCTCTGTTTCCCCTTGTGTAAAATGGGGATAATAATACTTACACTCCCAACTTCCAGGGAGGATAGAGGCAGTGTTTGTCAAGTGTTTTGAAGGTATAAAGTGGTAGAAGGTTACGAAGCATTTTTGCTAGTAACTTTCACAACACATATATATAACCGCAGGAGGAATGGCTTTTGGAAAACCTCACATCTCAGCAGTTTAGCTTTACAACAGTTCAGATAAACTGTATTGGAGACATAACAACTGCATTCATCTCTTTGCAGATTTAAGGAAAAACTTTGAGCAAGACCCACAAGGAAAGGAGGTTCCTATTGAAGGAATGATTGTTCTGCACTGTCGGCCACCAGAGGGAGTACCTGCAGCTGAGGTGAGAGAGAGAGACTTTTTTATATCACCTTTTGGACTGTATCTATTTGTAGGGGAAGTGGAAAGGTGTCAACTAGAATTGGTTCTGGATGCTGTAAAAATCCAGTGTCATTACCATATTCTACTCTAGAGCTGCTTGAAATATTTGTTGTTGTTGTTGTTGTTGTTAAAACCAGAAAATTAATCAAAAATATCCTTTTTGGTTTTGATGAAAAACCATTTTCCATTTAAATTATTATTATTTTTTTGAAAACAGAAACCTGAAAACTGAACATTTTTACCTTAAACTGACCTTTTATTTTGTAAACCCAAAATGGTTTTTGAAAACAGAAAATAATTCAGTTTTGGTTTTTATGATAATAATAAATGAAGAACATTTTGACAAAGATGATAAAACCAAAAAGAAAACCTTGCAAAAAAGCACATTTTATTTTTTCAACCCGCTCTAATTCTGTATTTTATTGTCAGTGACATTGTACCTCAGGAGCAGAATAACAGGGAGGCAGAGGCAGAGATATCAGTAGAACGAGCCTTTTCACCTGTGGGAGTTCTACGATGCCTGGATTTAAATATTTGCTTTAGAGGCTAAATATGTGTGACTGCATGACCGCGGGGCACCAATGTGCTCTCACCTATCAAATCCAGAGAAGTAGATGGTAGCCTCTGCTTTGAAATTATGAAAGGTGAATGTAAGGAACAGATGGAATAATAACAATGATACTTTGCCCTTCTTCTGTCTTCCATGTTCAAAGCAGCGCCCAAACACTGACTTGACTGGACACTCAGCTGTGTCCAGCAGTGTCGCTGAGTAAAACTGTCTGTTTTGAACTTTTGATCATTTTACATTTTTACCCTTTCTGAAGGGTTTTGGTTTTTGAAGCCTTTGTTTCGATGCTATTTCTTGATTCCACCTTCAAATGTAGCAGCAGGTGATTTTTGAGGTTGCTGGGGGGGTGTTTTCAGATGAAATCTGTAATTACTTAACTGAAAGAAGTGCTTATTTCAACATTTCTCTTCCCTACCCATCACTTAACCACCCACCTCCAAAATAGAAGTTTGGAGTAGCACACAAAGCTTTGGGTAAAAGAGTTAGCATCCCACATGCACAATACCTTTTTCTTAATCCCAGTCTATTTTACTTTCAAATAAGCTAGAGGCCAAAATTTGTGCCTGAGATTGGGGGGGAGGAGGAGCGAGTGTAACAAGACACTCACGAAACAGCACTGGTCAGTCTCGCTGCTTTTATGCTGCCCTCCTGGCATTTGTGCATTGTCAGTTCGAGCTACGCACTTGTCTTCAGACCTGTTTTTAAAATGCCTGGGACACAGTTAGTGCTTTACATATAGACTCTGGTGTAGCTCCGTGGAGGTTAGTGGACTTGAACCAATGATGATTTTGGCCCTAAGTGTTAATATTACTTTCTCTGCTTCCTGGTACAGAGGAGAGCTTGTTTAAAAGCCAATGTAAAGCAGTGGGCTAACTAAATGATGCCCAGTGAAATCCTTGGCATAGCTATTTGGAGTGGTATGGTGTTACAGATGGAATGGCCTCCCTTTCTGAATTGCAGGATGTCCAAGGCATGGACAGCCGTCCCACAGTTCAGTGTATGGTACATCAGTAAACACAGCTATGTAAAGTGACAGTGTTGACAGGTTCCTGTGGGAGTTACAGTACGTGCTAGCTAGATGACCACTTTTGGGCTCAGAGCTAAGAGTCTGGACCAGTCCCTGGTGTACTGCACTGTGTTTACTCTCCAAAACGCCAGAGCTGCATATATGATGCTGCTATTTAGCAACCTTTGATAAACAGATAAACTGATATCAACCAGAAGTTGTTTGCCTCTCATCTCAGCTCAAATCACTATGATATCTACTAATTGGAGGGAGAAAAGAAGCAGGGAACATAAACTACAAAGAAAGAAAATACATGGTCTCTGAGTTAGGTGGAAAACATGCTGGATGGATAACATCAAAAACCCAGAAAGGATTGAGAAATGAGGCAAATTGGGGTACAAATTAAAAGACATTGCCAGCTGGCTTAGAAATAAGGGTGCGGGGAGGCGAATGTGCTTCTACACATCTAGCACTCATTTCTCTATCAAGAAAATTTCTGCTACTACTTCTATCTCAATGGTATCTAATTTCACCCTCTGTTCAATTTACTGTATCACATCCCTGAGAGACTTGTTTACGCCATTAATTCTCCAAATACACACATTTGAGGATGAGCAAAAAGTTTAAAAGTGAAGAATTATATAAATTTCAGGTATTTTCTTTGGAAACAAAAGAAACAAATTTTAACCCACTGAGTAAATAAATATTATTCAACCTAGCAAGTATGGTTTGCTGAACTGAACAATTATATAAATTTGTCTATTTCCAGTTGCAGATAGCCTACACAGTCAAAAAACTTTTTCACAGTTGGAGCTCAGTAATTTGAAAGAAAGAGAGTAAGAAATTATGGTGTTTGAGCCAACATGTTTTGAATTTTATTGAGGATTTGAGAATTACTTTCCTTTTGAAAATAGATACTGACCCCTGAAAAGTGTGATAATGGTCAGTAATGGGTTATTCATATTTATGCAGTTACTGCCTTTTAAAACAAACTGGGTCTAATATGTTCCTGGTGTAATCCCAGTAGATTTGCACACTGTGCCATCTTTCTTGTTAGGGAAAGCATTAAAGGGGTATTGCATGAGATTGGACACACCAGCATATTCTTTTCTGACTGTTCAACTACATAGCAATACTTCTGGTACCAATACTGAATTAATGTATGAATGAATTCTTCCCTATCTATATCTATATAGAATCATCGAAGATTAGGGTTGGCAGGGACCTCAGGAGGTCATCTAGTCCAACCCTCTGCTCAAAGCAGGACCAACCCCGACTAAATCATCCCAGCCAGGGCTTTGTGAAGATGGTCCTTAAAAAACTCTTAGGATGGCGATTCCACCACTTCCATAGGTAACCCATTCCAGTGCTTCACCACCCTCCTAGTGAAAAAGCTTTCCTAATATCCAACCTAGATCTCATCTCATCTCGCTCTCATATTCCCCCCTAAATAAAATGATTGATCAGAATATTAAGATTCTGTAATAGCACTTAAAGGGCTTGGATCAGCATAGTAAAAGACTCCCCACCTTCTGAGGAAGTACATCAAATGAGTCTTAGAGTGGGACAAGGCTTTAGATGTTAGGAGATAGAATTTATTGCCCCCGCCAGCGGTGGAGAGAAGAGAGTTTATCTGGTTTGGGGACATCTGGGAATGCTGTGGTAGTTTAATAGATTTAATAGTGTCATTCCAGTTGTCCAGGTCATTTAGTTGTATATTAGAATTTAATGCTCCTGGTCTTTATCAGTGTTGTAAATTTTTATTTTTTATTAGGATGCTCAGAGCTTTTGGTATGGGCATTCCCCCCTCCCTTCCTTAAATTGAAATTGATAAGTTGAACACTGAAATCATAGAATCATAGAAATGTAGGGCTGGAAGGGACCTCAAGAGGTCTGAAGGTTCTGAGCCAGTATCAAGTATATCTAGACCACCCCGACTGGAGTTTGTCCAACCTAATCTAAAAAACTCCAATGACTGGGATTTCACTATTTTCCCAGGTAACCTGTTCCACTTCTTGGCTATCCCAATATTAAAGCCAAATTTTAAAATGTAAAGCCAGAGCAGGATGTTAGAAGGCAGTTCAGGGTGGAGTCAGGAGCAACTAAATGGCTTAGCTGTTCGGATGACTCAAGTGTTCAAATTCACAAATTTAGGCTCTGAAAATCATGAGATTGGCTTTCCAATCATGAGATATTTTTTTTTAAATAGAATTTGGGTTCTTTTTATTTGTCTTCCTGGTTTTGAGGTTTTAGAGTTCACAGTTTAAAGCTTTTCACTGTAACTATGAAGAGCCAGGACTTTACTTTATTTTTCTAATGCAAACTAAGATTCTCAAGTGATCTCAGGATTTCAGAAGCTGAGGCTTTAAGAAAACACTAAATATGGTGAGACTCAATACAATTGCAAGAGTTGGCAACACTGGTATAAGTTCAGAGCTGGTCTCTGCAGAATATTGAATTCTACACTACTAATTTGCATGGGTTGATCATTTTATTTACCTTATGCTTATGGGAATCTAACTGAAGATAACCATTTCACTATTTGATACTCGTCATTATTTAGACAAAACCTATTTGTTGTCTTCAGAACAATTCATTATTCCAAACTCTGCTGCTTTACTCTCCAATTAAATGGAAAATCTCTTTCATAAAAAGTTAGGAATTATGTCAGTCGAAAAGCTGACTGTTTAATGGTTTTCCACACACTAAAATTTGTAGAGCTCTCAATAAACCCTGATTTACTGATGTTGGTTGTAAAATGGTTATTGCTGCTAATAAAGCCTATAAATCTTAACAGGTCATATTTGCTCTGGACAATAAAACTTCACATAAAGGCTCATTGTGTAGGGCTAATCCTATTCACACCAAGGTAAACAGCCTGCTCAAACTAACTGAGTGTCTTTGAAAACTGAGCAGCAGATTCAAATAAGTAACAGCTCATGGTCTATTGCAACAGCAGTTGTGGCTGTAAACTCATTAGTTCTTTGGGTCCCGGTCCATGACTGGGGCTCCTAGGTGCTACAGTAATAATTATTAATAATAATTCTCATAAGCTAAAGAGGGCCAGGGCCACCCAGCATTTAAATGAAAGGCCTTTAAGAAGCAGTCAAATCTTCCTGAATGGTATTGGAATTTGAGTATATTTATACAGTTCGCACCATTGAAAACCATGTTTTGATTAGAGATTCCTGTTTAAGCACTTAGAGTTGGAGTCAGAGAGGGGAAAATACCTATTAGCTGCAACTTCGATGTCTCCTATTCAGTCAACTCTGACTCTAATTCCTGTGATTTTTATCTCACTGCTGGTGCACGATGGTTCCCTGAAATAAACACAGCTTCTGAAGTTAGATGAACAGTTTCCAGGCTCTGGCATATCCACTGCTTCCCTTGGAAAGCTATTATTTATTTATATCACAGGGATGCTGAGGTGCCTCAGATGCAGAGCAAGGCCCCACAGGGCTAGATGCTGTATAGACACGTAACAGAGAGCTGGTCCCTGCCCCAAAGAGCTAACGTTCCAAGTGTGAGATGGAAGACGACAGGTGACAGGACAGAAAAAGTGGCACCATGATGATGGTGAGGGAGCTGGTGTGCTGTGCCTGCTGCTTTCCATGCCAGCCAGTTTGGAGTATTTTGTAGGCAACATAGCACAGGAGGCATTTTCAAGAGGGATTTGTAGGAGGATTATCCCCTGATCAAATGCATTCTCCCTGTTAGGAGGTCCCATCCACATCCCTCTTCAAGGTTCAGGCTGATTTTCCTCTTTCTTAATTTTATCCTCCCACTGCTAGTTTCAATCCCCTTTTGCCACCTCTAAATATTTCCTCTCCATCCTTGATGTTTACACCTTCAGATATTTGTTGGCTTTTAGGTCTACCCTTTGCTATCTCTTAGCCAAGCTAAGCATATAAGGGATGATTAAGAGAACTAAATATGGCTCTGAACCTGCAAAGAGCTCCTGGCAGAATGAGGCAAAGGGTTCATAAATGGATCTGTTCAGCCCACTGGGGATTGTGCATCACTCTCTCTTGCAATGTGTAGTACTCAGAGTTCAGTAAATAGAAGGGATTTCAGATAGGGTTAATAAATAAAGCAATAGCCAAGGCCTATATAAAGGCAGTCTTACCCATTAAGAGAGGCCTAATTTTGAGCCTCTTTTCTATTAAAAGCTGTTTGTGGAATAGAGAAGGGGGATTTTCAAAGGCAAAACGGTGACCAACTCCCAGTAGAAGATAATGGCAGTTAGGTTCCCAACTTCCTATGATGCATCTGAAAATCTCTCCTTGACTCTGCAAGGGATTCGGGATATAGATTTTAAGAAGGACATTGTACCAAAGAACATGCCACGTAAGTACTCTGTCTCTCAGCTGTGATTTATTCAGAGGCTTGGGGAAGGCGGAGAAGAAAGTGTGCATTTCTAATCTAATGCGAAAGTGAGAGAAATAGCAAGGCTATTTCAAAAAGTGAGAGCTGCAGAGGAGAAGGCTCTTGAACCAATAGGTTGAATGGAGGAATAGAGAAGAGACTAGTAATAGATAAGGAGGTGGTAATAAGGAGCAATAGATAAAGCGGTGAAGATGTGTGTACTGAAGTCAAAGAAAGCAAGAAGGGCAATTTGTTATGTGGAACCTCCAATGTAGGGAGTCAGTGGGATTATTTTAGACTGGATGTGGTTGTATTACTACTGAATGTTTTATAAAGCTGTTATGTGTTAGACTGAACTCCTCCTGGAGAACCTGTTGCCTTTTATCCCATGCTGCAGAGGACCTGATAATTCTTCTGTAAACAGTTTAAGCTTTTGTGTGGATTGGGTATGAAAACTCATTCATTTGGGCTTATGGGCTTTGAGCGGGCTGATGCTTTTCCAGAATGTTACTGCAATGCGAAGGTTGTACATTAATCTAATCTGAGGAAGCTACAGCTGGGAGGAAGATGGACTTTACATCAGGGATCTGGCAGTGGAGACCTTTTCAATAATTAGTATTGGATTAGAATGTCTAATATTGTTATAGAAATGGACTCTGAGGAAAGGACACATTGGATAAACATACTAGGATGTTAGAGACAGTAAGGAGCTTTACTAGTAACCTTTTTTCAAAATTCCTATTGTAACAAAGTAACTATGAGTTGTCAGTGAGCTAATAAGGTGTTCAGAAAGCAGGTAGCAACAATGAAACTCTCCCAACCAGGCAGTGTTGGTCTGTACATGTAAACAAAATTGTGCTTCATAGCGATTTTGTAATTTTCCAGGGCTTTGGATCAGGCCCTGTGTAAGAAGGTGAAGCTTGGACAAATCACTAAGCATGCAAAAGGAAGCAGTACCTCTGAAAAATAATTGAGGGACATGGCGTTTAATCAGCTGAACATGAGTTTCCTGTTTAATGCTGTGTCCAAAATGGTCAATGCCATCCTGGGACACATAAACAGGGAAAAATTGAGTTGGATGAGGAAGGTTATTTTTTTTCTGTATTTGGCACTGTGATGACTGCTATTGGAATACCGGGTCCAGTTGTGGTGACACAATTTAAGAAGGCTGTGGAACAGTTGGAGAGGATTCAGAGAAGAGCCATGAGACTGATTAAAGAGTTGGAAAACCTGCCTTAATGTGAGAGAATCAAGAAGCTCAGTCTATTTAGTATATCACAGAGAATGTGAAGGGGTAACTTGATCAAGGTCCACACATGAGGAACAGATATTTGACAAGAGGGCTGGCTCTTCAACCTAGCAGACAAAGGTATAATATCTAGTGATTTAAAGATGAGTTTAGACAAATTCAAACACACATTTTTAACAGTGAGGGTAATTAACCATTGGAACAATTTACCACGGGTTGTAATAGAGTCTCCATCCTTAGCAATTTTAATCAAGACAGGATGTCTTTTTATAGAAAAAGATGCTATAGTTCAAACGGGAATTAATTCAGAGAAGTTCTGTGGCCTGGTTTATGCAAGAGGTCAGACTAGTTAATCACAGTGGTCCCTTTTGACTTTATAATCTGAAAGACGCTGGGATTGTTATGTCATTAGCAATTCCACAGTTGCACGTGTCACCGTTTTTCTAAGAATATTCTACATTTTTGGTAAGACATCACTTTTTTTTTTTTCAAGAAAACTTTATGGATCTGAGCCCAAATAGAAAAAAATATAGAAAAAGAGATTTCACTCCCATTTCCCATCATCATGCCAGTATTTAGCCAAATCCCCTATGGAAGGTTCTGATTATTCTGTTACAGTAGGTGAAAATTCAGGAATATTATTTTTCTGATGAACCAGCATGTTGTGTGGTTGGGCTAGTCACCAGATTTAAGTCCAGGTCAGTTATTCATTTGAGCCTGTCTATTGCCAACAGTATAAATCTTCATTTCTAGAATTATTTCTTCTGCAATGTAAAGGTGCCAAAGATTAGTTAGAGCTAAGTGTGGAGGTGTTAAAAATAAGCATTCATGCCACAAAGGACCCAAACCACCACTTACGCATGGTCGTCTTTCCCAAAGGAAATGGAAAGCCAGGTTTCTTCATGGTAGCGGTCATGCTTTGGTAGGAAAAATCAGGATAGATACATGTGATACTTTGGGAGATGAGGAACTGTTCTTTCCATTTCACCATCATTCCTTCTCCCTGCCCCAGGCTGCTTGCAGCCAAGTGATTACAATTAGTGCTAGTTAATTGTCTGCCTATGTGAAAAATGAGTTAATGGATCTGTGCATCTCCTAGTGGGTAGGTGTCCACATTACTAAATACAGTGTTATAGTAGCACTGATTGGCAGTTTTAGCCGAGATGGCAGCTATTATGGGACCATGAAAAGGCCAAGGAACATGTGGGCATGGAACCTAAACTGCCCTTTCGTCCTTAGACAGAAATCTTCCAGATCAGCTTTGAAATCTTTTGGGGGAAACCTGAATTTCTGCTGCTCATGCAGTACCTCTTCCATGGGTAAATAGGACTGCAGTGTGCAAAACTGTTGGTGAAAAAGGTCAGATTAAGTATGCTTTCAATGGTAATTTCCAAAAGGAGGAGTTAGGAGAGCATTGTTTGAAGACTTGGAATATGTGTTTTGCTTGCATCAAATTAATTTACACACACACAAAAAAAAGTGCTAATGTAGTATTGTCAGTGCTCTGTGTGCTCACATAGTTTAGTTTTATTAAATAGTCTTTAAGCTGAATTACACATTAGTTAAAAGCAAATAATCAGGTAAACCTATAAATAAGGAACTGCAGTACTATATTTCAGCTTTAACGTTGCACGGGGATGAATCAAGAGCTCCAAATCCTGCTGAGGCAGCACTGATTTTAATGTTGCTGTGAAATGCACTATACTTCTCTGTCCTGATTCATTTAGCAGCAAATTTCAGTTGCCTGTGTCAGCTGGGACTTAAATAAAAATTATATAAAGGAGCATCTCTTTTTAAATTTGTAATTTCTTCCTGAGAACTCAATTGCACTACATGGAACGAAAGGAGACCTTTACATATGATGCTCAATGGAATGTGCCTATTTTTAATAGTAATAAAACTTCATGCAGCAACAGTTGGTAAGAAAACTGAGTAACCTTTGTATTACCCATTCTCATTTTAGATAGGTTAGGTGGCCTCAGGAGAATATGAAGACATTCTAAATTCTTCAGTAGTAGAGATGGGTGTTTACCATCACCATATGCCTCTGCCTTTAGATGTGACAAGAAAAGCCCACACACCATCTGTCCTGGAGCAACTTAGTTCTGCTCCTAGAATGTACTGCCTTTGGAAAAGGGTTACGTGTGCTTCAAGGAATTAGGTGTCCTCAACCTGCATCACATTCAGCATTTGGCAGAAATTCCATCTTCCCAGGCGGACATATGGCTGTGTCCCCATTATGCGGTCAAGGTGAGGCAAACTCTGTGCCTCTCCCCGTTTGGAGGTAGCTGGATTTCTGGGGGCATAGCTGGTGCATTGCCACTGCATTAGGAGAATTAAAACAAAACAAATTAAAACAAATCCTTTTCTCGTGCACTGGCACAGCAAGTAAAACGGAGCTGATGAGCAGCTGTGCTGCAGGCTTCAGCACTCAACCCAAATCAATACAGTTTTTATGAGAGTTGAATCCTGGATTACTGTTTTTTTATGTTTGAGTCTGAACATCTGATAATCCTCTGCTGTGGCAAATGTTGATTTAAATATAACAGTCTCTCTCTGCTGGCACGAGTAGGGTGAGACTGGAGCCATTCCTTTGGCGGCGGTTCTGAATTGGCCCAAGGTAAAATCAGTTCTGGCTCGCAATCCCCGTAACACATTCTCCCCATAGACATGTTTAAGAATTGTGGGCAATAGGGGCCTCATTTAGGTTGGAGTGCCTGAAATATTGCAATGGTTATACACTAGGGGAGGAAACTCAACATTCTGTTGGTCCCTGATCTAGTGGTGCTGCTGTTAGGCTGCTAGGTTGGTGCCCTGGGCTCAATTAGCTCTGTGGTCCTGATTCTCCTCTCATTTTCACAGTTTAACTCCATTAACTTCAATGGAGCTACTCCTGACTTACACAGGCATGCTGTAAGTGTTGGTGAAATGAGGCTTAGTTCTCATCTCCTTGAAACTGCAGGAGCGATGTCTTAGTTTGCTAGAGCAACAGCTTTATCTTTGCCAGTGTTTCATCATTCATAAGTATCCCCTCACTACACAGCCAACATCGGTGCTTGTGGACAGCTCGCCACTGCTGTGTATTTGTGATGAAGACTGCAGCTACCCAGAGAGGGGAAGAACTTCCCTCTGCTATAGTGACATTTCAAACAGTAGTTGTGACAGTGACACATGCTATCTGCGCCATGAGAAATAAAATGAGGTGGCGTTGTCTCACCCACTGGCCTGGTCAGTCTCTGTCCTGCTACTGCTACAGCTGACTCTGCTGCCATTGCTCCTGGTATATTATGAGAACTGGCAGGGAAGCTTCCCCATAGCCAGTGCATGAACACAAGTTCAGGTATATATATAGAGAGTGTGTGTGTGCGCCTTCCTGGTAACAAGGTGTGCATTAGAACCTATATACCACAAGCATCTGAGCTGGGCGAAGGTAAAAGTAAGCATCCCTGGCCTGCTAGCACAGTGTCAGCTTCTATTAGTAAGAGATCCTGTGAGGCCCAGAATGGATTGTTAACAACACCAATTCAGTCCCGTTTTATCTAGGAGCCCCTGTGGTTTCTGAAATAGACCCTGGCATGGAGTTAACTTAAATACCTGCAAAGGGATGAGCAGCTTGTTGAAGCACCCTGTAGGCAAAGTCGGATCACTTCTTCATTTACAGTCAGCCGGTGTAAACAAAACTGGGCTTGCCAGTAAAGTGGCAGCTTGAGTTTAATCTGGCTCTGTTTGACTTTGGAAGCCATGAATGAGATAGGTCCTGGCTATGTTCAAGGAATCCTGCTTGAGTCCTTCCCTGTAGAGGTCTCTCTTGGGTCACGCTAGGAGTTCTACCTGCTTTGCACCTTGAGCGTGCAAGTGCTTGTATTCACCTGCATGCCTGGAACACCTCCTCTTGCACTCTGAGCTCTGGATCTCCGGTCAGCCTGTCCCTAAAAAGTAACAAACACACTTGCGTTAACATCTGTCAGCCCCTGCATAAGACTGTCCTTGGCATCTGTTTAAACAGTGTCATGAGCTTACCTGTGTTTTTTATGTTTTTGTTTTTAAAGAGGTTTTAACTGTGTTGTATTACAAGTCCATGCACTCTTCACACTTTGTACCCTTGGCATTCTTCCATTAACTTTAGCAGACCTTTAGATTATGCCTCTTGCTTAGTCTGAGTTATGTTTTCCACCACTTATTGGGGGCAAGCTTAAAAAAATTATTCCTTTGCATGAAACATGCTCTATGCTCAATATTAGCTAAGGCCCTGGATCCATGAGAGGGTCAAATGTGGTCATGGGTCCAGACTTGTTTCTGGCATGTGAAGCACAGTTTAGGTTGAAATAGGTGTTCACTGTCTGGGAATCAGAAGTCAGGAGTAACTGTCCTAATGTATTGTCCTGTAAGTTTTCTACTCTTTTCAGAACAAGAGTCTACTAGAGTGATGGAGGGGATGTTATGATAGTTTAATTTGAGCAATTGATTTGGATTATCGGCAGATAAGTC
>ML675745.1:8947998-9023924 GCA_007922155.1 Mesoclemmys tuberculata
TTGTGCGGGAGGTCAGACTGGATGATCATATTGGTCCCTTCTGACCTGTGAGTCTATGAGTCTATGATGCTGTGCTATCCAGGCACAGGGAATCAGATTTATGTGCATGTCCATTTGGAAGTAGGTCTTCAGGCTATAATCCAGTTTGACTGCTCACTGAGTATTTCTGAATTCTTTGTTGTGATGCTACCCTTTACATGAGAAGCACCATGTCAGATGCTGCTGCATTTCCTGTGCTGAGCCCAGCTACTTCTAGGTCAGTTGTAAAATGTTGTGTGAAATATATTCCAGCATTGAGCAAGGAGAATGGGCATCCGTCCAGCTAATTCAGATAAACACTAGATATAGGAAAATTATAATAGCTAGGCAATGATGGCAGATGAAAAGTTTTCCAAAGACTGCACCATACTGAAAGAAGTCCAGGACCTCTCTGAAGATACATAGGCCACTGTGCTAGTAATTAACAGTCAGTAGGACCCAGAAAGAATCCTTTCAAAACAAGGTGACCAATTTTTATCAGTCAAACAGCAGTCTGTAACTAATTTAGACAGCTAGAATTTTACTGGGCAAAAAGTGGGACTAGAAGGGTGCCCACTGTTGAAAACATCCATCATACAGAGAGGAAGGAAACCTTAAATACTTGTAATCTACCAGGCCAGTTTGGGCCACTAAAGGGTAACCCATAATGAAAAAAAATTTCATTGCTACCACATGTTCAGAATATATCCAGTGATCATCACCAGGGTGGATGTAGATACTGGAGGAGGTAGAGTTTTTCTATTTCACGTAATGTCATAAGACATCCAATCTGAAAAAATCATAAAATAACAAAAAGAGTCATAACTCATAGAAACATAGCCTAATTTTGACCAAAATTGGAAGAAAGCTTCCAAATACCATTGATAATGTACCCAGGTACTCAAAATGTTACTGTTTTGGAAAGTTTTGAGAAATATTTAGCCCCAGGTGATATGTTTTATTTATTTTCCTGTGCTTTATTTTGCCTTCAGTTAAAGCTAAAATATATAGTTACACGGCAGCATGAGCTTGCTTGTACCATTTAATACATCAAAATATTTGTCATTATTTGTAGAATGGGCGCTGATGTGAGAACTGTTGTCAGTCTGCTATTTTATAATATTATGCAGATTAGACCCCTATCCCCAAATTATAAAATATATATTTTTAGTGTTTTCTAGTTGGCTGGAGATATAAATCTAATGCATACATGATACAACTGTAATTATCTTCTTACGATCGCTGAATACAATGACAGTACACGTAAACTATATATATAACCATAATAATTGTTAGTAGAAGGGTGGTATAATGTCTTGTATGACTATATTGTATGAATAACCCCTACATCGGTCTATGAGCTCCAGAACTATATTTACTCACAAAACATAGTCACAGTCATCTGCAGACAGTTGAAACATTTCTACTCCCCCTCAGAATGTGTCTGATGTGTTCAATACTGTGTTGCTATGCTCATCACCATCACAGTTGCATATGTCAGCGCACACCCTTTCTTCCCTGTGGAATTTGCATCGCTTTGTTGCATAGGTGCTTTCGCAACTACACTGCACAAAGCTGAGGAGGGCTTCTGGAGGACCAGGTTCCAGCACCAGCATTTAGGAACAAAATGTCCTTTGCTGGCTATCACCCATTTGTTGCTGGCAGAGGACACCTCAACATACTGATCTGTTGCATGATTCCATACGCGTAACTGATGATTTACGCATTTCAGGTGTTGCCTGAAGGAGCTATCATTAATGGTAGGTTCTCATTTGTTTTGTTCTTCTTAGCAACCAACTTGTAGTGCACATTACCCAGAGATCCTTGCTTCTTAACCACTGTACTATAATGATACTAATAGACTGTTGACTCTGCAATCCAACCACACTGCAGCTTTTTCAGTTACCTACCTTCAAATCTTGCTAGTGATACTGGGCAAGGATTACTTGATTCAGTGACTGCTTGGCTCTTCATTAACTGACTGGTTAGGTCAGGGCTGTCCATGCCATGAATTCAAAGGAATAGTCCTAATTTATAAAGCCATCAACAGGCAGAGCCATAGCTACGTCCTGGCCTCTCAGATCATCTTGATGTGTGACCATGGCTGAGTGTTTCTGCTCTTTGCCCTCAAACTGCTCCCATGGTAGGTAATGGGAGCAGGTCTATAAATGACAGCATGTCGTTAGGTCATACCACAGCTGATATTTCACGCTTGTTCTTGGGATGGGAAGAAAAATCACTTTTCATTTGCACAAAACTAGAGGGAAAGATTAGCAGTCCTCACACAGAAGGTATTTCACTAGCTTCAGCTCCCTAGCCCTCCTGG
Source organism: Mesoclemmys tuberculata (assembly GCA_007922155.1). Lineage (NCBI taxonomy): Eukaryota > Metazoa > Chordata > Testudines > Chelidae > Mesoclemmys > Mesoclemmys tuberculata. The sequence continues at coordinate 8,950,343 of ML675745.1, forward strand.
CAAACAGCCTGGCTCAATTTTAAAGTGCTCTGAAATGTAAATGCAGAGCCAGTTTGGCTTAAGAACTGATATGACAGATGAAGATCCAGAATGACAGCTGGGGTACAATTTTGGGGTCAATGAGTGACTAGCGCTTTCCCCTTTCCCTTCACCTGTTTCTCCAGTGGGATCAACTGTCCAGGGAACTCCAGCGGAGTTGCAGGGGTAAATACAGGCAGTGCTGAGCTGGGGAGTGAACTGACACTGAGTGTGCTCAATACATCCCAGGTGCACAACACTCAGTTCAAGGGAAGTAAGAATGGGCTCACTCAGGCTGCATCCCAGTCACAGAAAGCCAGAGCCACAAAGGGAGCTAAGGCCCAGCTTTAGGCAACACTGTGCTCCACAAAACCCCTCCTTGGCTGCTGCCCAACCCTGGAAGCACCTGACGTCACTTGGTGCCTATGTTTCTGCCACTGAGCACATATACTCCTACCTCACCCTAGGCAGCAGATGCCTCGCTCATGCCGGAGCCCCAGAATGATTCCCAAACCTGTCTTTCTTCCCCAGGGGACTGGATCTGGAAGGCTCAGCAGGAGCCCAACTCCACACAAGGCAGTTGGGGGGAGACAGCCTCCCTTAGAATATTTAGGGCAGTGGTTGAGAAACTCACCCAGGAGCTGGGAGAACCTGGGTCAGTTTCTTCTCGCTGCCTGCTGGGGGAAAGGGATTTGAATATGGAGTGCGAGCTCTCATGTGAGGTTCTGAGCACCTGAAGTAAGGGATATTCTCATGTGGGTTTCTCTTGTTGAAGCTGTTCCATTTTAATTAACTAATTCAATAGTATTTGGACCACAGTTCAGGTCAGGAGCAGTAACCTGGTGCTGGTATTTGGGTATTTACCTAGCAAGTGGGCCATGCAGAATCAGCTCCCACTCTGACTGAGGTAAAGGGTTTTAAGCAGCAATTTGTCACTCATGTGACCAAGTGCTGGGTTTTGAGGGAGGGCTCCTTTAGTCCTGCCTCTTGGAGCTGGTCCTCTTTAATTAACTAATAAATGGCCCACAACAGCAGAAGTCCTCTGTAGCACAGCGACTAGGGCCTGCACCTAGGAAGTTGCAGGGGCTTGGTTCAAGGCATCCCTGGGCCTAATGAGGTAGAATTTGAACAGTGGCAACCCTCAGCCTTTCTTGTTAACAATGTTCCCCTTTAATTATCAGTTAAGTAGGCCAAGGCAAGACTCAAAGGAAAGAAGGCCTCTATAGGGCAGCGGTTACAATAATCGCTTGGGATGCTGGAGAGCTTGGTTCGATTCCTGGCTCTGCCAGCCGAGCAAGGCATTTCATTTGTACAGGAAGCCGCCTCAAGTCTTTTCTATTACAGCAGTTCCACCTTGCTTTAACCATCAATTGGGGCATCAACAAAGTTAGTATCACTCTATAGTGATACTATAGTATCACTCTATAGTGGGTTGGAGGTGGGCAATCCTTGGAATACCTACTCCTAGTTTGAATCCTGTCTCTGCCCCTTAAAGGTTTGAACAGGGACATCTTAAACAGGAATTTACCATCTCCCTGGTCCTCTGGGAGATTAAGTCCCCTCTTCTTTGCAAGAGGCAGTTGAATTTCTGGGAAAAAGAGGAGTCATGAACAGAAATATATCACTTCTGGAGGAGGGTGGGGGTGGCATGGGGGGGGGCGGTCCCTGAGAGGTAGGAGATCCCTGTTCCAACCCCCCTGGCAGAGGGGGATTGGAACAGGGATCTCCCACTGCCAGGGCGGGTGGCCACAGGGGACAAAAAGAGTGATAGCCATTTTAATGAAAAGGGGGACTGGATCCGTTTTCAAAACCAAAACCCTTTGTTTTCTCCGGCAAGACTTGAACCAGAAAAGCCCCATAGCCCAGGCAACTTCCCTAACCACAAGACTTCACTCTGACAACACTCCTGTGGGCCCAATCACTCGTTAATTAAAGTGGGGTAGCAGCAAGAGGGATGACCTGAACCCAGATCTCCAACTTCCCAGGCACTTACCCCAGTCACTGTGCTACAGAGGACGTCTTACACAAACACTGTCAATAAAGTCCCATCCCTACTTCTATCCACCCAGACGAAGGCAGAGATGCTGCAAACAAATACATATGGTCTTTGCTCTGGCTGAGCATGCCAAGCCTTGAATGAGGGGAGACAGAAGTGTGATCATTCCAACCCAGCCACCCCCCTCTGTTAACTTTATCTTGGGGTTTGTGCTCAGACTGGAAACAAACAAGCTCTCAGGCCCCTGCTGCTGCTTTGTTCCTGAATCTACTGCTGTAGTCATTCCTGCACCGCCTTCTTTTCCTCTCTAACTCAGGTCCCCCATTTTGCATCTCAGCCCCACTCCTGGAATCTGCAGTCATGACCCTGCTCCCCAAATCTGCTCCCTTCTGAACTTGCTTTTCTATAACATCTCCTATCACAGCCTCTAAATGAATGACTCCCCCGAAACCTGCAAGCCAGCAGATTGATTATAACGTAGCCCCTGGGCCTCTCTGAGGTTCCTGAGTCTTGTAAAAGTGAAGAACAGGTTGAGGAATGAGGGTATTCAGACACCAGGGACTGGCTTCTCCCCTGTGCTACTCCAGCTATATTATTCACATTACAGTAGCAGCCAGAGGCCCTTCCTGAGATCAGGGCCCCGTTGCACTAGGCGCTGCACAGATGCACAGTAAGAGACAGTCCCTGTCCCAAAAAGCTTACAAGCTTAATGGAAAAGAATACAGTGGGAGGGGAAACAGGCATGAGGAATCATGATAGAGACAGAAACAGAACATAACGATCTTGAGCGTCAACCCATTGTCTGGTCCCGGGCGCCACATTGTCTCTGACTAGCTAGTGTAGCATCATTGATTTCAGAGGCCCTATACTAATGTAAAACTGAGTAGTCACCCTCTGGAAATCAGACCCCGCTTCATGTCTCAAGTTAGGTGCCCAAAATTGCTTATTACTTTTGCACTTCCTACCTGTTTTACAGACCAGGAGCCGAGATGCACATGCAGGGCACGGTGGCACTAGCAGGAACTGAATCCAGATCATCTGGGTCCAAATCTTCTGTCTTACCTACAAGACATATCAAACAAGCCAACATTTATGGATGGTTGGGGTCAGGGATTTGGCTTGCGCCCGTCTCTGCTTGACTTTTGTCAAACCGGGGCCAAGCTTTTGCAACCCAACCTTCAAAGCAGATCAGCTTTGCTGAGTTTCAGGGCTTTCTTTCAAGTTCTCTTTGGCCCCTTCCTCAGTGCCAGGCACATCCTGTGGTCTCACCTGTCCCATAGATTAGGCCAGAGAAGCTGTTTATTTTGAGGCATTGTGCTGGATCGACAGTCTCATGAGCCCAGCAATGCAAGCCTAGAATGGGTGCTGCTGCGTAGTTGGTCCCCACTGTGCTGTGCCTCATGTTTCCATTGGGGACTCACTCTTGGCTGACAGCTGCTTGATTGGGAGAGTAACTTTACATGAACTCTGCCCAAAAACCTGAATGCATCTATACAGAGACCTGCCCTATGGCAGTACTGAAGCAGAGCCTCCCCCTGGCCCTACCTCTCACTAAAATCCCAACTCCAGAGCTGCCGTCTGACACACCCTCTGGTCCCTGGCCCTGCCAGGTGGGTACTGGCCTCTGTCACGCCCACCATAAGAGCACACATCCATCCAAACGGAGTGACTGTAAACCTTCACTCCACTGATGGGCAAGGTAATGCAACTGGCATTGGTTGGGTGAGATGCACCAACCAGCAGTGAGAGGGGATTTCCCAAGTCAGGGATTTAACCCCCTAGAGTTGCATGGAAGTATTTGGAGGTACAGCCTGAAAGTTCTGGGGTAACTGAGCTCCATGAGTTGTCTGCTTCCTTTGAATTATAATGTGCCCATGGCACTGGTGACAGTGCTGGAAGCTGGGCTCCTTTGCTTATCAAAAGGCCACGTAGAGGACACTGCACACATCTCCACACTCTCACCAACCTGCGCTTCCATTCTGACTTGGAGGGACATTCAGGCCCAGACCTTCACAAAAATCTACAAGCACTGGGCACTTAAATACTTTTCAGCCTCTGTAGCCCATTCAGTCTTTGCTGAAGCTTTTCAGCAAGGGGGCCAATTACGGTGGTGGCTTTTGTGACTGGTACAACTATCCACCAGGAACTGAGCTAACTGCCGCTACCAATTCAGTTTCCACTGGCTGCTAACTGGCCCTTGATCATTGCTTACAACCGTACTTAGATACCGTGGGGATGGGGGCTACAAAACACCATAGCAAGTCACCCAGATAGTTGGCTGGATGGTTTCAAGCAGATGGCTTAGGGAGGAAATTAAAGGCTCTGTATCTTATTGTTAACATTCTGAGCCATGTTGCTTCACTATACCCACCCTCTGCCAATAGAGCATCTTAAATTAGGATGGCTCAAGACTTTCCCAAGGATGATGTGATGGTACGGAGGAGAGCTAGCTTCCAGGCTCCATATTACCCCCAGATTGACCTCACCTGAATCCCACAGCATCAGCACCAGCGCCCAAGAAACTTTCCAGAGAAGCGAGTTCATCGTTTATGGAGCGTGTGTCAGCTGCAATCACAGTCATTTGAATGTTATCATCAAACAGTTTCCTCTCACCACAGCTTGCCTGCAAGTGTGAATAAATCCTTGCTGAGTCTTTCTCACACACGCACACATTGCCTCTTGTGAGGGGTCTGCTTTTTATCTCCGTAGGCTCATCTTTCTTATTTCACTCACTTTTATGCTCCAGTGTAAGGAGTAAAATGGTCTATAAAACCTTCACTGCACGGCCGTGTTCGCCGTTGTCAAGCTGCAGAACTTGGGATGTAAAAGTTAGGGAATGAAATCAATCAATCATTATTGGATTTATAGCATTCCCTGCCTGCAAAGGCCCAATGAGAGCTTTACATTTTAATCAGTGAGGAACCATATCAAAACTCCTGCAAACCATAGAAAATACAGACCAAACACCCAGACAGTGCAGCTGGAGGCTCTGTGTGCCTGTTCTATCCATTGAAGGGACATATCTGACACTCTGATATTGTTGCCCTTTTTGACCTGAACAGCTGGTCAAATTTTCAGGGCATAAGAATGTTCCGATCTGCAGTAGAAATTGATGAGTCTGGTATTTTCTTTGTACATTCCTTGTAAATAAAGGAGATTGTATTCAAGTCTTACTCCTCCGAACACAGGAGGAGACAAAAATAAAAGAAGTAGTTTCTAAGCCTCCTTAGCCAATGCCAGATCCAAGAGCTCTCTCTCTGGCTTTCCTAAGAGAGTGTCTCTCTCTCTCTCTCTCTCTCTCTCTCTCTCTCTCTCTCACACACACACACACACACACGAGTGTGAAACCTCATAGACTATAAGGTCAGAAGGGCTCATTATGATCATCTAGTCTGACCTCCTGCACAAGGCAGGCCACCAAAGAGTTGCCAGTTTCTGGGCAGATTCTATTAGTTGTAAAGAACAGGTAAGGGGCCACACCTAAAAAAAGACCTAACTACCTGTCACTGGTCTGTCCATGCCATGCATTCAAAGTAATTGTCCTAATTTATAAACCTACCAATAGCCAGAGATGTAGGTACCCCTTGTACTGTTGCATTGTTTTTAATGCATGACTATGTCTGAGTGTTTCTGTTCTTTGCCCTTAAAATGGCTGCCATGGTAGATAATGGAAACAGGCTTATAAATGACAGCAAGCAATTAGGTTACTGACACACCATAGCTGATGTTTCTCATTTGTTTTGGGTATGGGGAAAAAAATCACATTTCTTTTGCAGAAAGCAAAGGGAGGAAATGAGCAATATTCACACAGGACATATCTCACTAGCCTTCCCCTGATCTGAGCAACACCCAGCTCCAAAACCCAATAATCAAAACATTAGACTTTCAATCTGATTTTACAAGGTGGTGCTGTTGGGAGTAAGATACGGAATGTCAACAGCCACAAAAGACACACTAGCATTTGTGTTTAAAGGTAAACTTTCCATGTGCTCTAAAAGTGAGGCAAAGGCAAATTTGTGTACAAATTTAGGGTCATCGTCAATGGGCTCCCTTCCCCTCCTAGCAAATAACCTGAGGTTAATTTTAAAGTGCCCTAAAAAGCAAATGCAGAGCCAGCTTGGTTTGAGAACGGGCATGCCAGCTGAAGACCCAGAATACCAGCTGGGGTACAGTCTGGGGGCCAACTGATGAGTAGATCCTCCCCTGCCCCTGACTTGTTTTGGCAGTGGGACAAACTAACCAGAGAACTGAAGCTGTTTTTTTTTTTAGTTGGAGATCCAGACAGCGCAGACGCAGATGCAGATGCTGCACTGGGGTGCGCACTGGGAATGAATGCAATCAATATGGGCCACAGGCAGCCAATGCAGCATTCAGGGGAGCTGAGAATGGATACATTCAGTCCACAGCATAGGCGCACAAAGGAACTGAAGCGCCAGACAAGTTTAGGGGTGTACAGGGATGGGTGGTAGCCGCCCAGTGGTTTTGCAGATCCCAGTGGAGCTTAAATCTGGGACTTAGGTGTCTAAGATTTGCTCTAATAATTCCCTGGGTGCCTATGTTTCTGTCCTGAGCATGTGTCCTGCTATCTCACTCTAGGCATCAGAGGCTGAGCTCATGGCTAAGCCCCTGCATGATTCTCAAAAGGGGGGCAAAGAGGTATTGCTCTGCCCATCTTCCCTGGAGGGCTCTATCTGGTAGGCATGATCAGAGGCCACCCAACACCAACCAATGCAGTCGGGGGGGGGGGGAGGCAGCTCAGGGGTTAGGGTGCTTGGCCAGCATATGGGACAGCATGGCTCCGTTTCCTCTCCCTGCCTCTGGCGGAAAAGGGATTTGAACAGGGATCTGCCACCTCTCAGATGACTGTCCTGAGAGAAGGAGCAGGGCTGCTCCACAACACGGTTAGGGCCCTCACTGGGGATGTGGCCCAGATAATATTCTATTAAAGTGGAACAGCTTCCACAGACAAGACTGGGGGAGTGCTGGTGGCTGTGGGGCTGGCCCAAATCACATTTAATTCAAGTGCAACAGCTTCAACTGGCAAGAGGGAGGGCCCCTTGTATCACTGTATGCTGAAGAGTAGGATGCATACACAAGTAGTCCAGGAGAGAGCTGCGCACTGCTCTTCTGAGGACAGTGGGTCAGGGGGAGGGGAGGGCGGATCTGAACTCCCATCTCAAGCTCACAAGCAAACCCCTAGACTAGAAGAAGAGTCTGGGTCTTTGTTTGACCTAAACAATATTGAATTAAAGACTAACCATTTCAACAAGCAAGAGCGAGGGAGCCGCATCACTAAGCCCCAAAGGTTCAAGCACACACACCAAGCTGGTAGCACATGCCCCTTCAAAACATGTAATTAAAATGGAACAGCTTTAACAGGCATGAGGGATGCTAAACAACACAGACCAGGGCACACACCCTAGCTGCAGGAGCTGCCTGTTCAAAGTCATTTGTCAAAAGGGGAATCAGGATTTGAATCCACAGTTGCCCTAACTTAGATGAGCAGCCTAACTGCCTGATGCTAGAGAGCTGAGAATGGGCATGCTTTGTGAATGCCACAAGCACTGAGGTCAGGGTGGGAGATGCAGAATAGATACCAACACTGTAGGACACAGCCTTGCACCCAGCACCACAGTGGGAAATTTAGAACCAGTTAAGTCTCAATGTCAGCCATAGACACAGAGCCCTGACACTAGGGGTTGTGGTGCCCAAATGGGTGTGTGAGAAAGGCATTCTGAAGCTCCCGTTTCCCCCCACATTCCTACTTCTTGGATGTGGGGAAAAGAAGAGCTCTAAACACTTCTGTGGATGCTCAGCTACTGTCTTCAGCCATTTCTTTTTCCCCACGTTTGGCAGTATAAGACGTTTGTTCCCAGGTCCCTAGCCACTCTGTGCATGGGAAGGAATCTCTTCTTTTGACCAACTCCAGTTTTGAAAAAGAATTCTTCTACCCCAAGCATAGGACAATAATTTGGACTTCGAGGCTGTATCTTGTGTCCACGCTCCAATTACCACCCTGCTTATTCTGACTGTTTGCTTTGCATGAGCACCATACAAGAGCAGGTGTGAATCTGCTTCCCCGTGATCTGCCTGGAGATCTAGTATTGCAAAATAGTTGCCAGGCACCACTGTCACTGTTCGAGTAACAGCATGAAACTCACCATCAAGGTGCATTTCGCAACCCCTGTTGACAATCCCTGTTCAACCTTCATGATTCAATCAGTGAGGAGAAAAATTCAAAGCATAAATCTAACCTTGCAAACTGGTATCATCTTTCGGCGCGGCTTTGGTAATACTGGTAACACAGCGGGGTTCCAAACTTCTTGCATTTGGACATTATCCAGGCAGGCTCCCATACCAGATTTGGTTGATTCTTCATTTGCATAATTGCCACCAACAAAAGCAGTATATTGTCATTGTAGTCCAAAGATGATATTCGGCAGCTGATCATACAGCTCCCCAAAAGTTTTCCACTTGGCAGTATCAATATACACCATCTGCAGAAGCATCATGAGGTCAATTACAGCTAATGTTGGCTCATTGGATGCTAGTAGCTCAGCCACTGACAGATTTTTCTCCAGCCAAGATAGCGTGTTGCTCTTTTGGATCTTTCTTAGAGATCCATCCAAGTTGAAGAGGGAAAGTGGGACAGGTGCCAACACATATACTTCATCAAACCCTGGATATCAGCATCTCTGGACTGGGCAATAACTGTCAGTTTGCTGAATATCTGACAATCAATAGTCCTTACTTCCGTTGTCTGCTTCTGTTTGTGTTTGTTAAGATAACCAAATGAGATCTGAGATTACACCTTTTTATTGGATCTCTGAGGCCTCCCTCACCTCTTTGCAGCCTACTGGTTACAAGCTGCTTCATTTCTTGTGTGCCATTCTCTCTTATCATGCACAAACTCTTTGCAGTTTCAGGTGGGGCCATGGTGGATGTTGCAATGTTCACAAGTGGCTCCCTGTTCTCTGGGCTTGTTGCAGGAATAATGCTAAAAGGATTTGTCATTTTTTCAATCACAACTTTTATAATAACTTGGATAGAAGTTTCATCTTCAGCCAAAGTGCTTGATGGTAGTTTATTTGCTGCAAAACCAGAGAGGGAAACTACACATGATACACCACAAATAGAGGCAATGCCCTCTGACTCAGCAGGATCAGCTGACTAGCAGCCAACTGCTGATTGGTCACCTCATAGCATAAAGCTTCCTCTTCCTACCACACGCCTGTTTGAGAAACTAGTTGTGAGGTCTGCTACTGATTAGATGCCCAGGACCAGATTGCTATCACCTTGCCTGGTTTCTGCATTTCTCCATTACCTTGTTTTGTTCCTGCTCCTTTGTATTGACTGCAGGTATTGACTCTGGTTTTGACTCTTGGGGTGGCTTCTGGCTCTGACTCTGGGTTGGCCCTGACATGGCTTCTGCTTCTCCCTCTGGCTGATGACTGAAGCAGTATAGCTGTTGGGTTGAAGACATCCTTGTGGAAGCCCACTTTCATGGATGATGCATGCCTCCCATCTCAGGATGGTCCCTGCCCAATTTGTTTTGAGTTTTTCATTTAATCAACTATACTTTACAGTGGGTTGCTTTATCATGTCTGATGTAGGTCCGGTCTTGGTTCAAAGTCAAATATATCCTGAAACTATTTCATGCTGGTATATGCTGTATCAATGTTGGTTGCTGGTGCAGAACAGCTGATGTTCATAGAGTAGCAGACACTGAGTTCTCAAATCTGTCCATTTTTCAAATAATGACAAGTATTTTGATGTACATGGTGCAAACAAGCTCATATGACTACAGACTTTTTTAAACCAAAGCCAGAAAAGGACTGAAAAATGCATATCACCACATCAGAGGTTAACTATTTCCCAAACTTACCAAAACAGTACTATTTTGAGCACATAATTGCTTTCAGTTGTATTTAGAAGTTTTCTGCTGATTTTGGTCAAAATTAGGCTGTCTTCAGGTTATGGCCCTTCTGTGATTTATTTCTTATTCATTTTTTTTCCAGATTGGATGCCTGATAATGTTTAAACATTGATTATAGGAAAAACTCGACCACTTCCAGGCTGTATATCCATGCACTGGCCATAACTACCAGCTGCATGACTCATCGGTAGTAGCAAAGAAATTCTTATTACTGAAGTTACCCTAACTCATTAAGAAGATGCTGTTTTAAATCTGACTGGTAGACTATTAAAAGTGAGAAGGAAGAATTTTCCATGTTTAATCTACTTGTGCACTCCTAGGGTTAGAAGGGACCGTAAGGGTGATCTAGTCTAACCCCCTACCCAGCTGCAGGATTTGTTATGTCTAAACCATGCAAAAGAGGCTATCTAGCCTCCTTTTGACTTCCTGAGGCAGTCTGTTCCACTGTCCTACTGTTTTTCTAGTTCAGAAGCTTTTCCTGAAATTTAATCTAAACTTGCTAGGCTGTAGTTTAAAGCCTTTCGTCCTGCCATCTGTCGCAAGCAAGAACAACCTTTTATTTTTTCTTATGACAGCCTTTCAAGTATTTGAAGACACTTATGTCCCTGCCTAATCTCCCCTTTTCCAAGCTAAACATACTCAGTTCCTTCAGCCTTTGCTCCTATGGCTTGCATTCCATCCCTTGATCATCTTTGTCACTCGCCTCTAGATCCATCCCAGTTTCTCTACATCCTTTCTATACTTTGGTAACCAAAACTGGACACAGTACTCCAGCTGAGGCCTAACCAGTGCTGAGTAGAGAGGTACTATCACCTCTTGTGACTTGCATGTGGTGCCTCTGTTAATGCAACCTAAAATTGCTCTTCCCTTTTTTGTAACAGTATCACATTGCTGACTCATGTTGAGGTTGTGCTCCACCCCAGATCCTTCCCAGCAGTGCTGCTGCCAAGCTAGTTCTCCCCCCACTCTGTATTTGAACAATTCAGCATCCATGTAGGCATAAATAAAGGGTGTGCACCAATTTACAAGTCAGTTGCATCTTTTTTCACTTGCTTTAGTATGATAAAATGTATACATTCAGATATTTACAAATATGCACTCAAAATTCAGTTGTCTAAAAGAAGAGACTGCCAAAATGTTCTGTTCCCTTTCTATAGTGGATCCATATAGGCTACTTGCCTGCCACTGCTCCCAGATAATGGATGGTTTAAAGACCTCTGCTTTGATTTGAGTTCTGGCTTCCATCCCCACTGACAACCCAAACAGAAGGATGCTATGTTGTTGTTAATTGTCCTGAAGATGCTACAGCAATAATCAGGCTTTATTTAGAAGGTATTTTATTTGTAAGTGGCGCTTTTGAGGCTGTAAAATACATGCCTACTGAAGTCTCCAGCATTGCATTAATATCCTCTATCAGAGCAAAAATACTCAGCCCCTTGTACAACAGCATAAGGTAGAGAGAAGCAATTCTGGCTAAAACATTTTCATGAGCAAACACATGCCCTTGAAGTGCTTTGAGAATCTTTATCAATAATCTGTCAGCTCAATATGGACATTAGAAAACTCATTTTTATCTCAGGAGAGGGCTGCACTGATTTTGCTAATATTCAAATAAGTGGCTCTAGAGAATATTTTAGACATGATGCTTAGACAAAGAGACTATCTCCTCAGGCATGTTTCCCCCATATCTATCTTAGGGTTTTCCATAACACTTGATCACCATAGTATCTAGCACTGCACAGGTAAATTAGATCTGGATGGCGTGATCTCACTGTATTTGATAGTAGTCTTTGCTCCTCTTTTCTTAGCTTCTAAGACTCTTTTCCCCCAATCATTTTGGTTGTGGTGGAAATGGTTTATCACCAGAGGCTCCTGCAGTGTTTTGTTTTAAAAGTGATCATGTGTAGCACCTACTCTACTAGTAACCTGTACTAATCTGGCACTTAGACATTCCAATCTGCAGCGTCATGAAGACTGTAATAGTCATGACAAAGGAATGTCTGCAGATACCATGCTGGGAGAAAGGTTTTTATTTTCCTCAACTTGAACTCTGCTGAGATGCACATATTTATCAGTGACTTTCAAATCACTAAAGGATCCACACTGTAGCTGTGTGTTAAGAACACAAGGTTTTTATTTCTCAAGTTGTAGTACGGTGAAGCTGGAATTGCCATATGGTTCAGATGACAAGTAGTAAAGATCTAGCCTCTTTCATGGCATCCATCTTTCCATTCATGTAATACATATATTCTTCCTGAAGTCCCCCATTTCTGTAGAGTATAATAATAACCTCGTCTCCCACGCATCCACTCAAGTGAATTTCCTTGATGTAGTCTCCTCAATTGCCCTTTACTTTGACTCCTTCTCTAGATGTTCTCTGTACTGTATACTCTGTGCTGTTGCATTTCTTGAAACACTTCTTTAAAAAGAAGAACAAACAAAAGCCTTGTTTCCTATTCTGTTGCACTTGGCAAACCAGTCTGTCTTGTGTGTGCTGAATATTTGCATTTTGTATCTCTCCTACATGCTCTCTAGCATTTTCCCCCCCTCAGGTTTAAATAATGCTCTTAAAATATTGTGCTCTTCCAGGCCTTGTTCCTTTAGTTGGATCCAGGTGCCTGTGCAAAGCCCCACTGGCTTCAATATGAGTCTTTATGGGTGCAAGAGAGCATCTGCATGGGACAGACTTCAGGATTGGGGCCTTATGGGGGTTTGCTATTTGCTTGCACCTTTTTTAATTTACACCAAGCGCAAAATGAGTTTTAGCTGCTACCAGGTCAATATCCCACTCTGTATCAGTATATGAAGCTGGGATTTCCAAAGGTGTCTAAGGGATTTAGGCCCAACTGGGTGTCAAACTACCTTAGGCGGCTTTGAAAATCGCCTCCTGAATGACTATTCAGGGTGCAAGTAATGGAGGATTGGTCCCTTAGTTCCTAAAGCATATCTAACCTGACTTCTTGCAAAATATATAGTATACTGAAATACTCAATGCACTGTAGTCTTGCCCTTAGAATTATGTTGTTCATATCTATTATTTTCACTACATAAAGCAACTTGGTGATACTTCAATATCCATAGTACCAGGGATTGGTAACCCTCATCATATTATAGTCTCTATTTTCTTGCCAAAGGCTCTTTTGTCACTCTTGTTCTTAAGGGCATAGTGAATGTTGAAGCAATTGCATTTCAGTGACACACTCATTTACTTTCAAAGTAAAATAATGAAGGATGTGGACAGCTTGATTCTGTCATTGTATGCAGCTCTGTATCAGCTAAGGGTGGAACATCCGGAATCAATATGACTAATGGATTCTGGCTCCTAGTGATAGAGTCAGCAAACAGGATAAATTATCACATCCTCTCTGGTTCATTGATGGTAATTCCTTCTGACTGTCTGATCTGTGATAGCCATGATGTTCCATTTTGTGACTGCTGTCAAACCAATCTTGAGCCATGAGCTAGAAAACAGCTGGTCAATATCCAGTTTATCAAGTCTTGGGCAATCTTCATGTTTGTTTCATCTTATTACTTTTTCATTGAGCAAAATCTTTAATTCTTTGAGCAAAGAATGTGTTGAACATTGTAGTGTACAGTGTTCCATTTGTTTTACTGACCTGCAGGACTCCTTCATTGTTTGGCCTTGTTGATGCATAATCAACCATTTTATTTCAGATCATCTCATCAGAGCTGTATTGTCTGAATTATATAGAAGTAGATTTACAACACCTACTAATCAACATGTTTTTGCATGTGAGTGAATATATATATAATATAGTATAAAATCTGCAATACATGTCTAACTGTTAAAATAACCAGACAGTGCACTCATCTAGTAGCTGTTTTTCTGTTGTAGGTATTTACTTATTTGCCTACACCTGTTTCTTGCTCATGTTTTTGTAGTAATCCACTGTTGTGAATATGATTTTAAATATAATTAAACCAGAAAAAGTCTTTGTAGTATATAGAAATTGGGTAAAATCCATGTAAATTGTTTGGGAGCCTCACTGTTTTCTGTTAGTATGTATATGTAGCTAAATACTTGCAAATTAATCTATCACTTGTAAACATGGTTATTTGGAAGCCAACTGTGTCCATGTAGTTTCCTCCTACTCTTATGGTATGTCTACACTGCAGTCAACCTCTTTCCAGGCTTTGGCCTTACTCATCCCTTATTGTCCACCCAGAAAACTTTTATATGGATATGAAGGTACTCTAAACCCGAGCTGGTTTACCAGCTGAGGGTGTGGATTAGCACCATTTTAATTTGGGTGGGAGCCTGTCTACTTTGCCGTGATCATGCCAGCTAAACTGAGAGTTGATAATCCTTCAATGCCTTCCCACAATGCCTCTTACAGCACAGACAAGTTCTCCTGTAATTGACTAGGAAGGCGTCTGAGAGCATCTCAGTACAAAAAACTATGGGATGAGCAACCAGGAAAAAACAAATCTGTATAGAAACAGCGAGGACACAGTAATGTGTAGGACTTTGTTGGTCTTTGGCTCCCTACACAAGATTAGGCACCAGGGTCAGTCCAGTCCAGGTGTGAGCTTGCCCACTGCAATCATCTGTTAATAACATCATTGATGTAAAAGTAACAATTTATAAAGGTACTTTTTCATCACTTATACAACTTATTTTTCTTTAAGATAATTGAAATGCCAAAAGTACACAATTCCCTAGTTGCGCTTCCTTCAATTTCAAGCCTTTCTCTGGTTCCCTCCCCTATGTCTAATAATTAAGATTTAAGAGCAGTTCAGGGTGTTTTAGATACAAACCTTCCTTCAATTTTAATGGAAGTTGTATGGTTCAAAGCCCAGCATAGCTTTGAAATGCACAGCCTATCATATGTTGATGCTTAAAGAGCTTATCCCAAATCTCATTTGAATCAATTGAAAGCTTCCTTTGACATCGCTGGGCTTTGGATCAGACCTTTCGGCACCAGTCAGTTGCCACAAAATACTTTGCACTAACTTCTGTGGGAGCTGAATCAGGCCCTGGGTTAAAAATCTGAACCTAGGGAAAATCTTTTAATTTAAAAATAGTTTGGGTCTGATACCCATGTAAAACAGGAGTAACTCTTATATCTCCCATTGAAATTAGTGGTGTTACACCTACACTTATGTTAGTTTAACTCCACTAACTTCAATAGGTATTTCTGATCTCCAGGCCCTTCATGTTGAAATGTCAAACTAAATATGAAGATTTTGTGATTCACTTTTGTGAACTTCCCAGTCATATTTTACTTGCCAGACCTATATTTTGTGTGTAAATTTACTGGATGGAACTCACGCATACACAGTGCTGCTGTGGTTTCCCTGTCAAGTATAAGACCTCATGATGTGAGGAAGGGCTGTAAGATGAAGTCCCTGGGGTCAAATTCTAACTTGAACTGCATCTTGTGTAACACCACTGAATTTGTTGGGGTTGCATGAGATATAAATCAGGGCAGCTATTGGCTGTAATGTATTAAAATGTGATTCTAATTCACTTTTATTAGAGAGAACCTATCTCTGACATAAACATTTCTGAGAAACCCACCATGGTCCATGAACGTCAGTGGTAACTTGCAAATCTTTCCTCCTTTTCTGACTCGGAGTTTGTTATAAAAGGGCATATTTTATGCTCAGATGTATAATGGATTAACATCAACTTCTGTTTTTGAATGCTCTGCAGCATAGTACTGCAAATATCTATCATTTACACTTTTTGTTTTAAATATGCCTTACAAGTACTACTTTTTCAAATGTTTAACACAGATTTTCACATAATTCTTAGAGTTGCTAATCGGAGTTGGGTTTTTCTAGGGACTTTAGAGCCCTAGACAGTTGAGCTATGGGGAAGCAAGGCCTACTTGAAGGTTTAAGAGGTGCATCAGTCTTGTTTTGGTTCTCTGAAGGGGTGAATCCCATCTTCCAAATGGGAATCAGCTTTAGGGCTACTCCAGATTTCCAACATCTGCCCATTTTGCAAATCCCAGGTGAGTTTTAATTGCTGTTATAGCTATAAAAAGCTTGTAATCCACCTTGAATGGGTACATGCTATATTATGATGGTTAGTAAGCAGAGAAAAATATTTCTCAGCTGGAAATGATTGATTAGATATATTAAGGTAATGCACTTGCAGAAGAGCAAATGTCATCTTCAGCCTGTTTGGGTACAAAGCCATCTGACAAATAGGAGGTTTTAAGGTGACATCTGATGTTTTCCCCTATTATGTTGCTTTGTGTATGCTATGGCACTGTTGTATATAAATGTATGTTGCAAAAATGCTAATCTTTAAGTGCTGTCATTCTAGATGTGAATATATTTGATTTAAAGGAATAAACAGTTACAAAATGTGTACGTAGCTTTGGAAACATAGACATATTCATGTGTCCAAGATGCTTGTCCAGTGGATAACACTATCTGATGAACCTTTGAACTGGTCATGATTCTTTCTAGATTGAGTTCTCAGTAGCCTGTGGCTGGTCATTTATTTTCCATTTGATACATCACAAAATACCATCCCTGAGAAAAAAGTCTCGGTTCACTGGAGCACCACTTTCAATCTGAGTGGCAGCTATTGATTTCATCAGGGAGAGGCTTCCGATGAGGAATATACATCAGTTAACTTTTTGCTATTTAAAGAATGACCATACTTCCACCAAAAAATCCAAATTCTATATTTTATAGTCTGTCTATCACCATAAGTAAAGCAGTAAAGATTGCATGTACATAACAAAAGTTACTAGGTTAATAAAATTGACAGACTGCAGGTGTGGGCAAAGTTTTGAAACCATCTTGAACTCAAGGATCTGTTTCAGACCTTGCTATATTTAGAAACCTCAAGTTAGCCCTTCCTTTAGCCACATCCTCTTATCAGCTCTCTACATCCCTTGTTGAATGAAACCCAGTGAATTTAAAAGCATGGATTCTACTGTAACGCTTACTCTAATTTTTTTGATTCACCACACAGGACACTGCATGTCCTCAACTATTTTTTAAGAACAACTTCATCACATTCATTTTTTGTACAATGGCTTATGCATTTGGTGAAGAGCATGCAATTTATAGCCATTGTGGAGAATTTATAGCATATTGGTCATGCACTGTTTAAGTTACAATAGTCTTCATTTAACATTTAAGTACAATAGTCTTCATTTAACAACATGTGGCCCCCTTTACTTGTAAGACACTTGCTGAAATAACACTGTTGGGTTAAGCCTTATAAATGAATTGGCTGTGTTTACAGGAAGATGGCAAAGGCAAAATAAAAAGCTGTTTTCCTTTTTTATATACTGTTTAATCTTCAGTTAAATCTGACATACATTCCTTGCACTTCATCACTTGTATCCTTTGAAAGAAATGTCTGCTTCAGTGCTATCTTTTTTTTCCTGCTAAAGTTCTTCATCTTTAATACCCTGAGCATATTTTAGTCAATCTAGACCATGGATTAGGTATTTCAACAGCAGATACAACACAGAGCCTGGAGTAATACTCTGTAAAGGTTCAAACAAAGAGCAGGTTTCAAAGGCAAAAGTCTTCTGATCATCAGTGCTTGTAGAAGCTTTTTAAAATACTATTTCTCAATATGATTAAATAAAAAAGGCTTCGATTTCATAGAGATGCAGTACATTTGGAAGTGTTTTTGCATACGACTGAGTCTTTAAAAATGTTACAAAGAGGATTTTGTTCCGTTTGGGGTTTTTTTTGCTTTTGTTTAAGCAATACCTAAGTCAAGGCAATATGGGCCATGATACAGATTTGGCAGCTGGTGGTGCGGCTTCAGTTAATGGTCAGTACATGATCATTATGGGAGTTATGACCCCTGACTCATCCATGTTTTCCAAGGTTTTATGGAGGAGCAGATTCCTCTCACTAGGAAACAGCAGCAGCATCTGTAAAATAACAGTTCATCCTGTGGGCTCAACATACTTTTGTTTTCCAGATATTAGTATTGAGTATGTTTCTCTCTTTATGCCAGGCCTTTAACATAAGTCATGAAAACAATCCTCCCTTCACATGAGGGCTAGAGCCTTCAGACCAGCGCTGTTTTTAATGCATTTCATTTAAGTTCAAAAGCAACTACACAATTTAACTCTTCAGCCACACAGTTATTTTTAACCAGGTAGCTTCCCCATCTGTGCAACAGAGCTAATAAGAGGGGACAGGGAGCCAAGAAATCCTGACTTTCAATCCCATTTTTACAACTAAAGTAGTCTGCAGTGTAGAACAATTCAAACTCTTAGCCAAATTCACTTCTAGTGTGGATCCATTGGTGTCCATGGAGTCAAATCAGACAGAATATTGTCCTCTGCACTTGAATCTGTCAGACCATGTTGCCTCTAGAGTCATTACTTCAACAAGTTAGTCCATATCCGTACAACAGGCCTCTCGTATATTTGTAATCATGCCATTTCTTGTTGCTCCTTATCTTGTTTTGTTTGTCTCAGGGACACATCTGTGCTTCAAGCATATATTACATATGTGAATTAACCACACCCAAGCATCCTTACATTTGAGTAATGTCAACTCCTTACCTTTAAGGAGACTAAGCCAAATTCTCTGCTCTTGATCACATGCTGGTGTAAAGCCACACTACATTAGAATGTGTGATAGTCCTAATGATACTTGGCATTTATATAGTGCGTTTCACTGATAAATCTCAAAGCACTTTACAAAAAATAGCAAGTGTCATCATCCTTACTATACAGCTGGAGAAATTGAGACAGAGATGACATCATTGTCAAAGGTCAACCAGCAGATCAGTAACAAAGCCGTGAATAGAACTCAGACTCCTAACTGTCAATTTAAACTCTATGCACTGAACTGCAGTGGTCACCATCTTAACTGGGAGAAGAATTGGGTGACTGTTTCCAGTTATTTTCTCTCCTTTTTGGACAGTTCAGATTACAGGAGTGCTCATTCTTTCACGGAGTACCTTGAATGGACTCCTAGGAGGATATGACCATATACAGTAAAATATTGCCAAATGTATTTTTCCCTGCATTGGTTTGTAATACATATCTAATAGTAAAACCATTGCAACCTTACAGGGAGCTGCAAGAGCTGATTGGAATGCTTTTTTGCTTAATGAAATGTGACTGAAATATGGTGGTTTGTCAACTAAAAACTCCTAATGGAGACGTATAGGTATGGATGAAGTTTTCGTGAATGAGAGCCTCTGTAGTCTAGTGGTAGGGCGTGGTCTTTGGATATGCCCAAACTGAATCTGAAAGGGAACACACTTTTTTGTTTAAAAATGTTTGAAAGATTTTGGCTTTATTCCAATGTGGAACAAAAACAAATGTGTTAAGCCTCAAATTGCACCAAAACGGAACTGTCTTCCTTTGGTCAGCTCTAGAAGCTATCCTGATTTTGGTGGACTTTAGCCAGCCTTTCAATAGATTTTGACATAGAGTTTATTACTTATTATGGAAGAATGTTAGAAAATAAATACTCAAAACATGTTTTATATGGGTAAATCTGAGTCACAAGATGGATTTCTAACTGGTGCCTCCTGAAGGCCCTTGCACTTCACACGCATTCAGCCTTGCTCTTCAGCCTTCAAACTTATCATAAAAGCCTTTCCACTCTCCACAGCCTCCTACACCAAATCTGTTGCATTTGAAGAGAGCAATCAGAGTCTCAGCCTTAAGACAAAGAGCGGCCTCTATTCAGACTATTTATTCCAAAATCTGCTTGTTAGATCAAATCGCATTCGGAATCTGTAATGCTCTTTTCACCTGTATTGAATTCTTTTTATAGCTGAATCCGAGCCTTCCTGGATCTAGAAGGCCCAGTCAAATATCCTAGTCATATTTGCTAGTCAGAGGAAATGTGAAGTGCCCTGATACCTTGAATGCATTTTGCTACGTAACATTTCAAGAAAAGTTGTTAGCCTAGTAAAAAAGATGATTAAATTCCAGGAAAGCACGTTAAGCCATGGACTATCTTGGGAATCAAGTTATGCTGAACCCTGCTATTGCATATCATGCTCCAGTGGAAACTCCTGTTTTTTGGGGGGGAGATGTAGGGAGTTGGCCAAGCAGCCTGTCAGTTGAGAGTGCACCACGTTTTCAGAAAATGCCATGATGCGAGCAGTTGGTTCAGGACATCGATGCAAGTTATGTTTTGTCTTAGTTCCTTCTCACTGTGTCAAAGGGCCTGCTGTGTGTGTTACCTATCCCCTAGCAGAAAGTAATGGGCGTACCTGCCTTTTTAGTTAGGTGGTATCACTCCTTAGGTCAGCAAGTCTGTTACTGCAGGGTGGGGACACAGCCTTCATTACAGCACAGAACTCTAACACTTTTGCTGAAGGAGTAACTCATGCAGCTGGCAGCAGTAATAGGCTGTTACCTGTGATTTCAACAGGTGGAATGGTTCTTGGGGTACCCAGGACTGAGTCACTTTGTTCCCCCCCCCCTGCTGCTGGCATGAGGGAGACTTGTTAGGAAGAGGACACCCAGTTAAACACAAGCATCACCAGCCTGTTAATTACCTAAGCACTCTATTCTGGGCTAGGCCAGCCTGTTTTTTGCCTTGAAAGTTCACAATAGATTGCCCCCCGCCCAAGTGCCCGAGTCCCTTTGAAGCATTCCCCTATGATATACAGCCCCTAACACGGGCTACTGTGAATTACCAAATCGACTGTTCCCAAGAGAACAGTATATGCAGCTTGTATGAGTCAACTCAGGATCAGCCCCTTGCTTAATATCATAGCAGTTAAATACAGTCACAGTGAAAACAAGGATGTTTACCAAATCAATGGTAATAGTTAGCCAAGCCTATAAGAGACTGAACTTGGTTCTTAGCCAAGAGAGAGAAGCAACAACTACTTTACAAACAAGTTATAATTTATGGACCCCTGCTGACCTAAAGTGGGAAGAATCTGAGACACTAACTTAAAATCATTTTCATGGCTGCTGCTAGGCTGAACTCGATTATTCATGGCACTTTGTTCCACATCTGTCAAATTCAGGGGGTTATAGTATCTTCCTCACCACAGATATCTGCTATGATGGTACTCATCAACCCTTCTATATTTGGGTCCTCAAGGCTATTTCCTACTGGCTGTCTTGCTGCTTTTGCACATTATTGCTATGGTCCCTCCAATGATTATCCATCATTTGAAACATTCTTGGATGTACCCTCGGGAGATGGGTTCTGTATTCCATGCAAGCAAATGAACATTCCACCTGTTTTCCCCACAGTAGCAAGCAGAGCTCTATTTTGGAGTTTTGATTCACACTAAGCAAGTCAGTACACAAAGGAGCCATAAAGGTCACAAAACAGAAATGCTGAAGCAAAACACATTCCTGCTTAATGGGATTGTAGAAATGAGTGAACCTTGTGGTTCTAGTCTGACAAGATAGCTCCTTTTATGGCTGTATGGATTCAACTTTTTTTTCCTAGTCCTGCATTGACCTCTATG
This sequence comes from Mesoclemmys tuberculata, assembly GCA_007922155.1. NCBI lineage: Eukaryota > Metazoa > Chordata > Testudines > Chelidae > Mesoclemmys > Mesoclemmys tuberculata. The sequence goes on from ML675745.1 coordinate 8,971,709, forward strand.
TATCGGTTCTGTTTTCATAAGTGCTCTTAATTCTGAGTACTCAAGCATAAGATGTCTTTTGGTCCTGAAAGGTTATAAAGAAAAAGCTATAGAAAATTGTGTGAAGTAATCCTATAAGGATTTACGAAAGATTTGTGTGCTCATTTGACAGGGAAACACTACTGAGGACCCTATCTGGAGCTGTTTTTCTGATCAGGGACATGTAGATGCAGGGGAGCTGTTAACAGCACCTAGAGGCCTCAGCCCCATAGTGCCTGTGGCTCAATCCCAGAAGCCTGAGATTTAGATCTTCTGGACATGTGGCAGCTTTAAAGTTCCTACTGAAACTAACATTTTGTGTTTCTGAATTTGTGAAGACCATCTAGCCCTTTTGCCTATGGAACTGTTAATGTCTTGGCATGGCTTTTCATCGTGTTCTGAACCACCTGCACTTCAGTATTGAAAGACCACCACCAGTTGAGTTAAAGGATTAAATCCATTAGTAGCTAGAAGCAGCAGGCCATTCTCTGATTATCCACTGAAGGTGGACACCCCCTGCAAAAATGTGTTGCGCTGTCACATGAGCAACTGGGCTTCAGGAACCAGCACTGAATGATCTGCTCTCGCTGCTGGAACTCAGCCATGTTGTTGAGATTTTTGGATGGGGCTGCTGGCCTGGTTAATTGGTGAAGTGACATTAACTGGGGGGGGGAGAATATTTGCCTAAGTCATGTCAGGGAAGTTTAAGGCCAGTGTGAAAGAAACAGGGTTGCAAAGGGGAATGAGGTTCAGGTGGAGGACTGTTGGTTACATTTAAATAGTGCTTTACATCTACAGAGTATTTCTCACTCCCATTTTTGTGGAGAGGGAAACTGAGGCAGAGGATAAGGCTACAGAGGGAATCTGTCTCCAAGCAGGGCTTAGAGCTTGGAGATTCCTTATTCAGTGTCAGGAATATACTACACTGACTCAATCAGAACAAAGGATGAAAAGGTCCATGGGTAACTGAAGGAGTGAGACATACAATAAACTCCTATGAATCTGTTCTAGGCTCAGGGCAGGCTCTGTCAGAAGATTGATACTAAAATAAGAAACATTTTGAGTGCATATTGCATGCAGTAAGTCCGGCTACATTAGCAATTTTTGATTCTCACATTAGTGCCCATTTTGCTAAATTGCACTCACAGTAGTAACAGGAACAGCTGGCTTACCTACAGTTGTGCCAAGTACTCGAACCTGGATGCAAGGGAGTGAGTGAAAATGCAAGGTGCCCTTGGAGAAGGGCATTTCCATATCCACACCATTTTACTGCAGGTTTGAAGGTCAGATGCTGAAGATGTCATGATAAAGAATAACCTGTGCACTCCTAATCACTTATACTTCTTGCGTTGTTAGATGCGTGTGCTGTTCACTCTTAATCTTCCTCTCATCTCTTGGTTTGTGACTCCTGTGCTGTTTAGTCCTTGTGCTACCTTGAAGGCAGCTCTTTTTCAGCTTAATCGTTTCTGCAATTTTTCTTCCATCCCTTTCTCCTGATACATATTGACACTCCCTCAAATGTGTGGCCCATTCCCCAGCCCCTTTCTCTCTTTACCATGCTTGTTTTAGGTGACTTGACCCTTTTCCCTTGTTTCAGCCACTATCACTAGTATCTGTTCCCGTCTTTCTAATCCCCCATTCCAAGGGTGTCTGACATGAACACCTGAATCTCTTGTCACCATCCCAAACTCAGTGGGTTTCAAGTGTACGTGGCTCTTTACAGCTCCGGATAATCTATATGCATGTCACAATGGGACCTGAAATCAGTGCATTCTGAAGACTAGGGGTATGTCTGCACTGCAGTTAGAAACCCACAGCTGGCCTGTGCTAGCTGACTCATGCTCACAGGTCTCAGGTTAAGGGGCTATGTAATTGTGGTGCAGATGTTTAGGCTCTGTGCAGCCCAAGCTCTTGGAACCTCCCACCTCATAGTCCTAGATTCTGGGCTCCAATCCATGCCAGAATGTCTGCACTACAATTTAACAGCCTTTTCACCTGAGCTGGAATCAAGTGGCAAGGGCCAGCTTTGGGTTTTCAACTGCAGTGTAAAAACACCCTGGGTGTTATCTCTGGAGCAGCTGCAAAAGTGGGCTTTTAAGATAGCATCACACTGATACATTAATTTCTTTTGCAGAAAAAGCATAGGGTTCTTAATGTCACAGCGCCTATTCTATCCCATGGCTGCCTAATATACTAATTCCTGTTGGGCAGTACAGGGCAAGTTGCTGAGATTTGTCTGCTGTCAAATGGCTATTTGGTACATAGCTGGCTAACTAGAGAACATGCACACAGGCAGTATTATGTAGTATTTAAAGAACGGGGCTTAGAGCCTAGATTCCAGGGTTCTGTTCTCATCTCCATCATGGATATGCTGTGTGGCCATGGACATGCCACTCAACTGGTTTGTTTTAGCTTCCTCATCTGCAAAATGGGACTATAATATCTTGTCTCCAAGAGTATTGAGCTTAGGGTTTATGTAATAATACTCGGCAATTCTGTAATACTTATGCTCAGGGGGCCACATTCCTTTGTAAAAGATAAGGGTGACAATCTTTAGCTTATATGTAGTACTCTGCACTGCTGTCTGCGAATCACTGCTTCAGCATGTGAACCAATGGGTCAGAACCATATAGGACAAATTACAATATTAGCAACAAGGGTAGTTACTGGCAGATATTACCAGTAAACATCCACTTATTTGGATCTGACGTAATAGAGCCTTTCCTACCTGTCTGAGGGCTTTAATTTTGATCAGTGTTTGAGTGGAAGATAGTGATTCCCTTCTCCCCACCCCCCAATTAATCCAATACATTTTAAGTGTAGGATCAAAACTTTGATAAGGATAAAGAGATGACATTTAAAGAACAGACAGGCTTTCTTTTTAGACTCTTTCTTCTGCTCCAACACTTTGTCAACTCCAAGAAAGTTGTTCTAAGTATTCAGGGCAACTTTTTCCTCTGTTAGGGGCACTGTGCTATTACTCAGGGAGGTTGCAACAGGTCAGCAGATGTCTCTACCAGGAAGTGAGAGCACATGAATGATTACCCGTTGGGGACTCGGATTGTAATGCATCCACTTTTCTCCAAGGCAATCTGGAGAGATTGAACAATAGAATTTGTAGCATTCATAGGTAGCCTCTCAGGATATTGCTAGTGTGTATTTTAAAGGGGTCTTCATTACTAATGCTGAGGCGTTCTGTGTGGTTTGGGATCAAGATTTTAAAGCTGGTAAGGTGATTTGGACACCTACTTACCATTCATTTTTAAATCTCAGGCTTTAAACTGATTCAGATCAGGTAAAATCTTGGCTCCATTACAACCAATGTCAAAACTCCCATTTGACTTCAGTAGGGTCAGGTTTTCATCTACAGAGCCTGATTCTAAAATGCATCAAGCATCTTCTCCCTCCATTGAATTCAGATGGAGTTGAAAGTGCTCAGCACTTGGCTGGATTAGACCTGTAACTTCTCTCTCCTAAAGGGAATCCTGCTTCTGATAAAATCAAAGTTTGTCTGGTTTTAGATTATGGAACTTTTCTTCCCATTTAGGGGCAGGGTTAACTGTACATATTTTAGTAAACTAAAGCAATGGTACCTCTATCCCAAGGTGATTAGTCTATATTTTAATTTATTATTTTCAATTAAGGAGATGCTAGGAGAATCCTGTCCCATATTAACCTATGTGACCCCTAATAAAAGGGAAAAATCCAAATACAGGACTTCCTAAAATGATTGTCACTCTACAATGAGCTCTCCCTTTAACTAGAATCCCATTTTCTACATTTCAGTGCATTTAAACTAGGGATATTGAATTGAATTGAATATTCTGCTTTCAGTTACACCATCAGTCTGCAGTAATTCTATCATAGCTAGTGAAGCTACGACAGATGGAAATCTGATCTTTTGTTCTGCGTAACTACATTTGGCTTCCAATATAAAATCTTCTAAAAAGGGACAGCGAGTTGCCGAACAAAAACCAGGTGTGCATGTTAAAGCAGCATGGTCCAAGACATTCTTAAATGGCACTAGAGACCAACATTAACAAATCACACACAAAGCCAAAGAGGAAACCAGTCTTGAGCTTCACCTTACAGGATCCCAGAGGTTTCCTCTGGTGTGTGTTAAGGATGAGAAGGCAGCCCAGTCACAGGTTTTCAAAAAGTGGCAACGGATATCTGCAAGGACGGAACTGTTTATCATCTTTTGGGAAAAACAGCCAGTTGGTCCCTTGAATGGGATGGTAATTAACTTCTGTATATGTTAATACTAAAAACTTGAAGCACATCAGCAGGACATTGGGCAGTTAGTATGGTGTGATCATCAATTACTCTGATTTTGTGAAGGTCTTTGAGCAGTCAGGCTTTCATGTCCTGAAGTAATAACATTCGAAGTGTGTCTTATGGGTAACAAAATCAAGTGTGTTCTAATAATACAACCAAATGGTCTCCAGTGTAGAAGGCTGCAACTTGCAAATTCATCAGAAATATAGTGTTGCTTTTTGGGACATCTGGGGCTGTGCAACCGCTGCAGAAGACTGGTTAAAAGAGAGCCCAAGTTGCAAAAATCACCTCATTCTGTTTGTGGCTCATTTCTGAAGTGGGAATCATCATCATTTTCTGCTTCACTGCAGAGGAATGGATGATAATGAAGACCTTGGTTTGTAAAGGAAGAAACCTCTCTCCTTTCAACAAACTGCCCTTTACAGTTACAGGGATTTGGAGGGTTTGTGTTTAAACTTCGAAAAATAATTCAAACGCTCTCCAGCCCATCTAGTAAGGAAAAGCAAAGTAAGGAGAGAGTGGCAGATAATTCTGTGCACTGAAACTTTTCCCTTAATGGTCTCAGCCACTTTGCTGCAGAAACACTTGTAATGTGAGGTCTGGCTGCATTTTTTTTTAAACCACACATCTTATGCTTGTTTCCACTATAGGAGAAGTTTCCTGTGATCCCACTCGGCAGATGTAATATGGCTGTATTTGGCGAGTGAACAATCAGGAGTAAGCTGCTTAAAAATAAAGGCAAAATTAAAGCATCATAGTATTACAGGTTTAGTGGTTTCTTTCCTCTCCACACACAAATCCCTACCTATTTAAATTACAAAGGAAATGTTGCAGAAGAAAACAGTTATTCTAGCAGCAAATCTGATGCTCAGCTGCATTTAGTATGCATGTGGTGACCCATCTTAAGTGTAACTCATTCGTTAACCAACAATTGTATTTCTTCAAACATGGATATAGTGCTTGAGTTCAAATACTTACTCCCATTATGCATAGGAAGATTAATTACTTGATCTTAATGATATTTCCATTAGTAAGATCTCACCTGTAGTATCCTATAAACAAGTATAATATTTGAAGATTACTGTTTTGCAAAGAAAGTATATCAGGTATTGTAATAGTTAAGACAGAACTCTGAGAAGAATACATATATAGTCTCTTGTGTTATTGTACTCACTGCAGAAGTATTGAAGTTGCTATTCTAATCAAGAATATGGGACCACACAAACAACCAAAAGGAAGTAATTTATCGCCTCTGTATCCTGTACACTGATCATGATGCTACATACAGACTGCTGGAGTTGACAATCCTGTTTCTGAATTGTCAGTATATTTGTCAACCATCTGAATAAATATTACTACTTAATGAACGTATGGACTTCATATGAAAACTTCAGAAAGGTTGCTAGGATTCTAAGAAAAAGCAGAATCAAATGAAAAGTAGTGTAAGGGTCTCCTACTCATACTCTGAGAAAAAAGAATCCACTGGAAAAAAAAAACATTGACAAGAGTGCAGGCCTGCTTCCATTGAGAATAGCAAAATGAGAGGCACTGTGCCTAGTGGTTAGGACACTGGACTTGGACTCAGGAGACCTGAGTTCCGTTTGAGGCTCTACCACTAGTCTGCCAGGCAAGTCATTTAACTTTCCTATGCCTCAATTTCCCCCGCTTCCACATGGGGATAATGACATTCACCTCCTTTATAAAGTGCTCTGTATAGGTAATAGTAGTATTTGACTTGAATGGTGCAGCAACAAGTCTCAATTGCAAGCCTTAAACCTATGACTGTTTAAAGTCATGATAAAAACAATCACTGCTTAACCCTCCTTTATTAGAGTAAATTTTAAATGTGATCCACCTCTTACTGCTGAAAAGATGCTTTGTCTCCCAGTTCGTAACAATATTGGATGATCCAGATAATGGGCTTGCTGTTTCACTGCCTTGCACTTTTCATAGCTCTTTAAAAAAATTGTGGAAAATGAGTGTGATGCTAATTAATGTCTTGTACGCTCTTTGTGGAAGTCTAATGATGACACTCGCTGTAAGGCAGAGGGAATCAAAAGTAGAATTTTGTTGTAAATTTCAAATAGTTCCACTTGGAGGGTGGTGGAAAAAAAATTGGCATGTATTAGAAAAATAAGATTTATCATGCATTATTATTTTAATAAGTCTTCATGTTGCTAAGGATACACAAGCAACAAGCTGTTGAAGGGATGGATTTTATAGAGGTTAGGTGATAGTTCTTCTATTTTCTGGCAAAATTATTAATTTCAAATGGAAAAAGGTACTTATTTTCAGTGTTGACTCTGAAAACTTGTATGGCGTCTAAATCACCCAAAGTTCATGACCTATGAAATTAAGTTGATGGTTCTGTTAAAAATTTGGAGTTAACACTTCATGTTTTTTTTCCCTCTTCCTCTTAAGTTTAACAGGGTCAATGGTTCCTATTCATGTTGCATTTTGATAGTCTAACTATAGACTGTTCTTGTTTCCCTTATATAATATATAGGGAACTAAACATATCAGACTGTTTTAACACCGGATCCTGCAAACACAAGCATGCATATTAGTTGTTCCAGTAGATACTGGAGCTGCTGTGTAATTTATGAATAACTGTCTGTTGACATGGTTCCTGGGATGTTTACAGTGTAAATATGTTGGTTTTGTTTAATAGGAGGCTAGAGGTCAAGAAAACCAGTAAGAGAAACAATGACTTAAAATAAGCTGGTCTTTAAACACTTAGAAATGGTTGAGACCATGTCTGAACTATTACCTTTCAAGATTTTACCTCCTGGCTCCAGCCAACTGACAAAACTGGAGTTGATATGGCCTGGGAATCGGAAGATCAAAAGGACAGAGTGTTTGTTTTTAAACTATTACTGAAGATGGGAGGTAATTCTTTGAGGGAACTAGATCGACACACAGGACCCACTGGGATTTTTGAAGATGGTTTCGGCAGCCTAGGCTGCCATCAGGGGATAAACATGCATGTGTATTAAAAACATTTTAATCTAAATGCTTAGTTTCAAATGCAAAATAAAAATACTGTGGATTAAAGAAGGCTGTTTAATCACAGATTCCCAAAGGGCAGAATGGTAGGTGCCAAACACAGCTGGGCAAGTATGGTTGATACACAGGGGCAGTACCCAGGCTCCAGTCTCAGAGGGGGAGAATTGGGGAAGTCCACCTTAGGAGAAGAAATGCTCTCAGACCAGAAGTGGTCCAAGGTGCAGCTAACCTTGTGCAGTGACAATTACTACCAGGAGAATTCCTGTTGAATCCATAAAAATATACAAGGTTCTATCCTATTCAGAATCTTTTCACCATATTCACTGCTATGGTATCTGAGCACTACACGTGATAGCAGTTGTCCACAGGATTAGGCTTTTATTCTTTATTTTCTTGAAGGACAAACTGGGATGGAAGGAAATAAACTGGGGTGGAGGAATTGTATTTTTTTGTTTTTGTTTTTTCCTTAATACCTCATTGTAATGTTTGATTGCAAACAGATAAAAGGAAAGGATGCTGCAATCTTTGTTTATAGCTTTCGGTTTCAATTACAGTGTTCTGTGATTTTCTTATCTCCAAGACCTTGGTAAAAAGGAAATATTGCATATTTGGATGACATTTGCAAAACACTTCAAAGAACACCCCCTCCAATAATCTTATCTAAAAATGTTTTTGTCAGCTACATTTGTAATTACTTTGTAAATGCCTGCACATTTGAAAAACAGATAAAAGTCCCAACTAGTAGCACTAGGAACAATATTTCTGGAGCCTTGATCTATTTGTTTATATTTCACACAATCTTGATATATACTTGTAGTACATTCCACACCCTTAAAATAAGGTCTGTGAATCACTATATACCTTTAGCTTGCAGGTTATCTAGATGGAAAAAAATGCACCAAAGAGCCTCAGCTAATTTGTTCCCCTGTTTGCTTGAGCTACAGTCAGGGGATGTGGAGTTTCAGCTTCAGCCAGGTCACTTATTTCTTGCTCACCAGAAAATAATTGAAGTCAAATGATCCATGAGCATTGCCTTAGTGGAAAGGTATCCTGTAAACCCACAAACATTTTGGGCTCTTTAGTGCTGTCATTGTATTTACATGAAAGAAAGACATGGAATTCCAATTAAAATGGGATTCTTCTTCCAAAAGCTGAGGTGCCAATAAGCTGAATCTTTGCTTTCAAATTTGATTGTCCTGTACCTACAGAATAGCATCCTAAATGGCATGGTTTAGTCAACACTGAAAGCCCCCATACCCTGAACACTACAAGTAAAGACGAGCAAACAGGTTGCAATGTTGGAAAATATTTATGGTTGTCTTCGATGATTTATTTGCCCCCTCCCAAGCTCCCTAACTCCAGTCCATTTGGAAAATTCTGGGTGCATTCATTTTTGGTGGTGCATTTCAGAACCTTGGCTGTATAATGGTAAATAAGTCGTCATGAAGAGGGTGTAACACAGTGTCTGAGCTGGGGAGATGCTGGCAACCATGCCATGTTGTGTCAGAACATCCCCATCAGTTGCATTTTCTTAGAAAATGCAATCGATGTGGGCCAGATAAAGGGCAAATATAAAGAAAATTGACTGTGTAGGACTATACCTGTGCATGCGCTTGCCTTTTATAATGCTCACTATTGCACCAAACCATATATACCTTTCTGGACATAAGGTTCTTGCACCATCCCCCTGCATTTCAGACAAAAGGCCAGTCTGATTTATGAGTTAGTTGGCACATCAGATTTTTGTAATGAGATTAAACATTCAATCTAATGAAGGAAAAATATGCTTACCCAAACAGCGTGATGGCACCGTGATCAATCACTTTTGGTAACAATATTCCTTCCGTGAATTAATTTAGACAACACAGCAGGTGTAGCTGACCCAGTACTATGATAGCAATTGGCAATTGCCTTTGATTGTATTGATAACAATGTGATCATAAAGATAGATGTGAACGGTCTGGATCTAGCAAACATTTTTTATTAATCTACAATAATTTGTTGGCTGGAGGCTTTCATACAGTTGTTGGATTTTTAGGTTAAAAGAGAAAACAAAATGAAACTGACAGAGGCCTGATGGGTCTCCTTGAAGCTCTAATTACTGAAAGCACCTGCTGTGCCTATGCTCACCCATTGAAACTGTGCCGTCAGCAAGGGCTGTCGAGCCAGATCCTCTTTTATTAGAAAAAGGAGGAGGGGAGGTACACTCCAGGACTCAGCAACTTGATTCATCTCCTTTGTCTGAAAGAACCTGAGTTTGGTGACCTTTTGGGAAAGCTACAAAAGCCAGCTATTTAGTAGCGTTTAAGGCAAGGTTTGAGGGTCTGATTCCCAGAACAATGGTAAGGAATAGTGGAACTTTTTTTTTTGTAGATGCAGACTGGTGGTCTAGGTTGGTTGATCAATGCTCCTTCTAATGCTGGATTAGGATTGGATGCAATTGTTCTGATTGAAAATTTAGTTTACCAGAATTGTTTTCAGCTAACTAGCTTTCTTGTGGAAAGCTGTTTCTGTTCTTTACTTGCACACGCTCGTTCTATCTGTCTGAGATGAAATTTTTTGTGTTTCTATCTTCAAACTAACTGCATACACGTGCAGAGAAAGTGTCACTTGAAATAGCTTCATGATGAAGCTCACTGTTCTGCAGTTGTTACAGGAAGAGAGTAGAATGAAGAGATGAAGCTATAAGCTGGGGATGCATCAGTTGGAAGTGACAGGAAAAGGAGAAGGACCTGGGCATATCAGTTGATCACAGGATGACTGAGCCGCCAACATGATGTGGCCACAGAAAAAGCTAATGCAGTCTTAGGCTGCATTAGATGAGGTATTGCCAGTAGAGATAGTGAGGTGTTCGTACCATTATACAAGCTGCTCAGGAGACCTCATCAAGAATATGGTGTGCAGTTCTGATCCCCCATGTTGAAGAAAGATGAATTCAAACTGGAACAGGTGCAGAGAGGCTACTAGAATGATTGATGGAATGGAAAACTTGCCTTATGAAAGGAGACTCAAAGAGCTTGGCTTTTTGAGTATAACCAAAAGAAGGCTGAAGGAAGATATGATTGCTCTCTAAATACATCAGGAATAAATACCAGGGAGGGAGAGGAATTATTTAAATTCATCGCTAATGTAGACAGAACAACAAATGGATATAAACTAGCCATCAGAAAGTTTAGACTTGAAATTAAGTGTAAGTTTCTAACCATCAAAGGAGTGAAGTTCTGGAATAGCCTTTCAAGGGGAGCAGTGAGGGGCAAAAAAAATCTCTGGCTTCAAAACTGAGCTTGATAAATTTATGGAGGGAATGGTATGATGGGAGAGCCTAATTTTGCAATTAACTGATCTTTAACTACTAGCAGTAAATATGCCCAATGGCCTATGATGGGAGGCTTGATGGGGTGGATTCTGAATTCCTACAGATAATACTTCTTGGGTGTCCAGCTGGTGAGTCTTGCCTAGATGCTCAATGTCGAGGTAATCGCCATATTTTGGGGTGGGAAGGAATTTTTCCCCAGGGCAGTTTGGCAGAGGCCCTGGGTGTTTTTTTGACTTGCTCTGTATCATGGGGCACATGTCACTTGGTGGTGGATTCACTGTACCTTGAAGTCTTTAAACCATTATTTGAGGACTTCAGTAACTCAGTCACAGGCTAGGGTTCTATTACAGGAGTTGGGTGAAGTTCTATGGCCTGTGTTATGCAGGAGGTCAGACTAGATGATCCTATTGGTCTCTTCTGACCTTAAAGGCTGAGTCATAAGGGGACAGGCTCCAAGAGCCTTTGGTTAGTGATTTTGTGTATCCTTTGGCTAGTTTTTATGTGCTAGCTCAATTTATATCTACCAACTTGATACCATTGATTTGAAAGTTATGGGGGTAGGTTATCTTAAAACTGGTTGATGGGTAGATAGAACAGCTGTTACTGACAAAGGACACAGGTGTGAAATACACCTGCTATACACTTTCTTGTAATGGTGTTCTCTGTATAGTCTCTGCCTCTGCATTTTGTCACTTTATGGCCCTCCTTATTTTGAATCATATTGCAACAACAACAAAAACCCTGTTATAAATATTAGAGGATTCATGGGGTATTTAGCTTTTACCATGTGCAGGTATTTTTAAAGTGGACACATTTCTTCTGCAGAACAGTCAGTGTATTTTGGTGCCATTTATTACCAGACATTTAGTTTTTAATCCTTATAATGAATACAAAGTTAGGAATAATGTCACGGTTACACAAAGCTGCTTTTCTAACTCTCATTCCATCTGGTATTTTGTGTGTGTAAGGTGAAAACAAATAGGAGGGAGGAGGGGAAGTTGTAAATCAAGACAAAACAAAGCACGAGGAGTGAATGAACCAGGGGGTTAGTGATATGAGGTATGGAGCCTTATATCCATAGGTCAGTGATTTTAAATTAGTCTCGAGTCACGAGTGACCAAATGTTACCTGCAAGATTTTCATTGATCAATGTCTTCTATGAAACTGTGGTCTCAGTGTCAGTTGTGCTACCTAGGTTTACATCTGGATGGTCTCTGCTCCAAAGAAGTTACAATCAAAGCATAAAACAAAAGAGATGTTGTGCTTGCCTAATCTGTTGCCTCCACCTGTTAACTGAGTTGTGATTAATGTAATTAGCAGCAGTCCTCTCACAAGCAGCAATCTATCTAGTGTTGTTCCTCAAGCATTGTCCACCATAGTGTCCAAGCACCGATAGACTGCATTTGCCTTTAAAACATTAAACTGATCCAAAAATCTTAATGCGCCTTTACCCAGAAGATACAAATGACTTGTTTCATAATTACTTGATGCAGCGATGGTGTTGGCTTAATTGATAAGAGAAAGTTATAGGAGTATTTAGTAATTTTCCCAATTTAGAAAGGAGAATGTTTAGAAAACTGCACAGTCACAAGGTAATAGGAAATATTGTTGCAGCTATTAGCCAGATGTTGACCTTTCCCATCTTAAGATCACACAGCATTTATCTTGCATCCCGAAAGCAATTGATTCTCTCGTCAAGGGGAGCTGACATTCTAACTATATTATCTCTGATATATGTGTACTCTGGTTATTGACCACATGACAGAATCAGATGCTGTAGGTAAAAAGTGCAGGATAGTTTAATCTAAATGTAGAGGTACTAAGGTCTTTTGTGTGCTGACCTATAAAATTATCATTTGTGCCCAAAGGACCTCAAGTCTGCATTGTTCCTGGTGGTTATTAAATGTCTATATATTATAAAAAAGATACACTAGAGGGAACAAAAAATCCAGACATATCAGTCAGCCCTGCAAGTGAATAAGCTGTAATTGCTGTGGAAGAGATGCATCACTAACTGAGTTAAAACTCAAAATGGAGATTTGGCTTAAAATTTAAAACTTGAGGAGGCGATAGTGGCAGGTGGCAACCAATGAAAACATTTTTATTTTAGTAGATTTTATTTCTTCCTATGCCAATTGTAAAATTTCTGTCCCCTGAAATGCTGTAAAACTGGAATATGGCAAGGTGGGGACAGTGCTTAGGAGCAAGCATGGGAAAATAACCCTAAGGGAAACTGATCATTCTATTGTCCAAGCTGAATGAAATACCAAAAAAAATAAATTCAGTATTTATAAATTGTTTTAAAAATCTAGTCTTTCTATATTGCCCATTTTACTGAATTATATAGACAGTTACTTTAAGTATTTCTGAAATTACAAGGCAGCCCAATGGAAATATTACTTGTGTATTGTAGTAGCATCTAATCATGGACCAGACCCCATTATGCTAAGCATCATCAAGCATGTAAAGAAAAGATTGTCCCTGCCCCAAAGAGCTTACAATGTATTGAATGAGACAATATAGTTCAATAAAGATTTCTGAATATAAAAGTTCCCAAACCTGCAGCTTTTTCAGATGGAAACCCAACTAATATGAAGTAGCTATTTAGCTGACACAAAAACATTCAGTCCCCACTGTGACAAATCTCTTCCTCTACCCCAGTGGGTCCAGCGCTTCCTTCTAGTGGTACGTCAGGGAAGTGCTCACCCTTTAGTGGTGGTGAGGGGGGTAATGCAGCCACTCAAAGATGGCTGCTCCTGGTTGGCTCCCAGTCCTGCCTCCTGGTTCTCTTAGACTCTTGTCTCTTCAGTGGGGTTTTTGCCCCTCCAATAAATAGCAGGTGGAGGATTTGGGGTAGGGAGGCAGACACACCCTCAACTCTGGGGCCCCAACCCAGGGACCCTACAAGCAGCAGCCTCATGCTGTAGCTTCAGGAAAGCTGCTAACTTCCCTTGTTGCTTCCCTGTGCCCCTTGATTTAATGTCCATACCCTGCTCGGACCAGGGCCCTTCCTTGTCAGGGAAGGTTCTTGATCTCTGACAGCCTCGTGAGCATAACAGTGACCAAACCAAATGTCCAGTTAAATCTTGCCCTTAGGCTTCCAGGGCAGAAAGGTCCTTTGCCCTCTTCAGGCGGGTTTTTCCCTCCCCCAATCTTTGTACCTGCAGAGCCCTCTCCTGCCAGCGTTCTGTTCCTTCTCCTGAATCCTCCTAGCTCTTGACAGCCTCTTGCCTGCTCTCACACTCGGGTAGCTTGCCTCACTCCCACAACTCCAGCCATATCCTTTCTCTGGAGAGGAGGCTTTTTAACAAGTCCTGAGCAGGGCCTTGATTGGCTCCAGGTATATTAATTAACCAGGAGTAAACCCTGCTCAGCTACCAGGGGAAAAGGGACTTACTGATCCTGGGGCTAATAGATCAGCTTTCTAGCACTCTCTGGTAGCCATCCAGTCTGACCCTGTCACACAGCCCCAGGCTGTAAATAAGCTTTTAGATGAGGAATGCAAAAATCTTTTTGTCTGAATCACCAACTTAAAAAATTCCTCTAAGGAAAACAGAGCTCCCTGGGTGTAAATTGGCATAGTTCATTGAAATGAACAGGTCTGACTGTTTAAGGGCCCAATCCAGCACCCTTTGAATCCAGCAGAAAGTCACCCAATGACTTCACTGGTGTTTGCATCAGACTCGAAACCCGCTGAGGATTTTTGGCCTATAGGATTGTTTGCCATCTCACTTATGGGAAGCTCCTTCAAAAAGGACAGGGCTTAAAAGGAGTCAGGCAACCTTTCCCAGCTCTTCTCAGCCATGTCTACCTCATTTGTATTCCTCCCTTCATCAATATTCTGGTGGACATTTACAAGTCCCTAGGGTATTTTGAATTTGCAATCTGGAAACTGAAAGTTGTGTGTTCATAATATTTATATGGGTACATATTTAAATAAGATTCATATGCATATATTAATTTGATTAAATTTTTTTGCAGGCTAAGCATTATTAGACTTCATCACATAAAGCATCTCACATGGTGGTTTTGTCTGAAATGAAGTTGGCATTGAAATATTTTTATGGTATATTTTCAATAAACAGAAAGATGGATGAGCTTTAGTTAGTGCATTCTTAGTTATTTTCAAGAGAAACTCCCATTACAATCTACCTGAGAGATGCTGTGCTTAACTGATTTCATTTTGATAGTGCTATAAGCTGGTCTCTGATAATTGCCTTCTGTAATTGGAACAAATGTATGATTATGCTAATTCATCCTGTCACCCAATATAGAGAAGCTGAGTTAATCCATATCTGCCCCTGCATTTCTTCTGTAGATCATTGCATGATTATGCTTTGGTGGAAACTGATCAGAACATTTTAATTCTGATCAGGCATGACTTCTGAAAAAAGCACCTTTTTATATATATTTTAAGTTGCATCATAGACAGTCATTCTGAAACTTAGTTCATGATTCAAGCATTAAAGATTTTCAGACAGTCTAATCCTTAAAAAGGCAGCTATTTTCAGCAAATTATAAGCTATTGCATGACATCCACGGATGATACAGCAAGGGAAAGTAAATGCTAATGAATTTTAAGTCCACTCTTCAGAGATCCCAGGTTAAAAATTCAGAGTTAGTGTTTCATTTGGATATGGAAATGTGTGAATTATCTCACTTTTTCCTTTGTGGAGGAGTTACCTAAAAGGACCCTAGATCACTGAAAATGCTAACATAAAAAAGCCAATTTATCAGTTCATCCTTTAAAAAAAATTGATTTCTAAATTCCTGCTGCTTTAGAAGTATTAATCAGATGTGGTAGAGGCACCTTCCAGGTTGAAAACCAGTCCTTTTCTAGAGAAGGGGATATTGCAGTGGTGACTAGGATTAGTGAGGAGAATTACAGGGCTGTCAAACATGCAGATAAAAAGCAAAGCCTTCACTTACAAATCATCTTTTGATTGCACGTCTCTCAATGCTTTCATGTTTATATTCAGTCTGTTTAATGTTCTCCCTTCACACTGATCATCATTCTTTTAAATGCTTTGCATTAATGTAAACATTTTTCATTGATGCCTTGTGATCCCAGGCTCAGTAAACAATGGATCACAGTGCTCTCGCTCTGTCTCTCCTGGAAAATATTGAGTTGTCTAGAGGAAAAATAGCATGAGATCCAAAAAAGTGCTGCTGTAACAGGAACTAAAAAAAATTGATCTGATGAGTCAAAATGTAAAATATATGCAGCTGTAAAATCACGATCTCCAGACTGCACTAGCACTATTCATGTTTGTCATTTCATTTAATATTACAAGCCACGTTTGTCATTTCCTGGCACGTAAAGTGAATATAGTTCTGACTGTGGCCACTGGATTTCTGTCACTTGACTTGTTCTGGTGCTACAAGTTCCACCGTTTAACTTGGACTCCCAGGTTTCTTTTGTGGCATGGTCTGATAGCAAGTGTTAAAATTAAGTGCATGGAAGAAAATGTATAGAAGGTGGATTTCAATTCACTTAATTTCCTACCTCGCCCAGACTAAAAGGAAATGTAATAAATCTGTGTAAATACATCTAAATAATTATCATCAAGGCAGGAAGAGGATAATCAAATTTTTAGGTAGTAAAACAAGGAAGGATAGCCCTAAAGCTAAAAATGAGGAAGATGCCTTCCCAGGCTCAATATACCGCTTACACATCCTTAATGAAATGAGCAGGCCAGAACTTGAGCCTACTGGTGCAGAGTAAAAGGGAGGTTATTCTGTTCAGGAATAGACGTCAGCTGAAATACCAGGGAGAATAAATTTTAAGGAGTGGGGACTGATGACTTACGGTGTTTATAACTATGTAATTCCAATCAAGACCTAACATGGAGTACTGTGTAGCTTCTCTCTAAACATGGTCTGGTCTCAAATGCAACATACAAGTACATATCCCAGAAACTGTCCAAGTTTCCATGAAAATATTATTAGGTAAAGTTCGAAATACAAAACTAAGGCTATGGTGACGAGAGCATTAGATACATAGATACAAGTGTTCAGAATGTTTAATGCTAAACTTAGCCATGTATCTTTAACTCATTTTGCTGTGATTTCTTTTTGTCTAATATCGGTTAAGAATAGGGGAGGAAATGTACACCAAGCTTGTCATATTTAACATACAACAGGTGAAAAAATTCATGGCTCATGTGCATCCAGTGCCTTACTTAACAGACCTGTACTTTAGTCAATACATTTCTTATATGATCCCCATTGATATAAGAATATAAAGGTATCATATTGCCATAACCCCCCCCCCTTTTCCAAGGCTGGCTCCTATCTGACTGTGCCATGTTGTAGAGATGTTAGATACTACAGGTCTGTCAATTGCACAACTTCTGTCCCTAGCTAAGCAAAATGACTAATGGTACTGAACGAGGAACCTGCTGTCTGGCATGAAATCTAATTGGCTTTGATGGTCTGCTTTTGCAGATTTGTTTATAAACTGGAAAATCTACAAATTGCAGACCATCTGCACAGAACAATGTGCTAATGAATGCCTGTAGCCTGTAAATCCATAAGCTCATTACATCAAGTTGCAAGTCCTTCCACAAGTTCCCAACAGAGGTAATCCTTCTGAACTGAGACTCGGAAGAAGGGTATTTGACTTCAGGGCACCGCCATATCTTGACGTCTGTCTAAAAAATCTTCTTGGAAGTCTGTCTATAAAAATGACATATTTGTTCAGCCTCTTAACAGGGTCTAAATATTCTGCTTCTAGAGTTTTTCGTTTCTCAGTTCTGTAATACCAATTCACCATGCCTTACATTAAGTATGTCAGTCAAGCATTCCAAGTAGAGAAGTGCCTTGCAAGTCAAGCTTCTGGGTCAGTCAGATGTTTTGGACCAGTTAGCTACAGAAGCCATTGGAAATATAGCTTATGTAGTATTAACCGTCATTGCCAATAAATACCAACAACTTCCTGGCTTTTGAAAAGACCATGTGGCCTGGAGGAATGAGAACAGGTGTTAGGAGTCAGCAGGTCCTGGGTTTTTCCACTGACTGTGTGTGATCTGGAGCAAGATTCTTCACTTTTCTGTCTCAATTTTGCCTCCAGTGAAGGGATGATGATGCACGCCCACCTACTGTCTAATGTTAATGTTACATGGAACATGTAAAGTGCTTTCTACTTTATTTGTTTTAGCATTTCCATCCCCCCACTTTGGAATTGGTTGGGAATTTTCTTCCTTACGTGAGTCAAACATGAACCTTTGTCAAGTCAGGATCCTAAGGAACCCTCATTTCTACAACTTTCAGCCTCCCCCTGGGGTTTCCAAAAGAGCAGCAGTTACCCTACCTGTTCAGCTTTCAGACAGAAGCAGAACTGACAGATTCTACGTCCAGTGGTCATCAGTGGACGTGACACCCCTTCCCACTTTGGCTCTTCTCTGAAGCCCTAGTCAGTCTCTTCTCCCAACTCCATTGAGCTTCACTGATGCAAACAAACCTCTTCTACCCAACCAATGCTTCACTGGCCCAAGGAACCAGCAGCCCAATAAATTGTTTTGATAACAAATCCCCAGGGCTGGAAAGGGGCTTCCATCCAAACCAGAAAATTCACATTTCTTGGCTGGGGGTTTGGTTTTGCTGTTTAGTTCTTGATTTTTATTCCACTCTCCTAGGGAAGCCAGGAAGATACTCCTAAATATGACAATTGAATGAATTAACAATTGTAGAGGAACTAGCATGTGCACTATAGATTAGGTAGTCAAGTGCAAAGAAAAATCAGTTAAGAATCTGATTTCATCTTCAAGCCTCTCTTAAAGGTTGGGGACAAAGGCTGTGTGTCTCTTTCAGCATCTGCCAGCTTGCCAACCATCACCCAATTAGATGATTAGTTGAAACTATTTTATCCTTTTCCCGGCTCTCTCCTCCCTACTTCTACCCCCAAACAAACACCACAACCTCTCCCCCATGCAATCCACATTACTTACAAAGCTGTGCCAATTCTCTCCCACATTCATTTGCTTCTATGTTGATTTCCCCTACCCCTTCATCTTTTCACATCTTTACATTGTAAGCTTTCAGTGAGAGAATTCTTTCCTATGTTGGTGTCTCATCCAGCATGATGGGGCCAGATCCAAACTGGGGTTTTTGGGTGCTACCATAACACTTATTGGTTAATAACAGTAACTACCCCTGGACTGTGGTTGGGTTTTCACTGTGCATCTTTCTCCTACTTCATTCTCGTTTCATCTCCTTACCCACCAGGTGGAGTGGCTTAAGAATGAGGAGCCCATTGATTCCAACCAAGATGAGAACATCGACACCAGAGCAGACCACAATCTGATCATCCGCCAGGCCCGTCTATCTGATTCCGGGAACTACACCTGCATGGCCGCCAACATAGTAGCCAAGAGAAGGAGCATGTCTGCAACTGTCGTGGTGTATGGTCAGTGGAAACATGGAACAACATTTACTGCCTGGGTTCTTTGCAACAATAGCAACCAGTTGGTTACAAATCAGCTAGTTGACCCCTTGTCCCTATTTCCTGTCATAACACCCAGTCCTGAGAGCCTTAACCTCAGGTGCATGTTTTTGTTCAATCCTTAGCACAATGGGGTCCTTGTCTATGATGAGGGCTCCTATGCACAACCACTGTACAAATAATAAAAACTCCTCATTCCACTTAAAAGCCTGGCCAAACAAATAAGCTTTACACAGTGTGCTTTTAGGCCCTGATTCAGGAAAGCACTTGTCTCTACCTTTCCGAATAGCCATGTGTTCAAGTGCTTCCCTTTGTTGGACCTATATGGCATTATGCAAACACTTCTTAACAGATCTAAACGTCAGGTGGCACTGGCAGAAGAAGCAGAAACATTCATTTTCACCAGTCCCTGCTGCATACAGTGTTGATTAAACTGGAGAGTGACATTTTAATGATGAAACCAGAGGCCTGCTTCAACCATTACTTGTTCTTAAAATGATCATGTTTATCCTTTAAATGAAGCATGTTTGAAGAGAATTGAGGTGCCTGCCTCTACATTCCCTTCAGAGTCTCACTGTCAGTCATCACACCTTCTGGCATATAAACCAACCCAAGGCAAACACAGCAGTTCTTTGACACCGCGTCCTTTATGTAATTGCGTTCTGATGCTATTTAGGTGGTGGTGCCCTTGTTTGGGCTTGGAATTTACCTTGCAGAACACATACAAAAGAAAGCTGAGAACAAAGGGTTTTTGAAATGAAGACTTGATGCTTAAGTCTTACCATGCCATCTGTAATTCCATGCATGTGTGTTGCAGTGAATGGAGGTTGGTCGTCATGGACTGAGTGGTCTAACTGTAATGTGCGGTGTGGTCGAGGCTGGCAGAAGCGATCACGGACCTGTACCAACCCTGCTCCACTCAACGGCGGTGCTTTTTGTGAGGGAATGTCAGTGCAGAAAATTACCTGCACTTCGCTGTGCCCTGGTGAGATATCCAAGTCTAATTTTAAATGTCACACCAAGAGAGAGTGCTCTCTATCAGAATTGCTCGGTGGTTACCTGTGCTATGCAGAGCCACTGGGATCAATGGAGAACTGGGAAGGCATTTGTTTAGATCGGAGTTCATAGTCCATTCTTATCTTTTTGTGCAATGGTAGAAGTTATATGCATCTGTGACCAGATCTGGTAGGATTTTTGGTGCCTAGTGAAATCACCTGGGTGTTTACGCACTAAACAGGGATCTTTGTGACATAAAGAGAGGTCTCCACCCATTAAAGGACTGGTCTCCTTTTTAGGCACAGTATTTCCTTCCTTCCCTCCTGGATTTAAGGCTTTGGCAGGAGAAACACAAAACCCTGAGCTCAGGATATAATGAGTAGATAAAGGATGCTTTGGTTTGCAAATGCTTTGCTTGAAAATGTATTTAAACTTTTATACCCAGCTCAGGTTATCACTGAAGCATAGTTATTTCCCTTGATACACAGTTTTTCCTTTGGCTCTCCTGAGACATGATCTGCCTTATTTTGGGGCGAGGATGTCCAATGCATGTGGATAAACAAAACCGGGTGTCTGTGTAATTTTAAAATCGTGTATTCATCGAGCTTTATCCTAATCTCATTGGAATTGGTGGGAGTTTCTCCATTCACTTTTATGGTCTTTGGGCCCAGTATATACTGACCTGGGATTTTAAAAGAATTTTAAGTGCCTGTGGTCACCTTTATGCATGAGAAGTGTAGCCAGGGGACTGCGGAATGCTGTTAAGGTGTGAATGGGGGCGGAGAGAGCTACAGATAACTCAGACCTCCTAGTCCAAGCTCTGACTCAGGGCATTAATGAGAGGCCACCAAAGCCATCTATATGCCTTCTTTGTATATATCAACACTGTTCCTGCTCTAGGGCTGTGTGAAGCCTTCACACACCAACCCGTTGGAACTGAATTTTGGATGAACGCTACAAGCTAATAGCTGCTTTACAAAGAAACGTCTATCCAATTCCCTCCTGCAGTCTTCAATTGGTTGTAGGTGCTTTGCTTTTCTTTCTGCCCTGAACTGTTATGTATTGGTGGTGTGCTCTGTATAGAGAGCTGCTGTGTTCCACACAAGTGGCTGTTTCAGTGATGAATGTCTGGATGTATAATATGGGAGAGAAAATTAGAATCCTAAAGATCTTTAGGATCTTTCTGGATAATAGGTGCTAGATACATGTCAGACCTTTCCTGAATTGTTAAAATCAGTATTCCGTAAGTTTTTAGACAAAGATATAGCTCATCTTCTATACACACAACTCAAACTTGATGGTGTGGGCTCCAGTTGCTGAGACATCATGGGAATAGGGAACTCAGGTTTCTTTAAAAGGAATCCTGAATAACCAGCAGAGCAAGTGGAGTTCAGTGCAGTCTGATATCACCAGTTGGTCATAACACATACCGACCATGTGTATTTTTCTTCCTGTTTAGTGGATGGTAGTTGGGAGGTGTGGAGCGAATGGTCAGTCTGCAGCCCAGAATGTGAGCATCTGAGAATTCGGGAATGTACAGCTCCACCTCCGAGAAACGGAGGAAAATTCTGCGAGGGTTTGAGTCAAGAATCTGAGAATTGCACCGAAGGGCTTTGCATTCAAGGTAGGTGACGTGACAGTGACCCTTTGCATTAACAATTATTGGAAGGCATTGCCTTCTGAAAGATATGAAATATTGTTGGGCTCTAAAATGCAACACCATGACATTCATTCATCTCTGTAAGGGTCTCATGGCTGAAATCCTGACAGAAGTTGGACTATACATTTTCAGGGAGTTGTATCTGCCTATCTGAAATTCACTTGACCCTTGGCTCTTTGTTATGGCCTGAGGAAAGCCCCCTGAAGTCAATTGTAAGACTCAATCTGGCTTCAAGGACCTTTAGGATAGGCCCACAGCAAATAATTTATCAGGGTTTAGGAAATGTAACCTGTATAGGCCAGGCACACTTCATCTGTACAGCACCAGGTGATTCTGGGGAGCCATGTAAAATTCTTTGTGTAAAACTTTGGCTCCAGTGAAATGTATCTCGCAGTATTGGCTCATTCTTTAGCTTTCCACCATTTCTGGGAAATAAATGGATGAAGCACCAACATGAGTCTTGTTGATGCCCTAGATACTTTAGGTCAGATTCAGTTCATTTGGATTTTTCCTTAGGTGTAACTAAGGGCAGTTTTAGGCTTGGCATGTTAGTCATGGGTTCCTTTCAACAAGATCTGACCCTTTTTAAAGCTTTTTTGGAAGGCAGATGAACAAACTACTATGTGCTATTACAGCAATCACAAAGGAGCCAAAAAAAATCAGTGCTGCAGCTGAAATATCAGCCTAGAGGTGCAGAACATCCAGGACAGCTGCATGTTCTTGAAATAAATGAGAAATTAACAAGTTTATTCCTATGTTGCAGTCTGTTTCATACCCATGAAGCAATATTGCCACTTCATCTCTTTATAGCAATAAAATGGCAACTTTGGGAACAATCTCAGACTGAAAAAAGTGAATTGGAAAAATAAAAATAAAAGCAATTTTGGGTTTTAAGTAATCTCCTTTGTTTGTTTTCATGGCAGTGTCTTCCCATCCCTCCTTGGTCACAGCAAGGCAAATGGAGAGCTCAGGCTCCAATCCAATCTATGTAGCCTGGCAGTGTGCTCTAGTGGATAAAGAACTGGATTAGGAGTCTGAGTTCTGTTCCTAGCTTTGCTGCTGACCTGCTCGGTAACCCATCTGTAAAGTAGGGATGATGACAGCAATCTTCCTTTGTAAAGTGCTCTGAGAGCTATGAATCTATTGCTCTTTCTATGAAAGGGTTCCCGGCACCTATGTTAGTCACTGAAAGTTGGAACTCACTTTTTATGCACTATAGTTTGTGTAGTTTAGACAGTTTTAATGGAGGGTAAAGAACTTCTTACATGTCACTGTTGTGGTTGCCTGGGGCATTGCGTACTTGTAGACTGCTCTAAGTTTGAAGTGTTGCTTCCTCCTCGCCAGCCAAATCCCTCCCTGGTGCAGCTCCATTAAATTCAATGGCATTTACATCACAGAAGAATTTGGCCTCAGGTCTCTACCTTGCACTGCTTCCCTTTCTCCTCCGTCCCATGCCTAATGTGCCTCTCACTAACAGGGCATCCTATCTATATAGGCCCAACATCTGCTAGCTGATCTGGTATGGCAGTTTTTGCTGGCGTCTTTCCTTCAGTCATGCCTAATGATCTACTTAGCGGTTCAAAGGAACAATTAAAGAAAAAAAAATAGTGCCTAGCCAGTCGCACAAAGGTGTGGACATAATAGGGAGAAAATGGTACCTTTGTAGACCCCATCAGGGAATCTGCTCACCTTTCATCATGAGATTTGATTATCTTTTATTTTTGGCCATTTGTAACCTTTGCAGAGACTGAAACTTAAGCTTAAAAAAAATCTAAAATTTTCAAAGGAGCTAGAATTTCAACAGATACATCCTTTAGACTCGTAAAATGCCAGTACTGACTTTTTTTAATTTAGTCACGCTCTCATGTGTTAGGCGAGGTTTCCAGTGTTGCTGCACAGTCCCTCCAGTTTTTGGGACACTAGGTTAACAAACATGAATTGCTTAAGAGGGCACAGACAGGATGTAAACTTGATTTTCCTGAGTATAAACAGAATTGTTAGTGAGAATCTGTAGGATACAGAATTCAGTCTGCTTTTGAGGAACAACCCTGTGGTGAACGTAAGATGTTCATTGTTCTTTCTCCCTGCTACACAGGAGACGAATGCTCTTCCCCACAAAGGCTTATGTCCAGCATCCCTTCATGTGTATTTCTATAATATGCATATTAGTATATCAATCACAAGCTGTTATCATGGTGTGGCCTGTCAGGAGTATCTGTTGAAAGGGACACACGGGGATGTAGCTGTGCACTGCAGTACGTAGCAGAGTTTGTAGCAGTCATACAGGTGGCTTGCCAGCTATTGTATGGCCTTCCTCAGTAGTTGTAGTATCTGGATGTTTCTCACAGATCAATCCTCTCCAGAAAGTGTCCCTAAAGGCTGTTGATTTTACTGAAGTTTCACTAGAAAGGTAAAGGGACCCTCTTTTTCACTTCGGGAAGCTGCATATGATGATTCCCTTCACTGCTGCTGTGCAGCATAATTACCAGTACCTTGCCCCAAGTGTCCCATGCCATACTTAGGCCTTAGAGACAGAGGTAGGTAGTTACCATGATAGTGTGTAAAGCAGCTCTTTGCCTGAAGGGAGGGTAAATTTGTCCAAAGTGTGTAACAAATATCAATGCTTGATCAATTGACATATTTTTTGAGGTGGTTTCATGATCTCAGGGCAAGTATATAGTCTCTCTGTGGTTTGTACAGTGCCTAGTACAATGGGGAACAGATTCTGACTGGAGCATCTCAGCATTTTATCAGTAACTGTGTTATCTGATAGGCCTCTGGGGTGTGGTTTTCCAACCATTTCCAAAGGGTTAATTTCCCATTTCTTAGCCATTCCAGTTGTTTCTGAGCATTCAGTCTAGCTGCAATCTGTATCCTGGTCTCTGAATGTTCCTGCCAGAAGAGATTGTATTACGATGAATCCTATCATGACTGTCTGCAGTGAATTATCGCTTTAATATTGATGCAAGAGCCCCTTAGATGTTGCAGAAACACAAACGTAGTGCTATGGCAGCCAAGTGTCTCATGAGGACCACACCTGATAGGTGATATTGACTCCAAGAGTTTTAAATAAGTATGTCTTCAGAAAATATGCTGGTAAAGCTGGATGGAGCTTTGTGTAGAAGCAGTGGTCTCAGCTACTAGAGATTCTCCTTGGACATATGTCTATGGAGGGGGAGATCTGTGTCCTGTTAGGTTCAGGAACAGAATTCAAATATATCAGTGATACACCTAGTAAACTTGGACTGATTGCTTAGCCTCTGTATTGTCCCAGCTCTCAAACTCAGGAGCAACAGCTGAAGACTAGACAGAGGTCAAGTGGGAGTATTTTTTCATATCAAAGAACAAAAATATGCTATCAGAGTCTGAAGCATAAATTTCTCACTTAGCTATTTTAGTTAATTAACTGAAAATGTGCTTTGTAAGTGACTCCCGTTTCTCTTAATGAACCTACCTTTAGCTCTAATACACATCTGCTGCTACATCCTGTATTTGGTATTCAGACCAAAATCTTTATGGCCAGTAGCTTTTGAGGAGAGCTTGATTATAACTCCCATTGGCAGAAACAGAAGGTTCTTGAGATGTGGGAAGATCTGAATGGTGCATTTTACCTAATCTCATGGAAAGGAGTTTGACTCTTTCCACTTGTTCCAGCAGCTACAAATCCTGTAGTTTTGAGTCCTCAAGATAAAGCAGTTTTCCTTTAGAAGGGATTAGCAGTTTTGGTTTTGCAGAGATCTGATTTAAGAAAATGCCGTGCTGACAGAAAGCAAAAAATCTTCTGTCTGTAAAGAACCTGTGCTAGGCCACCTTCCTTGTCAGGAAACAAATACATAAGAATAACTTTAAAAGTGACTTATGTGTGAAGTCAAAAATAAGGCCACCGATTAGAGATGCATAAGAGCCACTGTATTTTTTTCTCTGATTACATTTAAATGTGAGATGCCACATGGAGACACAAGTCTGCTGTTCATCCACAGAAGAGATGTGGTACAGCTTTAGCTGATTTTTGACACATTCACACAGCCCCAGAGCTGTGTCTCATTCTCAGGGATGGAAGGAAATTCATATCCCAGGCCCATTCAGTCCCCAGCAAGGGGATCAATTAATGTCACTGGTGGTGGTTTTATGATGGGGACACTTACCTAACTAAATTGGAAATAACTCATCTGCTCCTTTCACATGTGCTGCCAAGCAGCTATAATATGGCAACAACTTTTGTTCAGTAATGACCTGGTTTATTTAATTTGGTTAGTTAATTTTACTTGGTTTGCAAACTATCTGGGGCAGAGACCATCCTTTTGTTCTGTTTGTAGAGGGCCTAGCATAATGGCATCATGGGCCATAAGGGGGCTCATGAGTGCTCCTGCAACATACACTTTAGAATGTTTACCTTATCTGGCTAATGGCATCGCAGGCAAAACTGCACTACCAAACTTCATTCTAGTACAATTATTTTCAAGCTATCATCCCTTTTCCCACAATTCTAAAACCTCCATGTGCTTTAGCATTTAAAGAGTCATTGACTCCACACATTCAATTTTTTGGTATAACGTTATGTGAAAACACACTCTTGTACCCAGTAATCAATTAAATAAAGTAGGTTTGGGAACAAACTGTAGTATAGGAAAAATCTTCTGCCTCTGAAGCAGGTCCATTTTTTCCAAAAGGACTTTGCATGAGTCAACAGTGTGATGCTGTTGCAAAAAAAGCAAATGCAGTTTGGGGTTGCATTTAACAGTGGCATAGCATACAAGTCATGCGAGGTGATCGTAACACCTTACTTGGCACTAGCTAGGCCTAGCTCAAGTACTGTGTCCAATTTGGGTCACCACTAATGGAAAGGATCCAGAGGTGAGCGACAAAGACTATCAAAGAGTTAGAATGCAAGCCATGGGAGCAAAGGCTGAAAGAACTGGGTGTCTTTAGTTTGGAAAAGAGACAAGGCGAACATGACAGCAGTCTTCAAATACTTGAAAAGGTGCCATAAAAAAGATGGAGAAAATTGTGTTCTCTTGCCACAGATGGCAGGACAAGAGGCAATGGATTCAAACTACAGCATAGGAAATTTAGATTAAATCTCAGGAGGAAATTTACTGTAAGAATGGTAAGACAATGAACAAACTGCCTGGGGAAGTCATGTAATCTCCTTGACTGGAGGTTTTCAAAATGAGGCTAGATAGCCACCTGTCTTGCATGGTTTAAGACACAACAAATCCTGCATCTTGGCAGCAGGTTAGACAAGATGAACCTTGAAGTTCCTTCTAACCTTATGGTTCTATGACTTAGAATGTCTGTAAAAGAGTATACACAAAACTTGAGTTAGAGACTTGAAGGGGACATTGTGAAATTTAAGATTCAAATGCAAGCTTTATTTAAAGAGAAATTGGATGGTGATGGGAGAAGGTTAATATTAGGATATTATTAAATATGAATTAATGAATAAATTAGTGAATAAATTGGGGGTTCCTTTCTTTGTTGGGGAAGTTAATGAACCTGTCATTGTTGGGAGCATGTCACAACAATTGGTTTCTATTTCATGTATTTCAATGAGCACAAGTAAATGAAATTTAAGAAAGGATTCAGTGCAGCTTGGATAGTGAAAATGAATGAGTTATTTGAAAAGAATAAATGGGACAAATGGTGAAAAGCGAACTAGATTACTGAAATTAAAAACAGTTTAAAGTAGAAGACTATTAGGAACGTATGTATTGACATAAAAGCAATATTTAAAATGATCAGAATTAAACTCTTGGCTGGCACTGAATAATCCTAACCTGGTGGGAAAAAATCTATTGTTGGTTGATTTCATGCAAAACTTGTTGTATAACTTATGGTTTCTACCCTGTTTGCAAGGAGAAAAGGAAGCTGAGGAAACGCTGAACTAGTAATGCATTCGTGCTTTGGAATTAATTTTAAGATAGTAACTGCAGATTTCTGTTTTGTTGCACACTACTTACTTGCTCACGCAACTGAGATCAGAAACAATCCCTAGGCATTGTATAGCAATAAATCTGAGGTAGCACAGTTTGGGGCCATGTCTGTTCTCAGTATTGTATATAAGGAGCAAGTGTACTGAAAGTTGATGATGCCAAGCTCTTGTAAGAAAGGAGACCGAGGCTCTCTGATTTAAAAGGAGTTACTTCAGGTTTATACCAATGGAGCTGAGATCAGCTCCTGCGTTTTTTAAATAGATTGTTCTCCTTGTTTTGATGGGATGGTGGGTGTGGGAAGAATGTTTGCTTCAAAACTTGAATCTCCATATGTGTGTTCAATTAGACTGAAATATTAAGTGTCTCTTGTTTGTTTCATCTTGGTGTGATATCTTTACTCCTTTATGGGTCATGCTGTAAGTATATAGTTATGTCAAATTATTTTTAGGGCCATAATTGCTTTCTCAGCTAATAAGAATTGATGCAATTATAGTGTCTGGGTTTTTTTCCTTCATGTTCCAATATGTGCCTTTCCAGCTCTGCTTTACTTCCCACAGGGAATTGTGAAGGAAATGCAGTGCAGTGCTTCAGAAAACTAATCTCTTGGAGGTTATTTATCTCAGGCACAACTTGTTAACTTTGTTCCTTTCATGAGGCAAAAATAGAAATGAAACATTTCTGTGGTTAACGAGTATAGACTCTTCCAAAAACAAGGTTGGAACCTAAGTTGCAGATAGTACATAGCCCCCAGTGATTCTTTCCAAGTAGGAAAAGTTCTAATCCTTAAAGAATCTTCAAACGTTCATTCATTAAATGAAACTTTCGGTGACCAGTTGGGGGTCAACGCTCAGGTTCTTGGATCAATCCCACACAGCAGAGGCTGGGAGTAATCTAGAGGAAGCATCTTTCTATCCTTAAAGACATCCATCCTTCCCAGCCTCGGCTAATTCTTGGTTGGCTTTAGGTTCTCTGAGAGTCTAATTCTCAACTGAAACAATGGTTCTGACTGGGATGTGAAATTTTTGAAGGGGAACAAGGACTAAAGTAGCAGACCAAGGACTCTGTCTCTCTGTCTCTCTCTCTCTCTCTCTCAAAAAAAAGAATCCAAACCATGTGAGAACACAAACTTTGGACAAACAGTGAATATAATTTTCTGAAGATGTCCATTCTTGTTGCTTACACACTTCTCATTTAAAATGAAGAAGTAAGGCCAAATATTATTTATATACTCAGCTATTTAAGGAGGCTAAATATTCTGGAAGGAGACTGAACTGTTATGGTAAATTGGGGCTGAATAGCAGGAAACATTTTCTAGAGGTGAGATCCAAATGCATAGTAGAAGAATCTCCGAAGGGAATTTTGGAAGCGAGGTTCTATTTAAAACTGGACTTGGATATTAGACATGCTGCATTGGCAGGGACAGGGCCTAATAGAAACAAAGAAGCTAGAAATGGGGAACAAAAACAACCTTTCCCTCAAATTCCCTTGTCACGTACCCGTCTAAACCCATTCTGGCTCTTGACATAAATGTATTCTTCCAGAATTCATGTTTCCCTTCCCATTAGGAGCACAATGCTAGGTTTACATAATGCTAACTAGTATGAATGTTAATGTTTGACACGGCACTAGAAGGAGCAAGGCTGGCATATTAATAGGAGTTCTAAAGATAAGTGCAGCTGAATTTATCAAGTCCTAATTTTTGGTGTCATTTTGATACACACCTTCTGTCTTTACTGTTTGCTGGAGTCTAGAATGTGTTTGGCAAATGATTGATCAACCTGTCTTCAGCAATACAATATTTTTTGTTTTCCAAATTCACATGAATTGCAGACTCTGTTTAACCATTTCAACCATCTGGAAAGTTAAAATTACCTTGTTAAATGTTTGTGTTCTATAATGCTTATTTATGCAATGTTGGTAAATTCCTTGATCATATATTCTACTCAATTTAACAAAGCAGAATTTTTCTGTATATGAAACCCACAAGTTTTTGGTCTAATCACCTCTTAAATACCTAGAGTGTTGTGGTCTCATCAAGTACCCATACCAAGTTACCCCATGGCATCTAATACTACCATGTGTTAACATGGTAACATACCATATGGTGGGAGTGTTATGGTTTTATTCACAGATCAGTCAGTTATAATCAAACAGAAAAACAAAACCTTTTTGCAATCAGGCACATGACATGAAAATATACATTAATGCCAAATTCATACATGCTAGATGAGGAGGAGTTTATGGTGAAATTTTGTAGAGTAGCTAGAGAGCAGAACAAATTTATATTTTGAAAAATTGTTAGTGGTACAAAACGTCCCATGAAGTCTAGCAACGAGGAAGTGACCTCTGCAACAAGCTTGCAGACCAACAGCAGCAAATCAATGAAATAACTGCCAGCTAAATAAAGGTCCATTTGATTCTAACCATCTTGCCTAAAAAGACACCTGTATTTTGTAAAGTAAAGATACAACATAATGGATGTTACATGGTTGGAATTACAAGTATGGAAGCAATACACTAATGCATTTTCTCTCAGCCTCTTAAAAATTAAATTGCTGCCCCTCATGAACAGAATAAGGGTGGATTTGGGGTTTTTTTACACAGCATTTTTAATTATAAAAGGTTTCCATGGCATCACCATGCTTGAGAAAAACAGTGACTTGCTGTGAAAGCAAGGATGCCAGATCACTTTGGTTAGAGCCACTCCTAAATATGTCAGTTTTTTGTGTAGTTAGTCAAAACTATTATTCTCTGTTGTATAGTTTCCTTGGTAGGTTTCTATGTAGAATCCAGTGAGAGGGATACTGTGTGCATGTTTATCTAGTTTTAAAGTTAGATATTTTATCTAGGAAAAATTAAATGTTTTCCCCCTGATGCCCACAAGTTTGCCAGTCTACAAACAGATATACTACAAGCATCCTTTGCCAGAGCATTATAAACACCAAAACATTCTGCTTTTCCATACATCAGCCAGCCAGCTCAGTTGAATTTGGCCAAATGGCTTCTGGCTCTACCATATAGCAGGAGATCACTGCATTAATTTAATTTCTATTCAGATCTACTGTAGATGGTAATCTGTATTTGCAGAAGGGAACAATTTGTTTCTGTATCAGTTCAATGATGGGTGATTCATTTGCCATTTATGAACCCAATTTCCCATCCAAAAGCTCTTTAAAAGAAAACTGTACCATAGGAGCTCAGCATTTAATTGCAGGGCATAAAAATGAAACGTTCAAAACCAACAATAGTGGACTCCCCTTACTAGTTTTGTGTAGCCATAGTAGCACTGACCCTTTGTCAATAAAAACCCCCTTGTAATTAATTTCCTTCATTTTTTGTGCATTGAAATGCTTGTGTTTTAACATATTTTCTAGAAGAGTTCAGCCTGATGTGTCGGTAAGGAGCCAATCCTCCACCTCTTCTCTCACACACAAATTGTCCCAATGTGGGTTTGTGGGAATTGTCATACCAGATTATATTCACTGATAACCTGACTCTCACAATGGCTCATACCAGTTGCTTCAGATGAAGAAACCCCATAATTGAATAGCTCACTCATTGAGAGAGGTTTTTCCAATGCTAGGGAAAGACTTATACCCACACCTCTATTTTATTCTAGACATTATATATATATGTCTTTTAAAAATCCCACTAAGCCCTTGGCCTCAATTCATCATGCAGCAATGAATTGCACAAATTATGTGCTGTTTATAATAAAGAAAACCCTAATGAAAGTTACTCATGCAAACAGTCTCTCTGAACTCAATGTGACTACTCCTATGAGTTAGATAACAAGAGTGATCCCTAAAACACAATGCTTGCTGAGGGATGGAGGGGGAAGGGGAGAAAAACCAGCACTAATTTCTAAAACTAGTACAGAAAATAATTGGTGTGTGAATGACTAGTGAATAATAGACTTATAAACACAGTCATATTTGTGTGCATATATAGATACATAAGAATGAATATAGTCACCATATGTATTTTTGATAAACAAATATTTAATAACCAATCAGTTTTCCTTTAAATATTTTTCATTGCATCAGCCTTATATTGAGAAATATAGATGATTCTTGACTAACTTCATCTGAGTTCATCAAGAGTTATAGTTGAGTAGTGAAGTGTGTGTGAGAGAGAAAATAAAAAACCCAGGGCAGGTAACACAGAAACTAAAACAACCAACTAAGAAATGACTGCAAAGAAATACCTTGAAAGAGTTTTTTAAACAATGAAGGAAAAATATGAACATTAAAAATTCATATTTTCAGCAAACAAGGAGAAAATGTTTCATTTATAGAGTGAGACAAAGTGATATAGGAAATAATAAATTTACGTGGCGTGTATCTAAGTGCAACTTTGTCTGTCTCTCTTTTAGATAAAAAACCTCTTCATGAAATAAAACCCCAAAGTAAGTTCTTTTTTCTCTTGTAAATATATATTTTTCGTCTTCTGTCATTCTGCGTTATTTGTTTAGCAGCTAAATAAAACAAAGTTTTATAAAAGGGAAATGGATTAAGGAAAGCCTCTACTTAGTAATCATAGATTTTAGACTAAATATAAAATGTGACTTTTCTTCCACATTTGTAAAACACTGTGGGCCCTTTCTGCAGGAATGCTTATCTTGGACTTAATTTCTTGTTTATTGTGGTTTTGTGGTTAAAACAGGGAATCTGGGAGTCAGAATAGAACCAAGGAGTCCTGAGTCCACTACTGGCTTAACATGTGACCTTGGACAAGTCACTTTACTTCTCTGTGCCTTTATTAACTGGTAATGGATATTTATATCCTGCCACTTTTCTGAGGCACTATCCTGCAGTCTTAGCAGAGATCAGACTGCCACTGAAGTTAATGGGATTTTGGCCTAAATAAGAGCAGCTGGCTTGGGAGTTCTGTCTGGAGCATGGTAAATAGATAACTCATTTTTAAAAACTTTTTTCCATCAAAACTGAAATTTCCATCTGAAATATCAGCTGCAGCCACAACCTTTAGTGTTGGGGGGGGGGAACCCTGAAAATTGAGGTATGGGGGGGGAGGGGAAAGTTGGGTGGGAAGGAATCAAAAACATTTTCAGCCAATTAGATTAAAAATTTCTAGATCAACAAAAATTTGTGTCCAGTAACTGAAATTGTTTGACTTCGCAGGGATTTTAACAAAAACTGCCCAAAATGTCTAGACTGTCATTGAAGACATTTTGATTACATTTTTTACCCACTTTTGTTGTGGGGAAAAATCTATTTCCTGGCAAGCACTAGTTCAGAGTCTGTGTGAAACTGTCTTTGAATTTTTCCATAGAAAAATTCCTTAAGTGCATATTTTATTTGAAATTCCCAGACATAAAGGCCACATTTTAGAAGGCGCCAAAGTGAGTTGAGCAATCAAATCCCATTGAAAATTCACTGGTGTTTAGGCATCTAATACATCATCAATCCCAGCCCAAGGTATATATTCTTAGGACTACATACAGTAGGCTCTAGATCTCAATTTGACAACTAATTTTCGTGGGGCTTCAAAAGGGAAGTTTAGTAAACACAGTTCATAATATTGTGCCATGTTTAAACAGGCATTTTGAAAGAATGCTTTTGGCTAGAAATCTGGGTCATCCACTGATATTCGTTATATCCACACAGGTTGGGGATATATAACTTAATGGCTGTAAAAACATGATGCAATAAAAGTAGGAATAATAATAAAGAAGAATATCCTCCTAGATAGCTGCACCTCTTGGGAGGCTAAAGGCACTTGGCCTTCAGCTTCTCATCTTGTAACATGCTGAAGTTCTGTGGGTGTCCTCTGTAACCATCCTTATTACATTCTATTGCTTGGGTTGTGCAGAGTCCTTGAATAAAAGCATTTCCTGTGCTTTTTCCAGTTATGAAATATTTCTATGGATGTTCAGAATCAAAAGCAAATATAGGCAAACTGTAAAACATTTGAGGCTTGGCTTGCATTTTCATGCCCTTTTAAATTTGTTTTAATAGGCTCATCCCCACTTCCTCCATGTACTCTTGGTCACTTTGTAACTTAACTTGAACAACTGTTGCATTTTTGTTTATCCCTGCACCTCCTACTTAATTATTGAATCCTAAAAGAGAATCAGTCAAAGTGCTTCAATATCTTATTTATTAAAAATAAAACCTTAATGGAGTCAATATTAGTGCATGAGGCTCCCAGGGGAATTCAATTGTCTCTCTTTTTAAGCTGTGAGGTTAGAAGTACATTATATAAATACAGCTTGTTTCTGTTCAGTGAAAACATGGACTTAATTTAAGACTACATGAATCATTGTTGATGCAAAATCAAAGTCAATTATGAAGATAATTGAGAAACAACCTGTTCTGCTAAATAGCCATCTACATGATTCTCTGGCTTTGACTCATTTCATATCTGTTAGGACTTTGACCCATTCTAAGAAAGATTTCCAGTAGCTGGAAGATACAAAAAAGAGAGCAAAGTGGAGGGAATGGGGAAATAAAAGCTAGAGAGATCTTTTGATATCGCCTAGCAGACTAATGGCAAACTGGAGCAAATGTGTGCCCTCCATGGCTCATGGAAAGCACTTATTGTAAATGAGATAATTTAATCAATTACATTTCCTAATGTACTAAACCAAATGTTTCATTTTCTGCTCTTGCACATCTTAAATTATCTTCAGGTGCTTTATGAAACTTAATCATAGTTAATAGAAACTTCATTACCATCAAATATGCTTTCAATAAATGTTGTGTAACAGTGTGAGGAGATGGAGTGAAACAGTGGTTATGATTACCACAAACATGTACCCTGAAACAAAATCATAGAAACTTAATTCCTTAAGAAAGTCACTGTCTCCTCTGGGTCGGGAGGATGCAGTTCATTAAATAATAATTGGTTGACTTCAAGTGTTTTCAGCTAAATCCCATCTGGGAAAAACCACAAAGTACCGAAATAAAAAAAAAATCCACAGTTCCTTTTTCTTGAATCTCCATTCTCCCAAGGGAAAGAAATTTTGCATAAAAGGCGAGAAAAGAAAAGGAGATTAAAGTTTTTTCGCTATTTGTTTCCAAATAACAAATGATAGTACTCTGAATACTCTCATTTCTAAACATGTCGTTTTATAAGCTACATTGTCCCTTGGAACAAAATTAGTACCATTTTTCTCCTTTAAATTGAAATACTTAAGCATCAGAACAAAAGAATTCACTAAGTGTTTTTAATTTTGCTGTTGTCTTTTCATCCCTGACTAACAAATGGTTGTGTAACTACCTGGGTAGCACTTTCAGGTCACCTCTTAAAAACAAACAAACAAACAAACAAACAAAAAAAACCCCACAACAATGAACATCTTATTAAAGATAAGGAAACCTACAAAAAAAATCTCTGTACAGAATTTTAGATAATACATTATGAAGAGAACTATCAAATTTAGGTCCCAGTTGTTTTTTAAAATATTTTTCATGACCAAAAATTGTTTTTTTTCTAATACTATTAGGGTTTTTTCCCCAAATCCTTTCAGTTAAGATTTAAATATTCTCCTTAGCACTTGTAATCCAAACATGGCAGTCTTATGCTAGTATATAAAAACCAAAAATGAAACTGACTGATCAATTTAATGTTTAAGAAGAGTGAATCAGAATGTAAATTATCTAATTTGTTTTAATAATATAAGAATTTAGAATGATAAATTACCATTAGTAACACAGTTAAGGGATTTTCTTAATTATTTTTATGCCACCAGTGTTTACATTGTGACAGCTCTTTAAAATATTGTCTGTTTTACATACCCTGTTTTGACAATGAGGGATAATTTCTGAACTCCTGTGCTCTACACTCCTTGCCATAACAGCAGATTTTCATTATTAGTGGATCCATGTACATTTTAGACCAGAATTTAACCTATTTTGAAGGAGAGGAGGAACAATTTCAGATTTTCCACTTTTTCCTCTCTCTAAAAAGGATACTTTAAAAAAAGCTATGTTTAAAATAACTACTGCATAGGTCACTGTAGCACACTCAAAAGGATGGGAATGTAGATGTGAGGAGCTCAGACACTTGCTAACTGATTACTTCTATCTCCTGGGCTATAGACCACTCCGGGATGTTTCATAATAAACATCTCTTGGCTTGCCCAACATACTAATTATCCACAACATCAGGAATGGAGTATCAGAGTTAATTATCTAACAACAAAGAGAGTGTGTTTGGGGACATAAGTGAGAAGAAATTGAAATGCTGTAGATTTGTAGACTTCCTTTCCTGTACCCTTGCATTAGAGGATATGAAGTTACTTTTGTGGTTAGGGACAGGGACTCAGGAGATCTGGGTTCAATTCCAGGTTCTATCAGTGTAAGACATTGGGCAAGTCACATGATCTCTCTGCCTCAGTTCCCCATCTGTAAGAAGAGAAGAAGGATACCTTCTTTGTTGGTCTTGTTTGTTTGGACTGTCAGATCTTTAGAGCAGGGACTCTCTCTTACTCTATGTATATCACCTTCCATACTGATGGGAGGGGAGGGTGCCGATGATGACTGGAGCTGCTAGACACTAACATAACTTATAATAAAATGGGCTCAAAGCTCCATTGTAAATTTTCTAGCTTGAAAAGATTTCCATAAAAATGGTGTGAGCAGAATTTGAAAGATGTTCATTGCAATTAAGGCAAAGGTTTGGGCACATCGTGGGCCAAAACTGGATACTTGCCTAAGAAAATATGCTCTAGTTACAGTGGTGATTTGCAAATGTTCACTATTGAATGGCAGATAACATAGTTAAATCTTCCCTCCATTTCCTGAGGTGTATACCAACTACCAACAAATGATAACTTCTCCAGTGTCACTAGGAAAGAATGCATCCCCCCCATCGCTTGATAATCCCAACTCATTTCCTAACACAATGAATGAGAGAATTC
This sequence comes from Mesoclemmys tuberculata, assembly GCA_007922155.1. Taxonomy (NCBI): domain Eukaryota; kingdom Metazoa; phylum Chordata; order Testudines; family Chelidae; genus Mesoclemmys; species Mesoclemmys tuberculata. The sequence goes on from ML675745.1 coordinate 9,008,243, forward strand.
CATTTGTGTGGAAGGAAAAGTCTAGTAAAAATAAAATGTCAAAGATACCATATGCTCATTCTGAAATTATTTCTAGCTATTTTTAAAATCTGTGAGCTTGGGTTTGATTTCACCCAAAATGAAAAAAACAAATCACTGACTAGACACCTGATACGTCTTTCTTGAAACTGCATTTTTTTAAAATTGTGACAACCTGTGCCATAAAATGGTCTAATTAGGATCTCTGATTTAAGATTAATGACTTTCTTTGTAAAATACAAAATCCATTAAACATCATGAGCTCAACAATAAATAGTCATACTTCTCTTTTTTTGGCATCATTTCATGCTCCTTTCCAAGGCTGTGCTTAAGCATCTCTATATCTGACCTATTCTTAGTCATAGAGATGTTCTTCTCCATCTACACCAGTAAAATATTTAGTGAGAGAAGAAGCTGACCAAAGATTACTAAGGAGGTAGAACTCTTTGCAGAAGAAATGTATTTTTCTTTATTTTATCTTTAGAATCCAGGACATACCAAATTATCCCTTTTTCCCCTTTGCCACCATCTAAATATGAAAACACATTCTCTTTCCCTTTCTACAGTTGGTCAAAAAAACCAGGGAGGGCAGATCACAAACCTTTTACAAATGTTTTTTTGCTGAAATTTGAAAGTGATTAAAAATTTGCATCACAAAACTCTGAAACTTGAAAAATTTCCAGAGTATATCAAGATTAAAAAAGGATGCTCTTTTTTGTCTTTAATTTCACTGAATTTGAAATATATCAAAATTGTGAAATTCTAAAAACTTCAACCAGTACTAATTACTTATACAGTAACGTATTAACTTTATTTGTAATAGATCTGCTTGGGGAAATATTAAAATTAGGGGGAAATTACATTTTTCAAAAATAAACAGGGCTTTCCAACTCAACCCAGTTGTGGAAGAAAAAAATCTAGTTTTACTTTTTTTGAGCCTCTCTTCCTTGCCCCAAAATTAAAGAGAAGTGTAGACAAAAATAATGTGACACTCTTTTCTAAATATTCTTAATGTCCCATTTCATGCCATGTTGTGAAACCATTGACAGTAACCCGGAGGTTACTCTGATTGGCAGCTTCGATTCTTAAACCACCACCCCAGCCAGTTATGGAAACAGTGCTGAAAAATCCAATCTAATGCTTAATTATTGAGCCATGACTAGCCTCTCTCTCTCTGGTTGGAATGTTCTTTGATACTAAATTCCCAGGGGTTTGGCAAAGAACTAGAGAATGACCTCTACTCAGAAGTCACTCACTTTATGTTCAGTCAGTGTATCCTGCCCCCTTCAGGGAGCTAGCCCTCTGAATTCAACTCAGCTCCACAGTAACACTGTTAGATGAGCCACACTATTCCCTCAAAGTAACCAGCCATGGGCTGTGGTAGAATTCCCTTCCTGGAAGAACTCCCTCCACAACGACGAACCTCAGCCAAGAAAATACTAGGGTTCAAAAAAATCACCCTTGACAAACTTGTGTGGCAGAAACCATTTGATTAGCTGGAAATTGTGATCTACAAGTGTAGACTGTTGAAGGTTATTTTCCAGGAATAACTGAGTGTGCTCCATATATCTTTCAATATTGTCATAACGTAGGTCTCCCCTTACTCCTCAGTCTGCCGCCTTTTACACTTGGACACTCTGACCCAAAAGAAAACTGTTTTTGTGCAAGGGGCATCAAGTTATAAAAGGCAAAGGTGGCATCTGATGGAAATACAATAAATGATCATGTCAGGACATTAAACTCTTTACAAAAATCTGCTATTCTATTTGTGTTTCAAGTGTTTGTTTCCTCAATACCTCACTTTGCATTTACAATATCTCTTCTGAAGTGGGATACTGGAAGGCCCAGAAACTATTAGCCACCCGGAGCAGGGAAAAATCCCCTCATAGAGCAGATCTGAAGTCTTCTCAGATGTGCCTAGACCACAAACTTGAACTCTTCAGGGCATATCCACTTTAACACTCAGGTACACGAGTGTGTACATGTTTAGAGGTTTTTCCAATACTGTTTGTGGTGTGGCCACTGTAAATTAAGTTTTTTCCAGGGAAAAGCCTGACAGCCACTCTGATCAGACCTGAGGGTGTTTGTCTCTTTAGTAAGTAATGCAATCCAAGGAGAACTGGTTTAAGGTAAATGGAAATTCTGTGAGCAGGGATTGCTTTATAACATTGAGTACTTGCCTTGGATGCTGTAGAGGACAGGTTGGTAACAAATAGTCCACTTGCTTTAGCCTACCTGGTACAGCTCCCTTGAAATTAGGGGACTGCCAATATTCCACTGGTTCATTTGGCAGCATAGCTGGCATGCCTTCCTGGCAAGTTCAACAGTGCTTGTATGGTTAATTAAGTGTCTGACATTCAGTTTACATAACGAAGTGGTAAATCAGAAAAAGCAACTTCTACTACAAATTAGATCCCTGCTCACTTCATCAGTATCCTTCTGTCCTCTTTCTCTTACAAGTGGCTGGCAGTCTGGTTCCTACATACAGTATAGGGGTTTAAGGATGAAATTCCCACCTGTGCAGAGCTCGGCACAAAATAATGTACCACATAAACCCTCAGATTAAGAAGTAAGTGGTGCAAGGCCATCTACTGGCCTTCTAAATAATGCTGAATTCTTCCTCTGTGCTGTTACTGTGCTTCACACTTTATTCTCTCTTTACTGCTCAGTTACTGAAATAGTTTGGTCTGAATTCCTGGTTCATTCTTTATTTTCACTATGATTTGTTTGTTTAAAATAATATACGTTCTTCCAAAAGGCATTTGCTAATGCAAGTACCATATTGTGAAACAGTAAAAAGCTTTACCAAGTAAATACATTACCATTCTTTCTCTAAAACAGAGTTCAGCAGCAGGGGAATTATTGAAGGGTCACAAAGTGTCTTGCCAAGTAATTTAATTTCATGGTTCTTGGTCCCAGATCCCACCCGGTTGTGCATAGTGGGACTAGATAGCTCTGATACTCAGTACTGCAAGTGCCATCTGGGCTACCCTGCTACCAAAGTTTTATAATTTCAAAAACTTGGTCATAAATTGCCCATATATGAGCATTGCTGGTCATGGGGACCATTTGGGTTCATATCTGTTTTTGATGGCACAGAGCACTTGCAGGAATCCAAGTTGAGGGCTCAAATCCCATCAGCTCAGTAGATGACAGAACAAGGAACAATGGTCTCAAGTTACAGTGCAGGAGGTCTAGGTTGGATATTGGGGGGGGGGAATTCACTATGAGGGTGGTGAAGCACTGGAATGGGTTACCTAGGGAGGTGGTGGAATCTCCATCTTTAGAGGTTTTTAAGCTGTGGCATGACACAGCCCTGACTGCAATGATTTGGCTGAGGTTAGTCCTGCTTTGAGCAGGGGGTTGGAGTAGATAACCTCCTGAGGTCCCTTCCAACTCTAATCTTCTATGCTATCAAACCCTGTGGGCTGACTTCTTAGAGGAGGCTCTATCCCCTCTCAAAGTGAAACAAGAAATCTTTACTTCACCAATTATTCCATCAAGGTTTGCTCCCTCCTGGATAAGCTGCAGGGCTCAGCCCCAAACCCTACACATCCCTGTAGACCAGTGAGAGATGAGGCAGCTTGCTCCCTAACAGAACCTACCCTACCCTAGCTGTTGTTGCTCTGGTGTCTCCCCTTTACTAAGGAAATGTCATGTAGCCCTTAACCTCCAATAAGCTGCAATAGGGAATGATTGTGGTCACTTCCCCTCTACCTCCCTTCCCCCACCCCCAGACCTGTGGAATGCACGTCTGTGGTAGAGGTTAAGCTAGATGAGATTTGCGCTCAGTCCTCTTCACTCATGGACCTGCAAGTGGTGAACCCTCTGGCATAAGGAAAAGTCATACAAAATGTCAAATGACGTGCCAGCCATTTCCTGAAAATACCTCATATTCCAGTTGTCTCCTGCTTGTTTGTTTTTAAACCTTCTCCATTTGTTAAATAATCATGAAGGCTTATGAGAGTGAAAGAGAGAGAAGTTAAACGAATGACCATGCAAGGCAACATTGCTTGGCAAGAAAGTTCCCCGTGCCCTCATTTCTCATCCTTTTTTAACACACCATCCACAAATCTCAGCAAACCCCTCACGTGCAAACATTAATCTTGAGACCTACTCTTAGCCCCAAATGATGTAGCTTATTTTTTTTTCACCTTCCCAAATGCACCGAGAAACAAATCAGTTCTCATTTGGGTAGTTAGCGAGGGAGAAGATACGTGTCGCTAATCTGGTGCCTTCATTCTCTCCTTTCAGATATCGAGAACGCCAGTGACATCGCCTTATACTCAGGCCTGGGTGCTGCTGTCATCGCTGTAGCTGTGCTGGTAGTTGGCATTACGCTCTATAGACGGAGTCAGAGCGAGTATGGCGTGGATGTGATTGATTCATCTGCACTGACAGGAGGCTTCCAGACATTTAATTTTAAAACAGTCCGGCAAGGTTGGTGTTGTGATTTTATCTTCTTCCTTCTGAGCTTTTCTTGAAAGAGAACATGCAGCATCTGGCAACATAAGACCTCCCACAGGCGCTGGAGCTGCCTTGTGCAGAGCAAGATGTGTGGTCAAGTGGCAAGGGTTAGGCCTGCCAGTTGGGATTCTGGGATCTTTTCCTGCCTCTGCCCTAGATTTCTGTGTGAACTCAGACAAATGAGTCATCTCTGCTTGCCTCAGTGTATCCCTTTGTAACTGTTATAGAAGTAGCGAGTGTATGATTAGTGTCTCCTACTGCACTGACAACTAATAAATGCAGAAATCATTAGCATTTTGTAAATTCCTACTCAGTTCCTACTTCTGTTTTCATTTCTCAACTGAAAGTGGTTAAATTTTCATTTGTTATATTCCTAATTTAAACAACTCACTTTTAAGCATTTTATGTTATATTGTTTGCATGTAAATTTCTATATTTTAAAATATATCGAATAGGCCAACACACAGTCATGAAAATTTATTTATTTTGTGGTTTTGGGTGGGTTTTTTGGTAAAAGGACTTTAAAAATTCATTCATAGACTTTCCATGACATGAATAAAACCCCATGCTAAAGAGCACGCAGAGGTTTCCTGGAATATTTCCTTGGATAAACAATGAGATTTTGAATTGATGATCATTATAAAATCTTGTATTTCTTTGATTCAGTACCGGTATTCTAAACTAGAGGCTGGCCTTATTGTGGGTGGGTGGAAGTGTTGGTGGCGTGTGAAAGTGGCCCAAATTTTTTTTTCTTTAGGAAGGTGAAATGTTGCAGTTGGTGTGTGTGCTTGTGTGCGCTAGAATATATATATATTCTACTTTCCAAGAGAGAGATGCCCCACTGAGCATAAATTAAAACAACTTTGGGGTGCAGAGGAATTTTATTAATTCATTTGGAAGTTCAAGTTGCCTTTGAAAAGTGGTCTATAATTTGCATTATATCATTTTCACATTATCTGAGATTAGCTTTTGATTTCATTTGGAAACTCAATTTGCTGTAAAAATCATGTTTTGGGTTTTATGGGGGAGGTTTTGGTTTGGTTTTAAGGTTGCACAGACACCTCACTCACAGGCTTATTAAAAGAAATTGTCTGTCTAGGCATTTTTATTTGAGGATGCATTAGTTCAGTTGCAGCTACTTTGGGTGTTTGTTTGCAAGTATTAATTAAAAAAATTCTACAGCCAAACAAAAAGCCTCAAAACAGTATGAGCATTTCAGATGTATTCTAGCCTCCACCTCTTAGCCATACCTATAAATGTATCACTATTTAAGATATCTTAGGCACAAACTTCAAATGTTTTGCTGGATCAGGGTTTTAAGGCTTGGATCCAAAATCCATTGATCTCAATAGGAGTCTTTGCGTTAACTTGAGTGGCTTTGGCATCTGGCTCTTATAACTTAGATTCATTATATGATTTCCTGATTTGTGGTGTTTGTTCTCAGGCAAATTACAGCTTAGTTTCTTCAGAACTCCACACAGCTAGGAATGAGATTCCAATTCTCCGATAACAAAGAGATGAGCATGATATAAATATGCAGACAGACCTCTAGGGACTATAGAATCCTCCCTTAAACATTGGAAAAACCTGAAAACATCTAGGTTTTTTTTTTCCTTCTCAGTTTCTCTCTTATAAATGGTTTTGGTGGGGTTTTATTGGCCTAAACTTTAAAACTGGCAACCCTAAAAATATAGAGCCAGATTTTGTCTCCCAAACTGGCTCTGTTGAACCAGACAGATGTTGGGTTTCCCCAATGCAATTATTCACAAGACACCATGGTGGCTGAAAGCAGGGTTCTTCTTTATTGTGCTGCAAGCACCTTCTCTTATAGCTTATCCCAACATCCCCTTCCACATGCAGTTCTTACAGCAGTAAACAAGCTCTCACAGCAGTGAGAGCTTTCTCACACACCCTAATCTGATCGGCTAGGACTGGCCAACAAGCACGGGGGGAGGCCGTAATCAGAGATGCACTTCGCAGTTCCCATAAACACTCCATGCTTCGCTGTTCCCAGAACAGCACCTGCAAGGCCATCTGAAAGACAGCCAAGACCAGGGTTTGCCCAGCAGTCAGCGTCTGGCCCCAAATCACCCCACAGACAGGTAGCTCCAAATTCATAACCTGGCTTCAGTCTGTTGGGAAAGGTTACCTGTAACCAGAATGAGGTCAGTGTACTCAGCCTTTTTACCAAGATGTAAGGGACATGTCAGGCATGTAAGGAGAGAGCATCTCTAATGTACAATTTTTAGCTGTGGAACAGTCCTTTGGGAACCTTAGCCATAAGGCATAAAGTAGAGCAGCCCTTGGGCTATTCTGTTTTATGTTGAGGCAGTTTCAGATTGACTCAGAGTCATTCTGACCTCAATATCATAGACTCATAGGGCTGGAAGGGACCTCGAGAGATCATCAAATCCAGTCCCCTGCACTCATGGCAGGACTAAGTAATATCTAGACCATCCCTGACAGTGTTTGTGTAACCTGCTCTTAAAAATCTCCAATGATGGAGATTCCACAACCTCCTTAAGGAATTTATTCCAGTGCTTAACAACCCTGACAGTTAGGAAGTTTTTCCTTATGTCCAACCTAAACGAACCTTGCTGCAGTTTAAGCCCATTGCATCTTGTCCTGTCTTCAGAGGCCAAGAAGAACAATTTTTGTCCCTTCTCTTTGTAACAACTTTTTATGTACTTGAAAGTTATCATGTCCCCTTTCAGTCTTCTCATCTCCTTCTAAACAAACCCAGCTCTTTCAGTCTTGTCCCATAAGTCATGTTTTCTAGGGCTTTAGTAACTTTTGTTGCTCTTCTCTGGACTTTCTCCAATTTGTCCACATCTCCCCTGAAATGTGGTGCACGGAACTGGACACAATATTCCAGTTGAGGCCTAATCAGTGTGGAGTAGAGCGGAAGAATTACTACTCGTGTCTGATTTACAATATGGCAGGGGAGAATCCATCCCCCATGTTAATGATTTGATTTCTTCAATAGGCAGCTTTCATGTGATATCCCCAAATCTGAACATTTCTAGTTTAGAATAATCTCTTTTTAGTAAATTCTAACCCACTTTGAGGAAGAGACTAGTGTTCTGCTGACGTTAGCATGCTGGAGGTGAGCAGTAGGAAGGCTTTAAGTACATTATGCTTGGAGAAGCCCAGAAGTTTTTTTTAAAATATAATTTATCTATCATGATTAATTGAGGAATGGTGCGACTTGCTTAGCAGCCTTTGTCTGGATAGGAAAGAAATGGTGTGGCTGGGAATTCTTTTTACATTAGAAGCTAATCATTCTGAACAGTCAGTTGCATGTAAACATTCAAATAAACTCAGTTTCTTTAATACCATCTGAGCTAGAGAAAGGATAGTAAAAATCTCTGCTGTTGTGTTATATTAACAGCAGCATCATTTAAAAATAAAAACACCTAAAAGCTAGGTCTTTGGAATGACTTTTCCCCCTTTTTTTAAGATGCTGAGAGCTGCAAAGAAAGGCTTAAATTATACTTACTTTCATCTAAAGGGAAATCATACCAAACGCAGCATCTGGTTAGAAAAATACATTAGAGCAGTCATTACCCTCAATGAGTAGGCAGCTAAGATGTCTATTGCCTTATTTATTAGTGGTGCTGGGGAAAATATTCAGTGGCTGCGAGAGCTGCAGCAGGACATCCGTCTGAAATTCAAGCTTTTGTAGCAGATTAGACCCAGATCTGTTGATCCAAGAGTGAAATGAATGGATGTGCTAGTTTGTGGGAAGGGGACTTCAGAGTGATCCAAATTCTACACTTTTTGAAAATGACTCATGATGCTAAGCAGTCCAATTTGAGACACATTAAAGGACCTGATTTTCAAAGGCTCAGCGTTTCTGACAATCGGATGCTTTTTAAATGTCTCAAGTTGCGAACCCAAAAATCACAAGTCCCACTTGAAAATTTAGGATTTAAATTTATCAGTCCGCCTCCACCCAGTGTTTTCTGAGTCCATCAGCACCCAGAATTAGATTTGGAACCAACCTTTCCTACATAACTGGGGTCCCACATTTCTAGTCAACCAAATTTCCTTCAAGCCTGAATTCATACCTTCCTATAGGCTCACTAAAAGTTGGTGTGCAGACATGTTTTCCTTTGGTTTACATTTGACTCCTTGATTATGTGCACTTTGACACTGCCTTGAGCGCAGAAAACACAGTGATCAAATATTCTTTAGATCTACTGCATTGTTTCATCTCCTTTGGGACATTGGCATATGTGATTCTGATTTCTGAGAGAATCAGAAAAGGAGAGGGAAGCGGGCTGGCTGGTCGTGGAGAGGTCAGAAGGATGAATTCATGCACATTTCTCTAGGAATTATCAAAACAAAGCTAAAACCTTGTGTCTCAGTCTGAGGCCCGGTCTACACTTACCTTCCGGATTCAGCGGCAGTCGACGGGAGATACGCAAGTGACATAAATCACTTGTGTATCTCCCATCGACTTCGCTGCGTCTCCTCTGCGCACTGTCCACACTGCGCTGAGCTGACGGGAACAGTGCTCCCTTCGATGCAGCGCTACGCCACTTACCGGGGTGGTTTTCCTTTGTTGATTGCTGGATTGACAGAGCGGGTCTACACAGACCATTCAGTCGATCCAGAGCAATCGATCTGACGGCAGCGAATTTGCCGCTATAAGTGTAGACCCATCCTGAGTGTTACTAAAATGTAACATTTTGTAGGCAATTCTTAACCACTGAGGCTGACTTGTTTTCAAGTTTTAACTTCATCTGTCAAACTGCCAGAATAGAGTAATGGGGAGCAGTGACCGTGCATTTGGCTTGCATAAATAAATTAGATTGTTCATCGCTGAAGTACAAATCCTGCAACGGACTTTGTACCAGCAGATCCTAGGCACCTGTGCAGATCTGCTTTTACTTTGCTGAGGTTCCATGTGGACTTGGGAGATCTGCCTATATGGAGCTCATTGCAAGATAAGGAACTAGATCAGAGAATATTCTGCTTTAACATTTGTGAAGCCCAACAGCATCTATTCTGATTTTATTCCTTGTTATATTGCCTAGATTTCTATTAAAAGTTTATCTGAAAACAGAAGAGGGAGATGTATTATCTAAGTGGAGTTTTTTTTATTGCCAAAATATGTGATGGGCTCATTGCAAGTTAGGATCATTAGATGCACATGGATATCAAAGGCCAGATCCTCAGCTGACGTAAGTCAGCATTGCTCCATTAAAGCCAAAGGAGTTACACCAGCTAAGAATCAGGCCCCCAAAATTTTGTAGTTAATCTACAGTTGACACTGTTGTTTTCCAGACTCTGTTCCTAGACTTCTATCCACAGAAAAGGCACAGAACAGTCAGCAGCAGTGCAAGATTCATGACCATGCCTTGTCAATATGCCTTGATGTTGGTCAGGAGAGAACTAAGAGAATGATGCCATAGAAAGGGAGAGGAAAAAAATGAAGTGTACAGCACTAAATTGCTGAATTAGTACCCTAAAGGGACCTATGTTTTGGGTTACCATGAATGACAGAAGAATTAGTACCACAGTCTTTGCAAAAAGAATAATGTGCATTTCTAGTACAGCAACTTTCATTTGAGGTTCTCCGAGCAGTATACAAACATTAATTAAGCCTCACAACTCTCCTCTTTGTGTAGGAAAATGCTAACTCATTTTTACAGATAGGCAAACCATGGCACAAAAGGGGAAAGGTGGGATTTTCAAGAGCACCAAGCTGATTTATAAGCACAAGCTGAAAGTCACTTAAAGTGCTTTTGAAAATTCCAGGTAAAATGACTTGCCCAAGGTCAGACAGTGAATTAGTTGCAAAACTAGGAATAGAAGCTAGGACTCCTAACACACCTCTCCCTACTTTAACCACTAGGCCACTTTCCCAAATTGTAAGATACAACATAAAATGGAAAGGCGGGTGAACAGACTTTTCCCTCATGTGGGTGTGGAACTCCTCCTCCCTCCCCTAGTTTTCCATTTCTCAAGTTAAATCCTGGTATGTCAGCATTTTTCTAGGAACCACCATGCACGTTACTGTTCCCCTTGCATGTAAAATGGTCATTAAGTACCCACTCAATTTCCTTTCATCAGGTAACTCCCTGCTTCTGAACTCGTCCATGCAGCCTGACTTGACTGTGAGCAGAACGTACAGCGGACCCATCTGCCTGCAGGACCCTATGGACAAGGAGCTCATGACAGAATCATCCCTCTTTAACCCCTTGTCAGACATCAAGGTCAAAGTTCAGAGTTCATTTATGGTTTCCCTGGGGGTGACGGAGCGGGCTGAGTATCATGGCAAGGCACATTCTGGAACATTTCCCCATGGAGGCAACAGAGGCTTCACTACAATACACGCCAGGAACAAAACCACATACATCCAGAATCTGTCATCTCTTTCAACACGAAGTGAGCTGAGAACAACTGGCATTTTTGGCCACTTGGGTGGCCGTTTAGTGATGCCAAACACAGGTGGGTCAATTATTTGCTTTTATTGAACACAAGAAAGATGCTGCCTAACCCCTTTTTGCTTTATAGCGTTTCACAAGATAAAGGAGAGAGGAGCTCACATACTGGGAAATGTGAAAATTACAGGAATCTTGCTCACCCATAAAACAGTTGTTACCATCAGATCATTTAGTAAAATTACAGCCAGGGCCAAATTCAGAGGTGGGTGTTTATTACATGTTAATAAGAGGTCACTGTATCTGAGCTGTTATAATCCAACACCTTCTCCTGTCCTTCTCGGTGTGAATTTCATGCTGTCTAGAAGATTCCCGTTTTTCTTACTAGGTCCCTGATCTCGCCATAGGGCTCCACTCTGGAGCTCATTGATGAATCAGGGTCTTGGCCTCCCCTTTCTACTTTGTCCCCCCCCACTCTAATTATATCAGTGATTGACCGTTGTTGGATATCAGGATGATGCTACTGAAAAATATGTGGCATATAATGATAAAAGACCATTGAGGAGAGCCACTGTTCTAAATTAAAACTGCTGTGTGTGGATACACCTGTTGGTTGTTGTCAGATTTTCCAGGGTTGTTGTTTTTTTCCTTCTAGCTTAGCTCTCTTATGAAAAGAGATTTCCATAGTACATCACTTCCGAATGAGCAGTTAACTGGGAACTAGGTTGAGTGTCAGAACTTTGTTTGAAATGGAGGAGCTAAATTTGCATGTTTGCTTTGTGACTTAGTGAGATTCTGCACTAAGCTCTGTTGTGCTAGTTGCTAAAAGAAAATGGAGTTTTTTTTTAAAACCTGCAGCCACCCTGTGAGACCAAATCAGAATCAAATAAAGGATATTAAGATTGCATTTCTGCAGCGTATTGCACTGCACCAGTGCATGAATGTGATGCCAACTACACCTCTTGGTGTTAAGTATTTCATATTACAAAATGAACGTGTATCAGAACTGGTTTGATGCCACTATTTCCTGTAATTGGGCACCTTTTGGATTCTAGCAATCCATGCGTTGAGATTCACTTTAGACTAGAGTTTGATTTCACTTGACAACTTTCGGACTGCGCATCCAGGCCTATCTTTTACTCTCTGTTTGAATGAAATGCTTTAAAGCCACTTTACAGACCTCCCCTTCACATTTCCTTAAGGGTATTTAAAAAATAAAATAAATAAATAAAAACAGTTTGTATTTAGCGATTGACAGCAATTAGAAGTGATAATATTTAGCACACAGCAGTGCATGATGTATAGAAGGATTTGGTTTCTGCATGAAGGATTCGTATGCTCAGGAATGAATGTTATAAAGATATCAAGTCAGTGTCACTACCAAAAGTGATGATGGGCAAAGGAATTCTTATTATGCGTCAAATTACTTAAAATGCTCACCCCATAAAGCAAATAAATGAAAGGTGTATTTGGTTCATGCAAATCACTTTTTTCCTCCCTATCACTAGTCTGAAATCTTACAGGCAACCACAAATCACAGTAACATCTCAATGTTTCACTAATTTTTCACTAATAATTCACTACTGAAAGAATCTGGAATCTCGCTTTTAATGTTTCAGATTTTTTTTAAAGAGATTTTTAAGCTGTGGCTTGAGAAAGCCCTGGCTGGGATGATTTAGCTGAGGTAAGTCCTGCTTTGAGCAGGGGGTGGACTAGATGGCCTCCTAAGGTCCCTTCCAACTCTAATGTTCTATTATTCTGTGATTTTTCTTTCCTCCCTCATTTATGCTGGCTTTACAATAATGTAACTCCATTATGGCCCCAATGGAATAAATTCTGATTTACACCATCGTAAGTAAGAGGATCATCAAATCAGAAACTGCATTGGCTGTTGCGCATATAAACTAAAAGAAATGAAAATCTCTATAAATCTAATTTGTTTTTGTAGGTGATCTCTCCATTATGAGCTTCTCCTGATCAAAAGAACTGGCAGATTCAGTTGAAAGACAAATAAAATGTTTGCCAGTGTAGCACTGAGTAAAGGTACGCAAGGAAACCTTAAACAATAATTGAGCTTTGCAAACTCTAAGGAGCTTTACAGATGACAAGATTCCATTAATAGATATTTAGGTGGATAACATGGGGGCAGAGAAGACTGCACAGATGATGTAATTTTTAATAACTGGTTTACTCCAACAGCTTTTCGAGATCTAGCAAAGCTCAGTGTAAAGGTTAAGAAAGTCATGCATGCATTTGTTATGCAAAAAATATTAAATAGAGAACTCAGAACAGGTTCTTCTGTTGTCACATCAAACAAAAGGCTGTTAGGTAGCAGGTGTTCCCCTTCCCACCCAAATTAAAGCTAACTGCTGGAGTGACATGTCAAAAATAGAAACTTTTTCTAGACCCTAGAGCATCAAGATATTAGACAATCTACCTTTTTTTTTTTTACTTCATAACATGGAGCTCCTTTCTTGAAGGCACAGATACTCAGCTGCATTCAATCACTGTTTTCTGACTCCCAGGCATTTCTTCTGGGTTGAAAGACGATAGCAGCTCTTTCACTGAGGTGAAGCTGTGATAATTTCAGGCCCTCTGAACTCTGTAAGTAAGCTCAGACTCAATTCCCAGTTCTGTCTGAATGATGCTCGACTTCAAGTTTGTGAATGTCAAACTACTGTTGTGCACGTCCAGCAACACGGTCCTGGCCCCCTTAAAATTCTTCCTAACCTGGAGGAAGGGGATGTGTGTGTAGATCTTTTTCACCAGAATTCACTGTTGTCCAAAGGGGTTCATCCTGACAAGACGCCGACGTTTTAAAATGTCCAGGCTTCACCACTGTGGAACATTTACACAGATGCTATCTAACTGCTATCTACTTCCACTGGGAATTAGCTGCCTACACTGCACTTTGTGCCTTTGAAAAATCACCTCCTTAAACATTTGTGGATTTTCTCAACATCACAAAACAGTTAACTTCTCTCTCTCTCATTCTAATGGAGGAAAATGGTTACTCTGATGTTAGCACTAAGTATCAGTGTGTGCCTATAACAATAAACGGAAAGCGGTACACAGGACAATCACAAACAAGGTGTCTAACCAATGTAATGATGGCTGTGCCTCTCTAGTATTGATATTAAGACCTAGTTAATAATGAATCTCATTGCCAGGAGGCTCTGAGCAGGGTTTTTAATGTGCCTCATTCTTCGCACAAGTGAAAGAGACTAATGATAACCAGCATGTTACCGAATAATGTTCATAAATTGGAAGCACAAATAACTTGTTTTATAATGAGTCTTGAGCTGCTTGACTGTACAACAGCTCTCAGGCTTACAGGACCGCAGCTCACGCTGAATCAGTAATGTTATTAAAAGGATGCCATCTCTCCATTGAAATTATAATCACCAAGTTGTATGCTTTTCTACTCTAGCATTGGTTCTTCTGATGAAAGAGAGAGTGAGAGCTTCATTATTCGAGGGGGAGGAAGATACCCTGAGGTTTTATTTTTGCAAAGGATTTTTTTTTGTCATGCATAACCAGTTCATTTCTTATCATAAACAAGAAGATGCATTAAAGAGAAGAACTATGCTCTCTGGCTCTTATCTGTTAGCTGATGTAAAAGATTTACTTCAAAGCAACTGCTACAGAGGAAAGAAAGCTCAGCAACTCCACGTGAACTGTGGGACTGGGTTGCGCCGAGTTTCCTTGGCTTTGTAGTGGACTGCATACACCTAGGAAAAGGCTACTGAGGATTTTACATTGGGATTCTTTCTTTTTAAGCTTAATAGCTATATCATCTGACCATACAGGCTATTGCTTTTAAGATATAAAGTCAATGACAGAAGTACATTCCCCAGTGGAGTAGAGGGCTCTGAGAACTTGTAAGGGGACACAGAGTCTTTCACTTTTGTGGGACTGGGGTTGCAGTCAGACCTAGTTCAGAACCAATTGAAAGTTGATGATGACTGTGTTATGAAATCTGATGACTGTGTTATGCAAGTTAGTGGTTTTATGATGTCCCTAGTAAGAAATGGGTTTGAGACCACCATCAGAACTGGAACTAAACAGAACCTTTATTGGCAGTCCCAGCAAAGGGGTTAAGGACTGAATGAGCCAATGAAACTAAAGTCCTCTCATTTCCGTAAAGGAGTCCGTCCAGTACAGGTGATATTGATGGCAGAGTGGGCAAGAAATCTTTCTATACCTAGAGAGAGAGGAGTTCTGTCATCAAGGATGCATTCTATATCTTTCATTGGTGCACAAGTACCCCAAAGTCTGGTCTTTCAAAAACTCTGGGGCAGGCATCCTGCCATCGTGCATTTGTATAAAGCCTCACCCAGTAGGGACCTGATCCTGATAGGGCCTTTGGGAGCTACTGTAGCACAAACAAACAAGCAAAGCATTTTAAGAAGATGTTTCTTTAATTTGATAATGCTGCCTTTTTTCAGAGAGAGTTTCTGCTAGGATAGTATCATTTCAAGGGGCTATAGCTATAATTCAGAGGCAATTTGTGAGGTTTTGTTTACGTCCAAAGTATTTCCAACAGCTTTGGATTTAGGAAGTCCAACAATAACCCCTAAACTTTTTCTGTTGTAGGAGTCAGTTTGCTGATACCACATGGAGCTATTCCTGACGAGAGCTCATGGGAAATCTATCTTACCATCAGTCAAGGGGAGTCCAGGTGAGAAATTAATAAAAGTCACATGGCAATACTGTCCAAAATACAAAACATAATCCCAGCAACGACTTTTCTGATAGCTGTGTCGCTATAGTAATGGTAGTAATGTATGTATGTAGCTATAGTA
>ML675745.1:9028924-9065011 GCA_007922155.1 Mesoclemmys tuberculata
AGACACTCCTTACCTTCAGTACCAGAACTAACACCACTGTTGCAGATAAGAGTTATTTTCCATTCCACATATTCCCATTTGGGGGTATTTGATTTGCATGTGAGAAACTGGCATGATAGTGAATTGTTTCCTCCCCCTTTTGCTGTACTTACTGACTTAGAGTTGCTCTAGCTTTGGGGTAAATATAACTGGTCATCCAGTGATGTATTTACTGAGGAGAATTTGTCCAAGCATTCTGGTTACTATATATTACTGAGGTGTATGTTTCTAAATTAAGCAACCTTCATTTTATCATTAAATAGTGTTAAAATTAAAGATAAAAATCAGCAAGAAAGGATACTCCATCTTAAATTCAGTCTTTTGCTCTGCTACTAAACCACGGTATATATCATTTAAGGGTTTGTTTGCAATTCTACTGAGTCTAACTTCCCTTTTTCACTTGCTGTTTACATGGAGATTCTTTATCTTGTGATCGTGACAAATCTTTGTCTAAGTAGAGGCAGGCTAGTACTTGGATGTGAAATCTCTAAGGTACTGTAGAAAACAGTTTAAGGTTTTTATACTTTAAAAGTCACCTAGGCATCACTTTCCTCTCCAAATCAGTGTTGAAACAACGCCCCAACATGTTGCTAGATGAAACTTTGCTGCCGGAGGGGCTTGCCTTTCAAAGAAGACGATAAACAAAGTTCTTGACCATTTTGGGTTCATTAAAGATACAATGGCAACTTCCTTCAGCAACAGGGGTGTTAACCCTAGTGCTCTGAATGATTTCAAACCTGGGTAGTTACACCTTACTGCCCATCCCTTTCAGTTTCAAGTGTATATAGCATTGTGGGCTCCCTGTCCTAAGACTGTTTGTTTGGTAAAGTTTGTCTATGCTGTTGAGCGGAAAACGTGTTCAGAGGTGCTGGAGCTGGGGGTGCTACTGCACCCCTTGACTGGAAGTGGTTTCCATCACATACAGGGTTTACAGTTTGGTTTGATGGCTCTCAGCCCTCCCACTATAAAATTTTTTCTAGAACTCCTGACTGTGTCCCACCCCAGTGATCACTGTACTTCAGGGGTAAGAGCAGTGGTTCCTTTAGATCCCTTCTACATTCCCTCTCTCGGAAGAGGAGAGGTGTGAGTGCTACGTGCTTCAACATTGCCAGATGAAAAGGAACAGGGAAGTGCAAAGTATTACTTGTATAACTCAATAGTTTCATACTTTGTAAAGCAGACAGGACAAGTATGATCACAGGCCGTAGGACTTCTCTGAATTAATTTGTGTTTGAACTAGAGCTCATATTTTAAGAAAAAATCCATTCTTGATTTAAACATTTATTTAGAGAACAGACTTTTCAGGTGAATGGTCCTAATTTGCCCGTTTCAACCCACTGACAGGGTCCTGCAGCTTCCTTTGCTGTTCCTTGTGTATATCCACGCATACCCATTTGGGCTCCGCTCCTCAACTGGTGTAAATTGTCCTGATACTTCATGATATAATTTTCTGACTTGCTTTCACATTTTATCATCTGTTCCATTAACATTAAGCACAAATTCTGTTTTCTCAGTGTGTGTTACCAAGAACTGTTCTGAAACCTCACTCGCCTTCAATCTTTACCGAGGCTTGTAACAAATTTCCCCGGTTTAGCTCAGTAGGCTTTCCATCACTACCCCTGTTACAAGGTGAAGTGGAACATTCCCAACTATGTTCTTACAGTGAAATTAAACAAACTAGCACTTATTGCATGTTTCTTAAGCTTATAACTGCGCTTTCATAATTTTCATTCTGAGCTGAGCAAACAATTTGCAGTGAATAATTTAGCTGATGAATTTCAATCGCTCTCTTTTTTGGAGAGAAATGCACCCCCTGTAGAGAGAGGACAGAAGCAGGCTTATGCATCTCTCAAGTCCTATTTTGAACACTTGAATGTGGTCCAAGACTGGCCAGTTCCTAGAGGTTTGTCCCTGTGAAGCACTAGTGGAGGTGCAGGAGGCTCTTGTACCCAGGGAAAGAAGCACTTAGTCCCATATTCCTAAACAAAGTCATTCCTCTCCTTGGGGTGAAAGACACTTTAAATTGACAGTAGGTACAGGAAAAGTGGACAATATTTCAAAAAAGAGTCACTACATATACAGTAAATATTTCATTGCAGTAGCTTAGATAGCAAATAAGTGCTAGTGTTTTCCCTTTAAAAACCAAGAGAAAGACGAAGCTGTCTGTGAATTTTAAAAGTCTGGAGATATTTTCCAAAACTTATACTGAAACCTTTTTCTGCTTTTCTCTAATATCTGAAATCCTTTGTGAGAACTTCTATATTCCATCCCCATCTGCTGCCATAGCTTTTGATCATTTTCAATGAAAGATTAAGATACGTGAAGGGAAGGCGGAAAAAAAAAGCAGCTGTTTTATCTGCAAGGATTCTGCAGAAGTGAATTAAAATGGGTTAATTAAATACAAGTAGCAAATTTTGCCTGCTGTTTTATTTTTGTGGGCAGAAGCAGGGGTGATGAACCAGACCAGAAAATTATCATAGGGAAATTTTTCTTTTATGAAATCCTATACAATGAAAAAGGCAAACACATTGATTTTTTCCCATTATAGTACACATGCAATGTTTCCTTTTCAAATAGTTGAGACAGCAGTGATACATTTTTCAGCCATCTTAGCTTTGCAGGCGTAAAACAGACTTGTTAAACAGCAGCAGCATCTTGTACTGACATGCAGAAAACCTGTTTCACTTTTGTTGCCCCTGGGTTTCTTGCTTCCCATGTAAAAAGGAGCTGCAATCTCTGCAGGGTTAATATTGAGTTACATTTTTGTATTACCTTTCATTCCAAATCACTTTACTGACCATATGTATCAAGCAGCCCTCCCGCCACCCACTCCTGACTGAAGGGCATCAGCTAGGTGGACCGCTCACAGTACAAAAATGGATGAAAGGTTAAATTATGGGTTCAAGTAAGATTATGGGTTCAATTTTTCCTTAGCAAAGTTCTGCTCCATGTGATCACTGAAGATCCAACAGCAGTTCTAGTAAAGTTTCATCCAAAAGACTGTCTACCCTCCATGGTTTTCAGATATCACAGTCTTATTTGTTGTCTACATGAGGTAGAAAAAGAGATTTGAATGTGTGGTTCCAAGAAGTCAGCTGGGACAGGGATCATGTCATCTTATGCACTGGTTAAAGCAGAGACTGTTTGATATAATGGACTAGTCATCTTACTATCACCTCCTTTCAGCCCCTGGGGTGAGAAAGTAGAAATTAAGACATTCTGAATCAAGCCCAGATCTTTCCACCTCCTCCATTTCCAGTGCTATCATTTAAAAAACAAAACCACCATTTTACAAATTATACCAACTCTCATCTCAAATCATCTATGTCTGCTGTGAATTGGGGTTATACAATCCTGTGGAATATGGGTCTTGTGCTAAATCTCAAGAAGAAATCCATGTCTTAAAAGTGTTCCAAGACTGAGTTGGCCAGAACCACTGTACTTCAAGATTCTGGACCTGGTGAACTCTCTAAAGAGAGTCCAAGCAAAGGTATGATCATAAATACGTGGTCTGTCACATAAAGACTCAAGAATGGGGCTGCCTGTTGTGGATTTATAAAGGATGCACTGAAGGGCTCCCTGAGAGGGGAAAGATAGGCAAGCTTGTACTCCAAACACCACACTTCCTTTGATGCTGGAAAAAGGCACTGGATATTGATTTCTCAGGAAGTAACAAAAACCCTGTTGATTCAGGCCCTGGCGAGAATTAGAGTGAAACATCTCTTGCCTCTTTGCTTGATTCTCTCTCTCTAAACTTGCTTAAGCCATTAAAATTGTGCAGGAACCATATTGGGGAAAAAAAAAAGACAGCAATCTGATAGGTTGCTCCCTGAACCACAGAGCCACATCACTGGTGTTACCCACACGCAGCCAGGAATTGTGGCTGGTTGGAGTTAGCGCAGGTAGGAACACGTGACTTGCCTGACAGCACTGGGGATTTATCCTGTCATCCACTACTGAGCTCTCCCAGTGAATGAATGAATAGGCTCATAGAAACAGGGATGACTCAGGAGATTTAGGTTCCTGCTCTGTCACAGATTCTCTTTATGACAGTGAACAAGTCACTTAGCTGTCCTGTGCTCAGTTCCTCATTTGTGATATAGGCTACGTCTACATTGCACAGTTAACCTAAGTCCTCGCTGTTCTTGCATGCGTCTGAGAATGGCGGGGGCATATCCCATGGTTCTTTGGGCTGAGATGCTTTAGGATCCTTTCCCAGTCAAGTATGTCAATTGCTGGGGGGAATTGTAGGAAGGGCATTGGAGGACTATCAGCACATGAGTGATTTTTGCCTATATCTTCGCTAAAATGCAGGTGGATTCCAGCCCAAGTTGCAGGGCCCTAACAAACCCCCTTCTCTGCTCAGCAGGGTCAGATTGACCCAGGCTTGGAGGTCCTTTGAGCCCAGGCTGAGATTTTGCTGTGTGAATGGCAGGGGGAAGAGGGAGTTATGATTCAAACCTAGGTAAGAGCCCAGTTTATCTGTGCAATGTAGACATACCCTTTGAAATAATGGATCCTTTCTCCTACTCCTTGTCTGTCTCGGTCATTTAGACTTTGTTATTTGGGGCAGGGACTGCCTTCTACTGTGATCCTAGTAGAATAGGGTTCCAATCTCAGGTGGCAATTCTTGGCTCTCCTGCAATACAACTAATACATTATCCGCATTCAAAAACAGAAGACTGCATGGAAAAACAAATTGCCTACATCAAAGAGCTTGCACACACTTAAAGGAGAAATAATAGATGTATCAGGAGCAAAGTAAGTTTCCTATATCCTTACTTTGGGGAATGGCAAGTGATGAGCCAGAGTCTTCATCAGCAGTAACGCTGAAGGATTGGAAGTGAATGTGTAGGACTGAAAATGTAGTGGGGTTGGTCGGGACCATATGAAATAATAAGATTTCTTAGGAGACTATTTAATTTGGCAATGTGATAGGGTTTTTTGGCAAAAGACTGATGGAAATTCTGGACCCAGGTTTTTTTTAAGGGTGGGTGTCAGTGGGTAATGAAATTTCAAAGTGTTTTGGACCCAGGAGACATTTTATATGATATGTAAACCCTTCAGTAAGAGTGAACCTAATGGCCCTTAGGTCTCTCTCAAAAAAAGAACCAAGATGAGACTGTTAGGTTACAAAATGCTGAACAGTACTTCATTCGCAGTGACAGCAGCTCCACCCCTCGGAGTGCAGAAATGTTTTAAGATCCCCTAATCGGCTATAAGATTGTGACTAGAAATTGTGCTTACAGTCACAGCAGCTGATTCCCCCCCCACACACACACAGCTGTTCAGGCAGCAGGGTGCGGGAAGAGGAGAGTGTGTGGTCCTCTTGTCTCTAACATGCTAATGCTCTGAAACAACCTGCTATCAACAACAAGCCTGGAGAGATTTAAAATAAAATGGAAAAAAATAAAAACAACATGCTGGAATTCAATTAGTGTGGGGGTGGGGGTGAATAGAGAAGTTTGCCAGCTGTGTGTTCTCCAGAGCTGCACATTCAATAGTCAATACCAAGACTTATTGGGGTTCAGAAATAATAGAATAACTGCTGTAATAAAAACACTCAAAGCACTAATGGTTTTTGCATAGCCTTGGCCCTTTGGCATTAAAGCTTTAATTTCTTGTGGAAGAAACGCAATGAATAAAAACAATTAGAAGAAACAGGAGGAACAATAAAAGCTGAAACTAATGAATGCTGCTATTGTGCAGCTCCGTTTAGGGACTGAGTGTGACATGCCAAATCAATCCACTGATTCACCTAGATCAACATCCTGCCTCCAGAAGCGGCTAATACCTGCCATGCATGAGGAAAAAATGACATGAAAGGAAAGAAAGTCCTTCCTTACATCTGTTATGATCATTTCACAATCTGAAGCGTGAGACTTCAAACTCTATGTAGTGAAAGGAGTGGGATCTATTAGCTAGAAAGTGACCCACAGGACTCCTGGGTGCTATTCCTAGCTCTGGGTTCGAGTCATTTTTGAAGAGTTGGGCAAATTCGCTATGCCTCCCCGTTTCTGACTTAATTAATGCATGTAAAGTACTATGAGATGCTCAGAGGGAAGGTTCTATCAAAGCGCAAAATATTATTAGCCTACAAATAACCAAATTAGAGTAATAGAAAGTTACTCAACATAGAATATAGGCCAAATTCAAACAATAGGGTTAATCCAATTATTACTGGCGGGAGAGAGGAGGGAGCAGAATGAGCCCCCAAGTGTTTAAATCCTGCTTTTTTACAATTTTCTTAGCTCTCTTTTGTTTGTTTTTAAAAACAAACTTTATCCGTCCCACACTCACACTAAAATTATAGCAATTTGTACTGTGATTTTAATACCGCACTGATTGTAATACGAAAGTGATGAGAATAGCCCAAATGAGTCAATGAAAGATGCAGCTGAAAAGATAACAATGGCTTGTGTTTGCTAAGAGGTTTGAATAACATGAACCTTCCTTCACCAAGGGAAAGCCGCTGGTTCACACATCCGATTGCATTTTGAAAAGAGGCTCCATGTAATGTAATTATGCTTTATTGGTGTGCGTCATTTCTTTTATTGCCAGTTCTTCTGGAAGAAATAGCAAGTCCTATTAAGGTGATTTATCATAAACATCATTTCCACTCCAGTTAATTGCAGTATAGTGGAAGTACTAAACAAAAGAACTAATCGCCTGTTGAACCTGAACTCTATGCTTCAGGAGAATGCCGAGTTGTAGGGGATCCAGAGACTACTGCATTATCTGCTTTCTTAGGAGTAGCAAATATAAAAGGTGCTCATTTAAATTTCCACTGCCCCAAAGCTCACATGACATGTCTGGCTCCACACTGAAAATGGGGCACAAAAATGAATACTATTTTGCATGCTCGGATTAGAGATGGACGTATCACATAGAAATAGTATCACTCACTACACAGTACCAGAGTTGTGAGACATTCCTTTCCTGGCAGGGCAATGGAATCATGTGCAATAGAATTCTCTCAACAAAGCCGCTGGACTTGTGTTATAACACAAGTCTAGTGGCCCAGACCTGAATTGTCTGCCTTTCTCAAACCATGCTCAGTCGGACTCTAAGGGCATTTGAAGGAGAAAATGTACACAACATCTTAGACAACATGGTAATGGAAATCATACCAGTAGCTAGTATCTCAACATCTATGTATCGATGATAAGTCTATCTGGACTGTATCATTGAAAATAAAATGTTCGGTACAGATCAGGTCAACTCCTTAGATTGTGAACTCAGAGCTGGGGCCGCTGTTTCTTAAATGTTTGGAAAGTTATTAGCAAGTTGTGGGAGCTACCTTAAGTAGAAATATACTTTAATTTACATTTTACATGGTGGAAAAAGTACAACTATTAGTGCTAAAGCTGCGCTGATTCCAGAAACACCATCCATGTATATGCTTATAGATATCCCAAGCTGCCACAGGTTGGAGTGGAATGAATTAAAATGAGGTCAGAGTATGAAGTTAGAAGCAGAAAGAAATTGATTGAAAAGATTAGAAGGAGAAAAGTGGAGGAGGGAAAATTCCAGAATTCAAGGTTTTATTTGCCTATTTCTCTCTCTGATATTCTGGTTTGATTGCTTTCCAACAGACGTGTGATAATTCCATGATAATCAAATGCAGTAACTTTCACTGCATTAAAAACTGAAGGTATTTCAGATATTCATTGAATTATGGCCCAAACCTCCATATAAGCTATGGACACTGATTCGGTGGGTGGGTGGGTGGGTGGGCGGGCTGGCTGGCAATTTAGATTCATTTACACGTAGCTTGTCAGAGCCTAATTTGTTAAATCAATCAATGCATGTTTACAATAAGATATGTAATTTATGCAATATTTCTGCAGACTTGTGTTGTTGTAGAATCTGACACTAAAAATTGGTTAATGCAACTTTACACTAAAAGGGCAAAATTTCCCACTCTACACCACATTTATTGCCCCCAAAACAATAAATCACATTTCTAATGTAAAGGGAAGGATGCATGCCTGCCTATTGCAACTATCTCACTGTTTGTTGAACTCGTAAAAAATATTAATTTTTAAATGGATTTTCTTTTTTAAAAAAATCATTCATTTACTTCCCTTTTTTTCCAAACTAGTTCTGGTGTTTGTATTTAGCTGCTTGAGGCAAAAAAAAAAACAAAAAAACCAAAAAACCCAGCACATTTCTGAGGCTGAAGTAACATGAGTTAGTATTCTTGTCACCTGCGGACTGGATTACTGTGGCAAATCTAGATTCAGGGCACAGAGTGGGCCTCCACGTACAGAGCTAGAGCTCTTTGGCTTCCCTTCTCCACGCACTATGGTTCATTCAGAGCCAAGATGCCTTGAGCTCCGTTACTTGTATATATCAAATTGCTTAGTGGCCCGTTTTTGGCCAGTAACAATAAAACAGTTTTTGGCCAGTAACAATAAAACAGAGGTAATTGAGTGTGATCTCCCTCCCCCCACTAACCTACCCTGCATCCAACCACACAGAGCTAAAGCAAAGAAGCTACCATGATTCGAGTGTGAGCACCTCTTGAGCACCACCCCCATCCTTCTGGTTTCAAGGTCTTTGCAATGTATAAGGGGAGAAGAACAGTTGGGTTGTAGCCTCTGGTGATGATTTGGCTTTCCGCTAGAGGATATGTGAGCAGCCACTTTTACAGTCAAAGTATAAACAGTGCTTTTAATGGGCACCAGTTCTTTTCTTAGGACCTGGATCCTCTCCATGATGTTCTCACACTGACTTCAGGCCTACAAGCCAAAGTCCACTTTAGGCTCCAGATCTCTCACTGGCAGTGCACCAACTGTGCAGCTTGGAGACTGAAATACAGACTGTGCTAGTTTCTGTAATAGGAAAGCTTAAGAACTGTTTCCTCCTCCCTGTGGGCAATAATTCAGAACTTGATGGCAGCAGATTCAGTGAGAGCACTAGGATGGTAGTAACAAGGGGCAGGCCAAAAACGAGCAGGCAGAAGCACTGAGAAAGATGTGGCTAATTGTCTAAGCATTCACTCTAGTGAGTGCAATATAGCTAGGCTTGAAAGGATTAGATTTTTACCAGTAAATGTTGGTTAATGTTGATTTCACCAAGCACAAAAATTAATGAAAAAATATTTCCTTTGATAAGCAAAATTTGCGGAGTAAGAAGAAAGAAAAATGTTACTTCAGAATGTAATAGACTTTAATATAAGAATATTTACTATGTATATTTTGACATGTGATGTTGGCAGTTTGTGTTTTAAACAGTTATAAAACTAACTTTTCATATCACAGTGTTAATTCCCATCAAATCATTGTTTGACCTCCCCATAATTTCTTGCAATGGTGAAATTTTAAATAGATAAAAATGAAAATGTACTTAAAATAACATTATCCATTATAAAAAAATAGAAATCAATTTCTGGCAAGTCTAAATGTAACCACTGAGAAAGGTGTGCTAGTAAAATAAAATTAAAGGCCAGATCCTCAGCTGGTGTAAATCAGCATAGCTTAGCATCTAGGCCCTTAGTTTCAGAAATCTTAGACTAACTGCAGTTGCTTTTGTACATTGAGCAGTGTCTTTTCTAGGTTGTTCAAGGAAAAAATGTGACAATCACATGCCATTGGCTTATTTATGTAGAGTTGTTCTAGAGAAGAGAAGTGGCAAAAATCACTGATAAATTTATTTCTGAGATATCTATGATTGCTTCTTCTCTAGCTGGAATCTGGAAGTCCACCCTTTTTCCTGGGAGTTCTCTTTTCCTTCACCTGTGTTTCTTAGGTAGATCAGAAGTGAGATAGAAGTTGGCCTCCTTGTGTGTCTGATCTATTAGAATATACCATTATGTATCAGGTCAGCAGTCAGCATATTAAAACTACCTTTATACTGCTGGTAGGCACATTATTCCAAAATCTAGGTTGGAAAGGTGATCCTATCAGCATTAATCTATCATACTGATAGGTCAGAAGAAGAAAAAAATAGTGTGCTGCAATTATGCACCGATGCTTGGAAAGAGATAGAAGAAAACAGAGTTGAGTTTATGAATTAAAATAATCAGAAACACATTGTGCTATGTTTGAAGACACAAGAAGTGTTGTACAGTGTAGTGGTTGGAGCAAGGCACTGAGAGCAAAGACTCTGAATTTCGCTCTACTACAGACTTGCTGTGTGACATTGGGCAAGACAATTAAAAAGTCACAATTAATATTTCTCTGCACCATGCCTAGTTGTTTACACCAATGTAAACTCGGTGTTAAGATTTTACCAGATGAGAATAGTAGCACTTTGGACTAACTTTTATCATTGCCTGGAACCCTGTGTCATTATTTACATCAGTACAATCAGGTTCTTAGCATAAAATTTTGGACACCTCTGTTTCTGGTGCCCAATTTGAGACACTTTTTGCTTGATTTTCAGAGGTGCTGAGCTCTGAATGACTTTAATTGGGGCTCTGGGTGCACAGTGCCCCTGGCAAATCAGATCCAAAGTGTCAACACTGGGAAATCAAAAACTGAACCACTCAAAATTTGAGGCCACCTCTTTTAATTTGAGTCCTAACTTTTCTGCCTTATGTAAAATGGAAATGATTAACATTTGCCTAACAGGGACTTTGTGAAGCTTCACTCAATGTTCACAAAGCATTTGATTTCCCAGGACACCACCTACTATTGAAGATTACATAGTATTAATATGAGATAAAGAAAATCAAGTACAAGAGCAATGAAACAAGCTTGCATTTTGTCTGAGTTTCAAAGAATTGGGCCCAGCCTGGCCTTATTTTGAGGGGATTTTTTAAAATAAAAAATTGTTCCATATTCAGAAAAAAAAATCCTTTTTGAGGAAAAGCAGCGACATTTTTCAAATTTTAATGATCGAATTTGATCTTAATATATGGAAACTCCAAATTTGTCATTGAAATGCCAAAAACAAAATCCCCAAATCAAAAATCCACCATTTCCTTTGAACTGTGCAAAAGGCAGAATACTGTAGAATAAAATGTCCATTTTTTCATGTAGTTCCACAGAGAAACATTTGCTATTTCTGCACAGCCACTATGCTTATTTCTCTTTCCTTTACTGGAAACTGATAAAGCTCTTGATTTTGATGGATTTGGAAGGATTAAATCTGGTTGCTGATTTGTTTACTCTGCACACAAGAGAATATTAAATACCTGCATCTTGTAATGTTTCCCTTCCCTGCCTTGCTTAATAAATAGCTCTGAACTGCATCAGATTTCTAATAGCATGTCAGTTGTTACTGCAAATAGCAAGAATCTTTTCTGTGTGTGTGAAAGTTCATCTAATTAGTTTATTTCTGTTCAGTTGGCATTAAATAATTCCCAGAATTCCCATACATTTGTATAATATGTGCAACAGGGGGAATAATTCTCTGACAGCAATTAAATAGCTTCTTTCAGAAGAGCTTGTCATTGGTCATCCACACACAGCCGTACTATTACTACACTCCACGCTGAATGCAGTCGGCAATTACACTGAGCCAGAGTGACCAGGGACGGCTGCCAAGTGGCCATTATTGAGGCTATGCTGTTTCAGTGACTTTAGCTCACAGTTAAATTCTTCAGGGAAGTTTCAGGCCATAGTTGCATTGCCCCAATCTGTTTCACTTCACCCTCCAGGCAGGCCTCCTCCCCCTGCTCTCTTTTTGTGTGAGTGGTATTTTGTTTTCTTCTTGACACTTCAAAAGCTTGACTTATTTCTATTGGGAATCATCACTGGTAGCATGACTAAAACTCTCACTTCACAGCCCTTGAGGGTAAATGGAGTGTTGTTTTCAGCTTAACCTATATTTTGTTCCCAGTAGGGGAGATGAATTGTCAAACTTTGTGCTGGAGGTAACTTTGGCAAACCTCCTCCCTCCCCACCACTCTTGTATTTTGTGCATTTGTCAGCAGCATCCATTTGGAACAGGAGGCAGAAGTTGAAGGACGTGTGCCTGTTGTGAGTGAGATAGGATAGAGATGCACCTACCAAGTCAAATAACTAGGGTTTGACTCATTCTCTGGAAACATGCTATTGCTCTCACTTCCAGCAGCAGCATCAACACAGATATAAGGAGATAGCAACGACTGGTGCAGTCTGAGTTACAGGAGACAAGCGAGGAATATCAATTGAACAAGTTACACAAAATAAATAAGTAAATATTGGTCTGGCAGGTTTCTAATAATTCTTCTATGAATGTGTACGAAACTCACTGCATCTTTTATGACTGTAGTTTATGAATTCTCATTACAAGTGTCGTGGAAGGAATCACGCAGCCACTCCAATTCAGGTGAAGATCGAGTAGAACTTTAATTTGACAGACACACATACAGACAGACCATAGCCATGGGGGAGCCCAGGCAGCACTCTGTGCTGGTCACTGGCACTCCGCCGGTTTCAAGTTACAGAGAGGTTTATATAGGTTAGTCAGAGTTACATATTACAATTAGGATTGTATAGTGGTTTTTTTAGGGTGTGCTAAATTGCTTACGACATGTCAGGTCATAAATTAAGGGGGGGCTCTCCTGGGCTGGCAAGTCTGGAGGCATCTTCATTTTATGATGGCCTGACGGAATTCCTGACCCTGGGGCTGGGGGGAGGCTGCAGCTGCACGATAAGGTTACAGACAGTCGGGCTGGGGCGGCTGCAGCCAAGAGAGATAAGGTTATGTTTTACAACGTTTTTTACCAGGCTGGCTAGAATGGTGTGTCCCGTTTAAGGCCTACTGTTTTGATTTTATTTTACAATCCTCCCTTTTGTACTTCCAGTACAACATGGAGAAGATGCCAAAGATTAGAAGAGCCGCAGTTGTTTTTCTAAACAATTAGTTAAGCTAATAGGCAAAGGGGACCCCCTAAATATTAATTTTAACTATTAATTTTACCAAGTACAATTCTGGTCGTCTGTGTTTCAAATTTATTTTTTGTGAAGTAGGTCTGGACACCTGTCCCAAGCAGTGGTACTTTTTTTTACATTTTTTACTTTATTTAAAAAGAGGTTCAGGCACCTCTCCTGTTTGCACACTGGCCAGTGGGACACAGGTCCAGGAGGCCCTGGCTTCTTGGTGGTCCGATGCTTCAGTCTACTGGACATGCTACGGGTAGGTGAGGGAGGGGGCGTGTAATTTGGGACCTATATACCCATGTTCATAGGTATGGTCTTTGTAGACAGACTAGGGTAATGTACAGGCTAATATTTTTACAAGACTACTAACTCAGCAACTTATTTAAATATACAGGCTATGGTGAGGTAAACACAGTAAGCCTGCCAGTCAAGGCGTGACCGCACGCTCTGGTTTCCATGAAGGGTTAGGGTTTTTTTACCGTGATGGAAATGTTAATGTTCATTAGTTGTTGGATTTGCCTGTTATATTCCTTTTTTATTTGTAGCAGCTTAGGATACAACAGGTAATTTTTTTTTTTTGTTTCGACGTTTAATTTAGGTTTAGGGCTTTGGGTAAACTGGTTTAAACATGCCTTTAAACAACATTGTGAGAAAACTACAACATATAAAACTTTTATGATAATTAGAATGGACAAGATACCATGAATAATTTTTTTTAATATTTTTATGTTAGACAACCAGAAGGTTAACCAGGACCATATATTTGCAAGGCTCCAGTTACTGTTTTTTAAAGCTACTTGGTGCATTATTTTGAGCTGAGATTGAATTTTGTGAATGTTTATTTTAATTTTTTATTTTGGTTTACATGCATACAGCAACTTGAATTTATTAGGGCACATACTCCGCCCTGGGAGGCTAGGAGAAAATCTAGTGATACGGGTATAGCCACCAGGGGAATGACTTGCTTTGGATGGGCTGGTCCGTAAGTGCAGATCTAGCAGTTACTGTGATTATTTTGGTCAGCAATAGACTGGGACAGCTTCGCCAGGAGGTTAGAGTCCCAGTCAGCGAGAACAAGGGAAAGGGCTAGGGTTAGGACAACTGTTAGGGTTTTTATTTTACCGTAAGTCCAGGAAAAAGCCTTGGGGTCAAAGCAGTCCCGTTTATGTTAAGGGAGGCACCAGAGTTTCTTACGGCTTTTGAGGTTTTAGATTGTGCTGACGTTTTGGAGGTTTGTCAGAGCTGTTTGAAGACAGCTGGTTGGGGTGGGGTTTTTCTTTGCACCTTTTTAAAATTTTGGGGTTTGCTGAAAGGAGGCCTAACGATGAGGACAGGAATTCTGTTGCTGTAGGGTCCAGTGGCGGAGGGGTCTTTTTTCAGTGTGATGCGTGCACCCAGTTAGGATATCCTTTGCACCGTACTGCAGCATTAGTAGTTAGTAACACTAAATGGGGTCCTTTTTATTGAGGCTGCAAGGCATTCTGTTATGGTGAATCTTTACACAGACCCAATCTTCAGGTTGAAGGAAGTGGCACAGTTCCGTTGCCAGTGCTGGAAGGGCTTCTTGAACCTGTGTGTGGATAGACTTGATACACTTTATTAACATTTTATAATACTTCAGTATTACATTATCAGTTAAATGTACATTAAATTTCAGCAGGTTTGGCAGTGGGCTATGTGGCAGTCTCATGACTTGATACACTTTATTAACATTTTATAATACTTCAGTATTACATTATCAGTTAAATGTACATTAAATTTCAGCAGGTTTGGCAGTGGGCTATGTGGCAGTCTCATAGCTCTGACCTTAAAGATCTTATGTGGAGACAGTCCATGTGTTCAGTTGACAGTATTTCTAATACACATGAGAGCATGGGTGAGGCATCTGGCCACTTTAAGCTGGTTTCTGCACATATTTGGCTAATTTAGTTTTCAAGTCAGAATTCTTCCTTTTTACAGCTCCGCTGGACTGGGGATGGTATGCATAGTGCAGGTGTTGTAGGACTCCTAATGCTTTACACACGTTTTGAATGACCTATCCTGTGAAATGGGTCCCTCTATCACTATCCAGTATGAGGGGTAACCCAAACTTAGGTATGAATTTTTTTAGTAGTTTTTTATTTTGACAACATATTAATAATGACTAATACATATTTAAAGTTACAGCATTTAGGTATTTGGATAAAATTTATTTGCAAGTTTTTAAAGGGACCCCATGGGTGGGGTGTGCTGAAAGTTTGGTCTTTTTTTTTTGGCTTACGTTGTGGGCTAGGCAGGTAGGACACGTGCTGCCATACTGTTGTGCTATAGAAGAAAAATTTGGAGCAAACCAGTCACGCTGCACTGTTGCTATTATCCCCCCTTTGCTCGTGTGAGCCACAGAGTGAGTCACACGGGCAAGGTAAGGCTTTGGGTGCCACCAGACGGCCGCCCGGGGAGCACCACAAGTATCTGGGTGTAATTGGCATTTATGTCGCTGCCAGTCATTTTTTTGCTTTGGGGTCTGCTCTTGCATTTGGCTAGAGCAGTGAGGCTGGTCAGGGCCGACTGGTTTGAAGTCTGGCGCTGGGAGCTGGAAATGTCTGCTTTTCTAGAAATAGGGTACTGCGGAACACAAGGGAGAGGCTTTGTAGTGTTTAAAGTGACCCATACGGGTTCAGTGCTTAACATGCAGCCTATTTTGTTCGAATGGGCTGAGCACAATTGCCGAGGCACCTGCGCTAACAAGGAAGTGTTAGGTTCGGTGTTTTTTTGGTCAGAATTTTGTAATAATGTTAATGTTGTTTTTTCTGTGGGTTCCGGTATATGAAAATAAATGCCATCTGGGGTACCATAGATAATACAGCGTAATGTAAGGGTTTTACAATTTATTAGGCACATAGTATTATTTTACAATTTTTGCACTAACAAATTAATTACAAGACTTAATAATGGCACATTTATTAGCAAAATTATGTTTAACTAAAACAGGCTTTTTTTTTTGTAGGGCTTATTATGGAGGTAACAATGTTATTTAATTTTACAAAAATAAGGGTTTAGTTAGTTTACTAGTGGCACATGCTTTACTACTGGTTGCTTTGTTACCTTTACCCCCCTGCTGTGAGGAGGCTGTAGGCCCCTTTTAAAGAAACTTTTTTTTTTTTTTTTTGAGTCCTAACAAACTTATTTTGCATGTGGCTTCAATTCAGAGCTGTTTTAGGCACGCCCAGCTCAGGTTTAGTTGGCTACATTTAAGAGGAATTTTCCTTGCTAATAGCTATGGGTGGATTTTCCCCCCCTCCCTTTGTTAGGCAGGTAATTTGCATTTACTACTATTACATACATTAGCTAGCTTACTAGTGTTTAAATTTTAATTGTTAACCATTTTAAGTCTGGATTTGGTGTTCAAGAGATATTAACCATTTTTACTAGCATTTTATAAAAAGGGATTTGCATTACCCATGTCTGAATTCCCATTGCATTTGATGTACTTGAGTTTTTTAAGAAACTTTAAGATATATTTAAAGTATTTAGAGGTGAGAGTTTGCCTATTACCCCCTGCATTTTTAAGAGATTAACAGCATTTTTGTTTTGCGGTGTTGCTCTAATTGCCAAGTCTTTTCTTTGAAAGTGAGACACTGTTTATTTACTTACAGAGGTAACAGGCTGGAGACAGTTAAGTTTTAACATTATTGTTTTTTTTTTATACTGACCAAGCCCAGCCACACAGGGCTGTTTCAGCTTTTTAATAATTTTTACTTTATTTAAGACCTTTTTAAAGATATTTAAACTGGACCTTTGTAAAACAAAGTTAGTGAATATATTTACACTGGAAAAACGTTGACATTAGAAACTGAACCAAATTTTTTAACATGTAAACTGTTGCTTGCTAGTTAGTGACTTACCCTGAGCCAACTTAATTTATTTACTTTTACATTTTTTAGTTGTAGAAAACTGCTTGCAAGAGCTATTAGTAGGTTTTATTACTTTAGGAGCATTTTTAGGTAACAATTTACTTTTTACAGAAATGTTTTTTTTTTTTTAGCTAGTGGCTGCTTTAAAGAAACTTTTTTTTTTTTTTTTTGAGCTTTAACAGACTTTTTTTGGGTTTTAGTTACATTTAGAACCAATTTTGGCGCAATTGACACCTTTTTACCAGCATAAGCTGAGAGGTACTTTTTGCCTGTTTTACAGACAGAACACTGGAGACCAATTTTTTATTAGAAAAACTGCTATTTTTAACACTTAATTTGAAATTTCCTTCCTGTGTTTTAGCCAACATGGCTGTTCCCGGACAATTAGAAACTGGGGTAGCTTTTTCCATGGGCAAGCCATTACTTTCCAAACAGACCATACTTAATAATGTTAGTGACAAAACAAACAAACACAAAACACAATTTTTGTTGCAACAGTAGATTCATGGTTTTGATTTTTTTTTTTTATTAGCTGTTTTACTTTTTTACTGGTACTAGTTTTTTTTTGAAAGTTTTGAAAGATAAAAATGAACTTTTTATTGCTTAGAATATTTTTTTTTTTTATATATTTTTTTGAATTTTGTTTTATAGGCAGGCCAGGTTTGTTATGGCTTTTACCTTTTAAGCTTTTTAGAGTGAATTTTTTTTTTTTTTGAAGCTTTATTATACCAGTCAAAGAATGCATTTTATTGTGACCGGGATACTTTGGATCCCCTAGACTCTAGAGTTTTTTTTTAAGTGCACTATTTTATTTAAATTAAATGTTCCTACCTCTGGGAACTGTCTGGCTGGGTTACTCTGAGGATGAGAGTGCCTTTCCGCCAGAGACTTGCAAGTTCTGGGAGAGTAATGCATACTAGATAATATGCTGGGGTTCCCTTCTGGGGACCGGACACAGGCTTAGACTGTCCAGTTCCCATTTTCACCTATGTACACACACACAGGAATGGCTTATTGAGGACTCTGTACCGCTTCACTCAGCCCGCAGTGCTGCCGAGGTGAGTGAACCCGATAACAGAACGCTTATTTAGCGGGAGGGGGAAGGGAAGGAGACAAGACACAAAAGGGGTCCTCCAAAGTCACAGGAGTCCTAACCCTAGGCCCGTCTTACGACCGAGGCTAAGGCGTCCTTAGACAACGGATCTATGGAGGCTCATGAAACAGAGAAGGGGAAAAGGGTATGCCTTGCAGCTACAAGCACTCCGCCTGTCCGTTGGGTCACTAGGTTCAGGCAAGCCCTGGCCCAAGGGGCCGCTGGAACTTGCCCTAGTCCAAGACCTGGTCAACGGCTTATTTGTTCAGACACAATTATTTGGGACACATACTTACCCTAGTACTCTTTGACCTGCCAAGGTGAGGACCTGATCCTCAGCCCGCAATACAAACCCCCAGACTCTCCCTGCGCCCTTTACAGAGACAAACAGACAGTTTTAAAGCTCACTTCGATCCCCAACACGTTCGGATCTCGCTTGGCTGTTGTCGACCAGGAAGCCTACAGGCAGCCCTCCTCTGACCCCGAATAGAGATTTAAAAGGTCTCTTACCTTATGGGTGGCGCCTGGGGTCAGTGGGGAGCGGTCCGCGGTCCGTCCTGGACAACAACAGTGCTTGGAGATCCGAGTCACGGCACCAAACTGTCGTGGAAGGAATCACGCAGCCACTCCAATTCAGGTGAAGATCGAGTAGAACTTTAATTTGACAGACACACATACAGACAGACCATAGCCATGGGGGAGCCCAGGCAGCACTCTGTGCTGGTCACTGGCACTCCGCCGGTTTCAAGTTACAGAGAGGTTTATATAGGTTAGTCAGAGTTACATATTACAATTAGGATTGTATAGTGGTCTTTTTAGGGTGTGCTAAATTGCTTACGACATGTCAGGTCATAAATTAAGGGGGGGCTCTCCTGGGCTGGCAAGTCTGGAGGCATCTTCATTTTATGATGGCCTGACGGAATTCCTGACCCTGGGGCTGGGGGGAGGCTGCAGCTGCACGATAAGGTTACAGACAGTCGGGCTGGGGCGGCTGCAGCCAAGAGAGATAAGGTTATGTTTTACAACGTTTTTTACCAGGCTGGCTAGAATGGTGTGTCCCGTTTAAGGCCTACTGTTTTGATTTTATTTTACACAAGAAGTAATTATCACTGTTCACACAGTCTCACCCTTTGGTCAATGGCTGTGAACAGGCCTCATCTACTCTAACTGAATTGACTTTGTTAGCACTTGCCCTCCCCATTGTTGTTTCTTACCCTTGGATGTGTGCGTGCGTGCGTGGACGCACGCACACACACCTCCTGTGATTTCCACTTCATTCATCTGACAAAGTGGGTTGCAGCCCACAAAAGCTTGTACCCGCAGAAATTTGTTAGTTTTTAAGGTGCTACAGGACTCTCGTTGTTTTTGCTGTATACAGACTAACACGGCTACCCCTCTGGAACTCGTTTATGAATCAAGTTTTGTGTTGCAGAGAGAAGTTTCTTCAGAGAACTCTTAGGTTTATTTATTTACCTGTGTTTAAATCAGATGTGAATGGTAAAGGGTAGCATTTATTCATTTTCAAATACTTTTATTACTTTGAAATATTTGAAAGTAAATATTTTACTTGAAATATTTATTTTCCTAGTAGTGAAACCATTCATGTGAAAACCAGTGAAAAATAGTGAAACCAACCATTTACTGCATCAGGGCCTATTTGTGTTGTGTTATTGGTCACCAAAACCATGTGGTGTTGGGGGGGTTTCTGCTCCCTCGTTGGATGACAGATTTTATACAGAGGAGAATGGCAGAGGTGGCAAATTATGAACTTCTTGCTTGATTTATTAGATAAACAAATACGATTTCTCAATTCTGGGGATTCATGAACACTTTCCCAAATACTTGTGAACCATGAATACTATGATTCCTGTAACTGCAGAGCTGATTCAGCCTATTTATTTGTGAATAGATTTGTACACCTTTTTTCCCACTTAGGCCTTGTTCCTTCAAACATTTGAGCACATAGCTAAATTTATTCACGAGTAGTCCAATTGACATTACTTAAATTGTTAGCTCTTTGGGGCAGGGACCATCCTTTTGTTCTGTGTTTGACCAGGGCTCCTTGGTGCTACATACAAATGATTAATAGCAATTAAAATTGTGAGTAAGGTTATGCACAAGACACCAATTCTGTCCTGTATTACATCTGTGCAACACAACTTCAATTCTGAGAGCAGATTTTGGCCAGCAGTTATATAGTAGTAACATTGTGGCTTGCCTTTTTATTGAGACACAGACCCAAAATACAGGACACAGATAAAATAAAGACAGATTATAATGTTTTAAATCATGCGATTTTGGTCTAAAAATAGAATCAGACACTTTCTATCATTTCCATTTCATTCTTCTGTATATGTGTTTACAATACAGAAAGTGAGGGAAAATGAATTTGTACGGGATGGAGTTAAATTTAGATCTGAATGGGTGAGCAGGGAAAGATTCATATCTCAGACAGTATATTTATAACAATGTCTGCTGTCTCTCTACCTATTTTGTTCAATTGGCAGAATATAAATATGTTCTCAAACCAGGAAAATCACACTCAATCTGGGGAAGTTTGTGAGAGGCTGTATTTTTTACACGATAAAACAAATTATCTTTGCTACTATGTAAATATTGTTGATAAGAAAAGTATTAGATAGTGATATTGCCAGCTGGTGCATAAAATAAGCCTTGCTTACATAGAGTAATATTAAATTTGTATTTGATGTAATCATATAGAAAAGTACTTCATGATTTTTTTCCTTGCACTGACCAGTGGAGGATAGATAACATGTGGCCTAATAAGTGTCTTTCATATCAGCTTCAGATTCTATACTGAAATAAGCACAGAAGTCGGCTTTCTGTTTTGCCTGTGTAACAGATGGACGAGGCTCTCAGATTTTGGCTACAAATATTTTAACTAGTTGTGTATTTCAGTTAACATAAATGAATTCTATTTTGATAAAAATTGCCAGAAAAGTTGTCATTCCTTTTTAAAAAAACTTTGAGTTTTTTTCCCTTCTAATATTTATTTACACACGAAGTATACAACCAGAAGGCACAGAAGTTCTTCTTGGTCCAGAAGTCACATGTGGCCCTCCAGATGTGACTGTCAGCACTCCTTTTGCCTTGACTATACCACATTGTGCAGAAGTAAATTCTGAACATTGGAATATTCGTTTGAAAAAAAGAACACAACAAGGGAAATGGGAGGTAAGTTTAAACTACCCTTCTCCAAAGGCCTTACTGACTATGAAAATATAAAAGAGATACAAACATCCAGTCTAAACTTAAGGTTAGGAGAGTGGGGAAGAGACAAATTCACATGTTTTTAAAATCATTTTTCTCCACTGCAATTCAAAACTGATGAAAAATGTCTTTTGAAATTTCAAAAGATGTGATCCACCTTAGTTGAGGTCTTCCCTAGAAAGTATAATAAACCTATGCTGAAAAGAGACTGCATTTTATGATCTGGTCTCTGCTGTGTGAGATGGGTTTAGTTTACCAAAGGTCACGTAATGGGGGTTAGTATCAATTGACTGTTGTACTGTCTTCTCTTTCTAAGTCATTAAGAAATTCCAATAGGTCTAAACTCTCCTAGGAGACTCACCCATAACTAACCCTGATCAGTTTGGCAAAACTTTACCATGATGGAAAGAAAGGTAAGGAATTCCTTAGGAACTAAAGCATGAAGTTTAATATTTTCACTTAATTTTTCTGGAGTAGAGTCTTCCTGGACTTACATATTTCATGCCATTTCATATTCCATTGAATTGGTTACCTCAATGGACT
The DNA here is from genome assembly GCA_007922155.1 of Mesoclemmys tuberculata. Taxonomy (NCBI): domain Eukaryota; kingdom Metazoa; phylum Chordata; order Testudines; family Chelidae; genus Mesoclemmys; species Mesoclemmys tuberculata. The sequence goes on from ML675745.1 coordinate 9,050,539, forward strand.
ATCCTGTCTCAGTAATGTGTATAGGTTTATAATATTTGCCGCATAAAGTAATTTCCATTTTCAGTTCCAACTTTTAAATTGTTTTCCCTTTTTCCCCCCTTCACGCCATGGGAAAGCCCAACAGTAAAACCATCCATGACATTCTTAGCCTTCTTTGAACCATTTCAAGTCTAGCATAGTTCTTCTACACCTGATGTTGTTGCATTCAGTACAAACTCACTTCTATCAGCACCAGTTGCCAGCACTCAAGGACTACTGAGGAACAATGAAATATTACAGTGCAAATTCCCCAAACCATTTATCTAACAGCAATACAACAATGGCAAAAGTGTACATGAAGACAATGTTGTATTTTTTTGGATCAGAATAAACATTATCTTGATGGATGCTATAAGAGGATGTCTGATGCAGACTGTTCAAGGTTTGCTTATGACCTTTCATCTTCAAGGTAATTTAACCTGACATGGGGAGAAATAAGATGGAAATCCAGGAACACTTACGATGCCAAAACTGCTTATGCATCATTACTACATGCTGTACACAATGAATTCTGCACAATATATAGCCATACGCACTGCTGCTAACTTAAGGCTAGATTGTGAGCACAGGAGTAAAGTCTATACAATCTTGACCCTAAGTATTTTACATTTCAAACAAATGAGAAAAAACAAAAAGATTAACTGAAATGTCACAGCACCTGTTTTAAACAGTGTATTGATTCTGAAATATGATTTTCATTATATAGGAAGTGATGTCCATGGAAGAAGAAACTACTTCCTGCTACTGCCTATTGGATCCTTATGCCTGTCACATTCTCTTGGACAGCTTTGGAACTTACACTCTAGCTGGGGAACCCATCTCTGACTGTGCAATTAAACAGCTGAAAGTGGCAGTTTTTGGCTGCATGTCTTGCAATTCATTGGATTACAATCTGAGGGTCTACTGTATGGACAACACTCCTTGTGCATTTCAGGTAAGTTATTTCAACTCATGAATTGTATTTGGTTCCTCCACCCATAAAATTATCCTCTTTTATCCTAGCACCTTAAAGGCCTAGTCACAGACTAGGATCCCCTTGTGCTAGGCACTGTACAGTAATTGTGCATAATTTCTTTAAAAAAAAAAAGCTTAAATGGAACCCTGAGGTAGTTAATCAAAATTAATGATTTTTTTCAACATGGTGTTTCTGTAAAAATTGCCTTCTTTGGAGTTTGCCATGGCTGCAGCTGTAATAAAACACTTGTCTTTCGGGAATAGAGATGAAGATTGTTGTGGCAGCTGATTTTTTTCCTATTCCCGCTTTGCATAACAGAACCATGACTCTTAAAGCACACTCTAATTTCACTATGTGTTTAATAAGAGAAAAGCGATTAAAGAACAGCTAGTAGTAGCTAGAGAAGTGTAGTAGCTCTGCACTCGCTGCCCACATAGCTGGATGATATGTACTAATAGCTAGTAATATTTGTCTCGGTAAGTCTGCATGAAATTAAGCTCAAATTCTGACCTTGCATACAAAAAGATACATATCCCTCATTTGCACTGGGTCAGAAACTCAGCTGCTGTAAATCTGTATCATGCACTGACTTCAGTAGTGCTGCAAGAATTTTAATCAGCTATGTCCTGTTGTGTGCATGTATTATATAATAAATGTTCAAAATAGTAATACTGCAAGTCTTCAAAGCACTTTAGCAAGCAGAAATTCTAGAAACCAGTATTCTGCAACATAAGAATAGTGAAAATAGCACACATGGGAAAACCAGAAACAAGTTTGTCTTATCCAAAGCAACTTTTTTCAGATTGGTTCTTACAGCTTGCTTTTCTCTTGCTCAATGATTCATCTAGCCTACACTTTATTGAAAGAAAACAAAAAAGCTTGATTTAATTGAACAATTTTGGTTCCAAAATTGCTGCTGCATTCAGAAAAACAGTGAAGTGGATTAGAGGGTTCCCCCCTTTAATGTTAATGAAAATAAATAAGATGTCTATTTATAATTTAGATCTTGCTATTTAAAAAAAAAAAAGTAGTTCTAAGATTACCAATTTTTTTCCACTTACAGAAACCAGCACATTGTCTGTTATATACTTATGAAATGCTATTTTCTCTATAAATGTCCTATGTCAGTTCAGTGCCAGCTTCCTTTTAAATATAGAAGTGGACCAATTATCACAAAGTGTCAGCAATAGATAAATAGCAACTGTGGTCTGAGTCAGGACTACTGAGTTCTATTTCTGCCTCTGTTGCTCATTTGCATTACAATTTGTCCATTTGTGAAATTGGGTTACTACTACTTACTTAACATAGGTGCTTGTGTATAGTCAAACTAAACATACTTAGGAGGCACTCAGATACCATGCTGATGGAGACCTATATAAGAACTTAGACAGATGGAATGGTCCCAGGTCTCCAGTCCCGCTGAGTACCTGCATAATTAAAGGTTGCAGGACTGGCCAACTGTTCATACTTCTATAGTTCATCTCAGAAGACTTCAAGAGCATTACAAAGAGGTATCAAATAGAGATGTACCCTCCTTCCTTGAAATTAAAAAAACCAAAGCCTTCGTGACAGACCCAACCCATTCTTTCATATAGACTTAAAAATCAGTGTTTGAAATGAAGCTGGTTTTCATTGGTCCCTTTGGCACATAAGCTTATTGTTCTGTCGAATGCCCTCAGCTAGTTTCTTGCCGGGAATGCCTGATTTATAGCTTCAAGGAGTGGCGCATTAACTGTGTTTTTTAGAAGCCATAAGCAAGTCCAAAGTCCTTCTAACAATGGTTTTGTGGTACTGACAAGCCCTGCAGCTCACTTCGATGTTCACAAATTACTTGGAATTCGTGTGGATTTAAAATCTAATTTCAAAAGATTTCTGCAGGATGTTGCTTCTTGCTTATATCTGTAATGCAATCTCAGGTACAGACAGATGATTACTTACTATTACTTTGGAATTGAAACATTTTGGGTGGCAAATGTGTAAATTCAGTGCTGCCATTTCCGTGCCCTTTAACGTACTGAGAGTACATACTCATCATTCTAGCTATCTGTCCAGTTAAATTAACATTGAAGAACTATGCGGGCAGTAACCCAAGTCTTTCTTCTTTGTATTCCTTATTTTTACAAGCCGAGTAAGGTTGCACTGGTCCAGGGACCCAACAGTGACTGTCCAAGTTTAGTCTCTCATTTCCCCCTTTCTCTAGGAGGGAAGAAGCTGTGCCAGCACTTTTCCATGCACAACTTACTTTCCCTTACACTCTGCCTCTGCTGCTCTGGCCAGCATGAAGGGGACAGAATTCATGCTCCCCACACACTGGATGGGGAGTAGCAGCCCTGCGGTGACAGTAATCTGGAATGTAGGCAGTCTCCACAGGTGCACCTCATTTTTCTCCTAAGGTCATGATTTAAGTCCTATACCAATAATAGCAGCAGTGTAAGAGACTGATACATGAGAAAACGTCCCAGCCAGCCCAGTCCAGATGTGTGATGCTGCAGCTTTGACAGGGTCCAAACCAAAGGAATCAGATTTTGCCCCTCTGCTGTTCCCTGACATGTATTATTCTTTCTGTAGAACATGGATGCATGTGGCCTTTTAAACACATGGGAGGCAATCCTTGTCCCACTCAATGCAATAGCAAAACTCCCAGGGCCAGATGTATACAGTTATTTAGGTGTTTAAAAATGCAGATAACAACCTAGTGGCATTTTCAAAAGTACCTAAGTAACTAACTCCCATTGATGTCTGTGTGAAACTGGTTGGGGTGCTCAATCCAAATTCTGATGGACTGGCATCCAGGTCATAAGAGACCATCCAAGCAGGGTTAAAAAGAACTGGCAAAGGCACAGGGACTGAACACTTCTTCTCCACCATCAGGGTGGTCCCCACATATCAATGCAAAGTCACCTTGTCAGGGCCATGCAGGACAGACTGCATTGCTGTTATCTATTCTGTTGTAGCAACCCTGTGGATTCATTTTCCAGGGCCATCAGTATGGCATCTTTAATGAGCATTCACATGTGTTAATATAGATATTTTCAATAGTAACGACACCATAAGCCTCATCTTTGTTTGTTTTTTCTCCCTGCCTTCTGCAGGAAGTAGTTTCAGATGAAAGGCACCAAGGAGGACAATTGCTAGAGGAACCTAAGTTGCTGCATTTCAAAGGAAATACCTTTAGTCTTCAGATCTCTGTCCTTGATATCCCTCCTTTCCTCTGGAGAATTAAACCATTTACTGCATGTCAGGTACTTAAATTTTTTTTTTTTAATTCAGAGACAGTATGAGATTTTACCAGTAAAAGTAGAGTGCAGACAAAGTAGCTGCCTCTCATTTTGTTTTCCTAAGAAAAGTGTGGATTTAATCTTTGAGCAGCCAACAAAAATGCAACTATGATTGTGAGGAATGAAACATGATAAAAGCACAGTGGTTGTAAATCTCTCTCAACTTACAGAAACATGCTTTCATTTTTCCCCGCATTACGTTCACCCCCACTTCACTCCCAACATTTAGGTTCAATGTCATCATTCCCATTAAGAGCAGTTTTTCAATATCAGTAATGGAGTTGTCATCCTGGACTTAATGCAACAGTGAATGATCAGCTGAAATGAAGTGCATGTCTGAATGCCATGGGTTCAGACCATAGCATGTATATACTTAGGCTTAGAAATGAGAGAGCAGCAAGTTGTCCCACCTGGGGAGTATTAATTAAAGAGACTGTCTAAAATGGAAAGAATAAATCAAAGTGAGAGAAAGAGCCTATCAAATGCATTGGTTCCTGGAAATTGTAAGCAATGCACTGGCACAAAGCATGGTAAAAATAAAGGAGAAGAGCTTAATTAGTGTATCATCTCTCATACCCTGAAAGCAAGTAGACAGAAAAGGAAAGCAGGGTCTCTTGGAATCTTTGGGCAAAATTAGTTCCTACTGTATAGGCAGATTGTCCTAAACATCAGTGAGACGGTCCCAGAATGCAAGCCCCATGCTAGAAATACAGAGAGAGCATGAAGGTAACTTATGCCACATAATTTAAATGGAAGAGGAAAGAGAACGTCATTCCCAGAAACTGCTGTGCAGAACAAGTTGTTGTGAGTGTCTTGTTTTATTATGTTTACTTATTTTACAGTTTACAAAACAAACCTATCTATAGTCACCTCACACTGGTGTTAGACAAATTAAAATCTATAGGTATCTGTACATTAAGCACAGGGGAACACCTCCTGATTAACCCAGTCCCAGAGAGTAAAAACACTGAATGTAGGGCAGTCAAGAATGACTCAAGGCACCATCAGAAATAGTTTGCTTACAGAAGACTCTTCTAATAAAGATGGACTACAGATGCACTCAGTACATTTGGGGATACTTGGAGCTCGTCTCTTCAGACTGCCTTAAGTAAGGGAGGGTGAGGTGTCTTTCATAGGTTCCACTATAAAGCATTAGTATCATTTAAATGTCCAGTGTACACAATAGCAGATCTCATAGCAGCACTAGTGTGGCTTAAATGAATTTGCACACCCTGGTACCTACTGCAAAGCCAGCCCATTACAATGGTTCATTCAGTCCCCTTTCTCACGGCTAGCACGGCAAAACAACTCATTTTAACAGCCTTGGTGGATAATGCTGCTCGTCAGAGGGCTATATTTTCTCATACTCCTATAATGAGCATTCAAGGCATATGCATGTAGCTTCAATGCTCACAGAATTCCACATTTTAGGACTGACCTGGCTTATTGAATAGACATCTGCAGTGAGGGTCTGCAGTTACAAAGAGAGAGAGAGAGAGAATCTGCCATTTAAAATTAGACTGGATGATTAACTCTGACCAGGGAAGGATAGTCTGGGTGACCCAGTGGGATCCTTCTAACTCTGTTCTCCATGTTTCTGTGTATTTAAAGAGTTTAGTGAGAGTTAGTTCTGGTTGTTTCTTTCCGCAGAACTGTGTCTTTCGGGCATTATCTCCTTGATGGATGAGAGTTCTCGGTATGTGCAAAGTGCTGAGAGTGACTTGGAGGCCCCAAAGCATTTTGTGTGTGGTTCAGCACTTTCTCTAACACCACGTACAATTTCTATGAATAAATATATTGTTTGTGGTGTATTAAACCGAGGTATTTGTGTACTCTGTTGACAAGCAATATTCTGGAGCTTCCAGGTCAAATTGAACTGTAGGGTGCTGTTAAAACAAGTCCTGATAGCCATGCAAATTTCTCCATATTTATCTTTATGGGTTGTAAGAGCCTCACCTTTGCTGGATCTAATGCGAGTGGCACCCTCAAAAATAACTATTAAATGTATTGCTGAGAGAGAGGGAAAAAAAAAAAGAAAAATCAGATGAGGAAGCCATGTCCCACAGAGCAGCATTTAAGTGGTAAGTGCTATGTCTGCTCTAAGAAGAGTGCATAAAAGGAATCTGCAGGAATTTTACATGTAGTGCCCACTCTTGCAGCATTGGCAGCAGCTCTGCATTAAACAAAAGTGTCTGTAAAACTTCTGTCATTGAAATAGATTTGACAGGATGATATTGAAGCCGAATAAATATTTGCATTTTATAATTGTGTGTAATTTTGAACGACTTGGACGGCTGGGAAATAATTATTGTTTTTAATAGGAACTGCAGCACAATTTGCACTAGCTTCATATTCTGTGCTCAATGAAACGTGGTGTGTGATGAATCTCTAGATCTGCTGACAGTTTAGATTTGGCCCTGTGTGAACAAATAAAATGTCACCTATTTCCATGCTCTAGAACCCCAACCCTGAGCCCCAAGATGGTCCTCCGGAGTTTTGCAAATTTCTCTCCAATTTTGACTTCCTTTTATTTCGTGAACCACCCCCAACATTTTCCCCCAACACCAAGGAGGGCTGCAAACGGCTCATGTTGGCAGCACCCAGAGTGTGCTTGGCACAGAGCTACTAAAAGACCTTGCCCCCAAAAGCTTACAATCTTTGTAGATGTGACCCAACAAGTGAGGGTAACCAATGTTGTGGAAAGGGAGGATGAATGCTATTGATACCTCAGATATGGATATAAAATCTCGTATTTCAGGCCTTCAACCAATCTTACATCAAAGAGAAGAATGAGACATACTGCAAGAAGCAGATGATTCCACATCTGCCTCCTGTAGGATTCTTACACACAAGTCAATCAATAAGTGCTATATTTAACACTCCACATGAAAGCAAAGATGATTATGGTGGAAAAATCTAATGACCTTTGCTCCATTTTAAATATTTATTTTTTATACTGTTTTCTTTATCATCATCGGTATTCTTGCTACTGCTAGTGACTCAGGAGCTAAATATAACACCGGACTAGATGGACCTAGGACTGATCCAGACTGGCCATTCCCATGTTCCTAGCTTGCACATCAGCAGGTTTGGTGCATGCATCTTGACTGTTCCATTCAATTGTGGGAGTGAGAGTGAGAAATAATTCAGGTCTTGAAGAGCATGTGGCAAAGTGAGTATTAAGAAGGGATTTGAATGATGATTCAGTGGTGGCTTCATAAGCAAAGACAGGTATTTTGTTCCCTGGCAGTATGCAAGAAACACGGAGGTGCGAGTGAGAGGAGCATGTCCATGCCATAATCAGCATTCAGCAGGAATAGGGTGACCTTTCTCCCCCATAGGACCTGTGTGATGCTCTGTCTGGGTGCTGAGCTCCCAGTGCAGTGTGCCCCGGACATGCTGTAAACTGTGCCCCATCTCCCTCACGGTAGCTTTTGTGATGCCCTGAGAACAGCAGGTTTGTCTAGACTTTGGCTGCTTTAACTCATGTTTTGCAACAGTCATCCAAACCAGGGGTCCCCAACCACCGGTCCGCGGACCGGTACCGGGCCGTTGGGTGTTCTTTGCCGGTCCGCGGCGCCGCGTCTATGCGGCTGGTCATTTAGCCGGCAGGCAGTCTGTTTCGCAGTGCCTTGCCACTTTAAGAGCGAACCAGCTCTTACAATGGCAAAGTTCTGCGCTGTGGGCCCCACCCTCCAGCTCCGCCGCCGAAATTGACACGTGCGAGTCAATTTCACGGCGGAGAGTGGTGTGAAGTGCTGCCTGCCGCCCCGCCCCGCCATGCCGGTCCCTGGAAAAATTGTTTTGCTTTAAGCTGGTCCCTCGTGCAAAAAAGGTTGGGGACCACTAATCCAAACAACTGATTGGAAGATAGGATGCTGAACCCGAATAAAAAATAATATGGTGACTAGGGCAGTTTGGTTATGGGCACTCAGTTCCACCCACTTGAAATTCAGAGGAAGGAGGAACGCAGATCTGAGTTTTCAGTTTGGAAAAACTCCATCAAGTAACCAAATGCCATGGCAACATCTCGTAATAAAGTGTCACCCCATGCTGTACTACAGAGTTGTGCCCAGCAGGTGTTCTGATGTTAGATCCTTCTGTGTGTTACGGAGTGGACTGCAGGCAGGGCAGTCCACATAAGCGCCCCAGGACTAGAAATGCCCTTCCATTATGGGTACAAAATAGTTTGGATTTATCCACTTGCTGGACATGCTGCAGGGTCCATTTGTTTCATGTGACCTTTGAAGAGAGATTGGTGGAAATGGGATTTGTCCAAGTGCTGGTATTTGAGCACACGCTGCTCCTCTGTAGGAGATGGTGAGCCAATTGTGCTGCCTTTTGTCTTTGCGATGGTAGGATGTGTAAACCTCATGGTAGGATGCTCTCCCCTTCCCCCCCCCCCAATTATAAATCAAAAGGAAAAAATAAATCACAAAAAAGCAGTGTCAGTTAATCTCCCTAAAGATTCCACGTCAGCGAGGGGGTTGGGCAGAGCTGTCCTGTAATATACCAGGTGAATCGCTCCTGCTGGGCGTCCCACAGGAGCAGACATTTAAAGCTTGGGTTAACTTTCACAAGTGACAGGGGAACCCCTCTAGAGAGTGAGTGTCAGATCAGGATAAGGCTCAGACAAATATAGCAAGAAGCCCAACAGCCACCTTCCTTAAGAAAAGGCAGCTGTTTTTCCCAGTACTTTCTGCATGTTGGAGGCACTACAGAACCTGTCTCCTGATAGGAGATGATTTACATTTTCTCCATCTGCTAGGAGCCTAATTATAACTGGGAATCAAGCTGAAAGCATTTCCACAATACTTTAAACACTCATAACTTCACAATACTTTGTCCTCCTGTATTACTTTTCACATAATTCTTTTCAGCTCAGTGAGTTCCCACATGAGTCTCTCCCCACTCCGAATGAAAGCAAAGATGATTACTCTGGAAAAAGCTAATTACAGTTGCTCCATTTTTAATATTTTTTTAATGTTTTCTTTATCACCATTGGTATCTTGCTACTCCTACTAACGCCGGAGCTAAATATAGCACGTCTAATTACTACTTAGTGTATCGTTTTGTGTGAGCCCTGAGTGCCTTGAGAAGATGCAGAGTTAGCTGCATTTCAGAGGTGGGTAAAATGATCTCTAATATGTATCAGCCATACCCACCTTCAGAAGGGTGCAGTGAGATTCTTGTTTGGAAAGTGCATTGATGTCTCCAATATAAGACATCTATAGGAGTACAAAGCATCATAATTAGTTTCATAGGAGATATAGGTTGCAATTTTGCTGTGAGTGCACAGAGTCATATATAGATAGCCAAAGAAAAGGGGCTCTTTGGATCGAAACAATGTAAAGAAAGCAGGTCAAAGTTCCAGAGAAGTAGCCATGTTAGTCTATATACCGCAAAAACAACGAGAGTCCTGTAGCACTTCAAATGGGCTGCAGCCCACTTGGTCAGATGCATGAAAGAGAAATCACAGAGAGGAGGTGTGTGTACACACACACACACACACACACACACACACACACGGTAAGAAACAGCAACAATGGGGAGGGCAAGTGTTAAAGTCCATTCAGTTAAAGTAGCCAAGACCTATTCACAACCACTGATTAGAAGGTGAGAATGTGTGAACAGTGACAATTACTTCTTGTAATGAGATAGGTAAGGAAGAGGCGCTCATCTGTTTTCCATTGAAATGAAATATTAAGGGTCACACTTTGTTAAGGTTCAATTTATCGTTACCTTATAGAGGGAGTTAATACATTATTTAATGAAGAATAAATAACAGTTGATTAGAGTCCAGCTGCTAAATAGTTGCTTATAACCATCAGATCTTTACGGATGTGAGTACAGCCACTTAAAACACGTCTATAACATTCTCATTGCATCCATTTATTAACCCTTTACACATGGAACCATAATATAAAGTATGACCACATTAAATCTGACTTTTTCTTTCAGTGCCTGGCTCCTCACATTTCTCAAATCACCTCTTTCTTTCAATATTTATGGAGCTAAAATTTAAAGAGGACATAGGAAGAGAAACTAGCACTGCAAAATAAGACAGTTAAATCTGCATTTAAAACCTAATTCTCTTCCTTTATGAGAAGATAATGGCTCATCTGAGCCATTTAATATTTTCTCATAATCCTAAAATGCTGGAATGAGAGGAGCTACCACACCCAATGGCTGGAAGTGGTTTCCATCCTATACAGGGTTTATAGTTTGGTTCAGTGGCTTTCAGCCCTGCTGCTTGTAATTAGCTACATGAGTTCCTGAGTTGAGCTGGGCAAAACACTTCCTCTGCACCTGACTAGTTTGTCCATTTGTCGGGACTTTAAAATATTCTTAAATTAATGGACAACATTTTGTTTGAATTACTTTCTCTGTTTAGATGTCTGCAAGGTAAGGGTACCTCCTGGTGGGTGTGTATCAGATATTAGACTGATACTACAGTAACAACTTACTGCCAGTATTGAGGGACAGAGGGCCTCAGTTTTCTTAGGGTCCCTTTCACAACATTAAAGTTCTGATCGCCCACTATTGGATTGTATGCTCCCTGCCTACTCCCATACCCTCATCTTCATAGGAAATCAGGGTAGCCAGATGTGCCTGAAGTTTTATACTGACACATTAATGGTTTGATTTGTGCATAGATACTATTAATTCAGTTCTTGTGTTCAGCACAGCAGCTGACTGCTATGGAAGAAAAGGAATAGTGGGACATGGTCCAAAAAGAAAAACCAATGATAGGATGAAGTTAAAAGGAAAACGGACTGAATGTAGGAGATGTTTCCCTAACTGGGACGTGCAGTGTTCTGGGTATGAGCCTCTCTTAAGGAAAGTGGCAGAAACCCACCACTCAGGAGATTTAAAATTGGACTCAATAAAGCCCTGGAAAATGTACTGTACGGACCAATCCTGCACTGGGTCATGGACGTACTGGATGACTTAAGAGGAGTCTATTCCAGCTCCAGTTTCAAGGATTCTATAATGTAATTGTGAAAACTAGAGAGAGCTACAGGGCGGGGAGTGATTTTGGAATTCTGACCCTGCAGGGGTGATAAATAAATTCCTGAGTGAAATACATTTCTTTAAAAAAAATTTAAAATGAATTCTCATCCATGTCACAGAGGGAAATTTAAGCTTGCAGTAATTTTAATACTGGAGTTTTCAATTGGAAGTGACATTAATTAGTTTTGTGCTCCTCGACATTCACAGGGACATGATTACAAAAGTACTTTCTGCGAAATCATGTATATAATTATTTTTCTCCTGCGTTGCAGTTGTCACAGCTTCTCTGTTTTTGTTTCTCTGGGGTGCATTTCTTTCACAGGAAGTTCCTTTCTCTCGCGTGTGGTGCAGTAACCAGCAGCCAGTGCACTGTGCCTTTTCACTGGAGCGCTACACTCCTGCAACCACACAACTGTCCTGCAAGATCTGTGTTCGGCAAGTCAAGGGCCATGAGCAGATCCTACAGATCCAGACATCTATTCTAGAGGTAATTTCATCCATTTCTGTTCCCTACACTGTCACAAAGTTGCTGTGTGACACTGGAGACCATCTCGCAGTTCTGCCTCAGTTAACCCTATGTAAAATAGTGCTGCCTTTACTTCTGTAGCCAGTGTTTCCCCTCTAGAGAGCTGCTGCTTTTCAGCTCAGCTTCCCAGTGGAGGAGAGTCAATGATGAGGAGTCTTGGTATATTATAAGAGTAACTTGTTTTATTTACACACCCACACCAGTCAATGAACTGATATGGTCAAAAAGCATGCCGACAATCCCTCCATTCAAGAAACTTAATTCCTAATGAGCTAACTCTGCTTCAAGAATTGACTTTAATCAGAAAACAAGAGGAAGGACAAAAATCTCCTGCTGCTCACACAACTCTCTCGCAAAATCTTACATGACAAAACCATCATCCAGCTTGTCTTCAAACCTGAGTATTTGCTCGCAAGCCAAGTAAAATAATTTGGAAAATTGTGCATAGCAGGACCATCTGGGGATGCTGGTCATAACAGGTCTCTCATCAGGCTGTTGTGAGGCCTGTTTTATTCACATGAGAATAGCCATCGGAGATTTCTGGGCAAAAGGCACGATATGCATGTGCAAAGATGCGTACCTAAAGGCTTTATGCAGAGAAAGGGTTAAAGAGCTTAGTGAAAGAGAAGGAAGAGGGACTAAATAAGACCACCACCACCACCACAAGTAGTAATAAATGCCACACAGTTATTTTACTGCCACAGACACAGACTGGCCCGAGGCAAGTCAGGAGTATTTTGTAGGTGTTCACAAGAACAAAGGAGAAGAGGTAGGGCACACTGTATGTATTGCACTATGCAGATGGGCACACTGAGACATGGACAGATTTAAGTGTTTAAGCCACAAGGCTATCCTTTCACCTTCCTTAACTCCAATTCTAGAATGTGGTTATCGAGAGGCAGGTATGATCTCGTAGCTCCTGATCATGCAGGAGGTCCTTATGAACTCCTTTATCTATGCAGAACTCATTGCAGGATTGTGGCCTTATGTTAACTCAGTTTCTGGACCCAGTGCTGGATTTTTATTTTGGGCATCCAAAGTATTATAGATCATCATATTCAGGACTAAGATTTTTAAAACATCAGACAAGCATAGCTCTCAGTTGCTGAGTCTTGATTTGCATTAGTTGTTTTAATGTGACAGATGCTTGTAATCAGTGTGGGAAAGAAAATCTCTCTCCTGCATAATCTGAGAAAACAGGCTTCTCATGTGAAGCCTCATGGTATGTACAATACATGGTCTTCATGATGGATTGCAGAGAAAGAATATGGAATTGTTTATTAATGCTATAGAGAGAATGTTGAAACTTTCAAGGAAGTGAGAACAAACCTTACATTGCACTAATTTTCTCCCAGAGGTTTCTTACAAGGAAAAGGTGACATAGCAGCAATTGATGGATGGTGAAGCCCTTTCAAAAACTACTGTAAAATGTGGCATTGATTATGGAAATGAATGAGGCCTTTGTGGTTAATGCACTAGATTGGGACTCCAAAGACCTGAGTTCAGGTCCTAGCTCTGCCACACACTCCTTGCATGGAAAAGTCACTTATAATCTCTTCATACCTCAGTTACCTACCTACAAAATAAGGATAATGGAGGCTTTTTTGGTCATGTCAATGTACTTTGTAAGCTTTTCAGGGCACAGGACTGTCTGTCAATGAGTTTATATAGCACCTAGCATAATGGGCATTGACACTGTAATAGAGATAATATATAGTAATAGTGTTTTCAATTATCCCTGTTTTTTCATGTCCCTTCTAGGACATTAGGGATATTTGTTGTGTATCTGTTTCCCCCTGCAAGACTCAGTCCAACAGCAGTGAGGACCATTCAGTTTAATTAAAAAATATTTTAGATTGTCCTTTTTCATGTCTTAATGATTTTTAAATCCATTATAAAACAAATCCTCAGAATATGGCCAAGTAGAGTGTCTCTCTTATGTGCCATAACTTCATGCAGATTTGTCATCCATTTTCCCCCTCAGTTAAATGTTGCTGTCCATAAATCCCAGGTAGATGTTACAATGCACTGTTCAAACTGATTCCATCTTATGGCAAGTTTTCTTATCCTATCTCTAAAGGTGATGGAAGGATGACGATAATTTGACTGCAGAAAAAGAATAGACTGAATACTTGAACTTCTCATTGCTTTACAATTCCCACAGCTACGCAGATAGCAGTGGCTTATCTCAGATGTGCAGGGTATGAAAATCTAAATTTCTTCTGCGTATTTAATTTAATTTAAACAATCAAAAAAAGGTGATGCATCTACAGCATTCCTATTACTTTGCATGGATGCATTTTAGGATGTATCATAAATGTTATATGAAGATACTAGTAACATCACTATTATTTAATATTTATACTGCAGTAGCATCCAGTGGGTCTCAATTCTAGACTCATAGACTCATAGGTCAGAAGGGACCAATATGATCATCTAGTCTGACCTCCTGCACAAGGCAGGCCACAAAACCCTACCCATACACATTTATAACAACCCTGAACCCATGACTGAGTTATTGAAATCCTCAAAAGTGATATTTGAAGACTTCAAACTGCAGGGAATCCATCAGCAAGCGACCCATGCCCCACGCTGCGGAGGAAGGCGAAAAACTTCCGGGGCCTCTGCCAATCCGCCCCAGAGGAAAATTCCTTCCCGACC